>OZ025261.1:36891602-37412842 GCA_964019135.1 Arenicola marina
GCTGTAGTTTTGGGGCGAAAAGTGTTTGCAGAAGGTCTACAGTTGATAAACCCGTTTTTTTCTCATGTAAGCAGAGGATATAATGGAAAGTTCGGACCCGCTTGGACTATAATTAACGAAGGCCTGATACCAAGGGCGCTAATGCATGCTGGAGCAATAGACCTTGATTCACAGGGATGCGTCTCAAGCACAGGAAGCCCATTACAGGATGTCACTCCGGAGGTCCCACAGGACCAGGCCTAACACTCTCGTGAGAGCGGAAGAGAGGGGGGCGCGAGGGATGAGGAGTGGGGGGAATGGGTGGAGCGGGAAAGTGGAGGAATTGGAGGGGGGGGGAGGCGGAGTGGATAATGAAACTATGCAAACACCGTGGACATTATGCGGGGAGCGGTTTGTGCGTGTGTGGGTGTGTGAGGCCGGAGGAGGGGGGGAGGGGGGGGCAGTTGGCGCGGGGGGGGGGGGGGCTTAATGATACTCCGGCGCCATAATTTTTCTCTTCCAAACTTTATTTATTTCCAGTGATTTGAATTAAGGAATTCACATATAAAGGTTTACCACAGAATCCAATATGAGCATACAGCAGAGAGCGGTACGTATTATGGGCCTACAAAAAGTATTTGTAACCAATGAATTGTGTCAATAATGTAAATTGAATCTTCACGACAATAAGGGGACTATGGATAAATGTATCGACTGATCTCAATAATAGGCGACGGTCTGATCAAAAATAACACTAAACTAAGGATATTAACTTATTAATTCGTGGTTGCCGGGTTTATAGTGATGCTATATGCCTATACCTATGATGCTGAGACGCTAGATCTCACACGAGGGTTTCACATACGATACATCTCGCTATCTGGACTTTGAGCCTCATCTACAAGTTTCCCGTACTCTTGCAGGCCGAATCGCCAAGTAGTGGAGGTATTACTTGGGATGCCCACCACAAGCCATACACATGCAGAGGCTCCTCAGTCGTGTATGATGATTTGTCTTATGATTGTTAGGCCTAAACTTTTTCTACAATTCGCTGGTAGAATAATGGAAAAGATGGAAATATGTAAATATTGTATGCAGCGTTTTGAAAAGCAATATCGGCGTTGCGGACAACTCGCGATGGGGAAAGCAGTACCCGGGCGCGCAAAGCGATTATCGCCAGCTCTTATCCTTCACGAAATAGATTACTGTTGGCGTGAATAATACCAGAGCTACAGTCTGTGTAACTATATATATATATTAATGCCCCTAGCTGTAGTGAAGCCATATTGAATAGAATGATTTACCCTAAAATTGGAAGAATAACCTGGACAAAAACTAGCACATTATGGAGACGTATGTTTGCACTGTGTAACATACGATCGAGTCGCGATCTACGATAAAGATCTAAAGTGGCCATTATGCCGGAATCATCGTATAGATAATATAAACAGTGTTTTGGTGGACGGATAATCTGAAGAGGTGTGGATGATTTTTACAATTTTATGTATGAATAATAGTCTCATTAATCATCATCGACAAAGGGCACTCGGTCCGGGTCCTGAGTGGGAGTGACTGGTTGCTTGGCCCGGCGGTCTATTGCAGCCCTATCCCTTGCAGCTTCCTTGTGTAATCAAGTGCCATTATATCCGTTATCCGATAACTCCTATGGCTACTTTAACCCGTGATAAATTACAAAATCCTATCATAACAACGTGGTATCGATCGATTACTCCAGTTACAAAGTGTTTCTGGATATCCTCGGCGGGCCGATCAACCATCACTTGACGCCAGATTGTTCATGTTTTCACCCCCTCACACTTACGAGTGGAGTAACCGAATGCGGGATTGTCACCCATGTCCAGTTCGAGTGGAGTAGAAGTGGTAAACAGATTTCCTGGGTTAAGAGGATATGCATATGGCATTGCGTCGAGTGCGAGATGTGTTTATCTCAGCACAAGTCTCCAAAATCCTGCCTGAGCCTTTAGGCGAAGGCAGGATTTCGGAGATGCGTGCTGAGATAAACCCATCTCGCACGAGAAGCAATGCCATATGTATTTTCTCGCTCGAATAGAACTTCAAACGTCGCCATTAAGTCAACACGGAGATCTAACGATGAAAATGATACTCACAACTGCAGTCTGCACCTAAATATTTGGTCGAAATCATAACAGTGGCGCTCAATAGCACCTGTAACTAAGTGTTGCGCGCGACGTGTTTCCTTGGAGATATGACGTCGTCAAAGTGATTACGCCTCTGCGGCGGAGATAGGTCTAACGAACATATTGTTTTAGGCAAAATGGTATCTATTTGTTAAATGAACCTTTTGTTTTCGTAAATTGTGGCTGTATTTCTATAGTTGGAGTTCATATGATTCAGGCCTATAGCTATTAAGTTCGGTTGGTTTGTTGGAACTATTTATGTAAATATCAGTTACGCGCATTGATACCGCGATAACCACTGAGTGACAAGATCTGTAACGTGAATGGCGGCAGCAAAACAACGCACGATTGCAAAACTAAAATGGATCTTACACAGTAAGTTTCAGCTTTTAAGCCGCCAAACTTCGCCACATAAACTAGTTTGTCAAAGTGTAACATAATATGATAAAATCTCAATTTCTGACACGTATACCGGGATGGGTTTTTCCCGGAACTGGTGTCAACATTGGCCACTGACAACAGAGTGCGAGAAACGCTTGATCTGGAACTGATAATGTACTCGTGCATGGTCAAGCAATAAACATGTTTATCCCTTTAGGTCCGGGCACTATGGACTCCTTGCGGTGATCGACCCCACAGCCGTGGTGCACATCCGGGCTACGCGCCAGGAGTGATGTACGCCAGTTCGTGAAAACCTATCCCGCAATTATAATGAGACTGTATGGCTACTTCCAATAAAAGACGAGCCAAGAGGCTCGGACAAGATATACGAGACGTGGGCTAATATAAACCCATCCCTCGACAATCGAACCAAGGCCATATATATATGCAAATTATCTTGCCATATAGATTTTATGGCTTTCAATGACGTACTTGTGATTTGTTTGTCTTTGAAATAAGGTTGTGACAAGATCCGGGATCTCTCAGCCATGTTATTCCTTAGCCTAAGTTTGTGACCACTCACAATGCTTTCAGGTGTGTTCCGCTTCGACTGATCGATGTACGTACGTAAAGTCTATATCGACAGGATCCGCTCTGACGAAAGGAATTAATAACCTATCGTACAGGATCGGCCGACAGCTACATCGCATTCATAGCTTCAATCTACTTCAATATTTTTCAAACGGAACGGAACTTTTACTGGCCCCTATAGGGCTATAAAGTCTCGTTCGCTTAGACTTCCGGTTTACTCATTTTGGGGACAAACAAACGAAGCACGTGTTCGGAACGAGTTTAGAATCTCTGCGCACACTGGTATCCTGACTATCTGTGATGTAGGCGTGACGTGTATGTTACGCAGAGAGAGACTCGGAACCAGACTACCTGCGCAAAAGCCAGGCGCCGAGGGGTGGGTCCATTGCGGAAGGCCTAGCGCTATGATTAAAGATATTTAAGAAATATAGCTTCACAAAAAGGATAGATGACATATTTTTTATTCGTTTGCGCCATCACAATGACGAATATTTGTTACGACGGGACAATACGACTGAGAAACTAACGTGTTTTTGCATTTCCTACGAAAACGATCGAGGCATTATAACATCACACGGATTCTCCCCGGTGACAACGTTGGCGCAACGCTTCAAACAGAAAACTTACAAAAATGAAGAAACTTGGCCTTTTCGTGATCCAAAAGTGATACGAAAACATCCAACTCGTCTTATTTTATCTTTACCTTGTGGTTTAATGACGCACCCGTGTGTTATTACTCTATGCACTGCACATTTTGACAGCGGAATGGCTAAGTCGATCAATTTGCTCTCCCCATTTTTGTTACCGCGGAGGCATGCGAAACCCTGTGACATCACTCGCTGTTTGGTGAACTTGCGAAAGCCCGGGTGCAGGGCTAAATTTAGAACGTTATTTTTAGCTTTCGAGTGTTTTGAAGACGGATTTTTCCTTGTATATTCCCAAAGTTCTGCGCTTCATCGCCTCCAAATATTTTAACGTATATCTCCCATAGCCATGTTTAGTGAAATGGTACTCATAGTCTTTAGAATAGACCTGGAAAGAAATTGACTTATAGCTGCCTATACTTCAACATGGAGCACGTGTGTTTGTTTGTCCAAAACTGAAGTCTCGCAGCCCGATGGCGAGAACTGTATAGCCCTATAGTCAGAGAACTTCTGGCAAATCATGATGTTCCCATGCAAAGATCAGCCGTTACAGATAGTTATATATAAGATCATAACGTTTACAAAGTTATTCACGGCGATTAAATTACTTCGATAGGAGAGATTATGCTCTACGCCCAGGGAGATACGGGGTGGGGTTAAATGGACGCTTCAACCCACTTTATTCTCCAATGTCCCTTGTATATCGGTGATCAGAGTACTTTCCAATGTCAATGGCAATAGTTCGTTTCTTTATTTAAGGTATTTCTATTCGTTTGTGCATTTACTTTTCTCTTGGTGTGATACTGGTTTTAGTATTTACAAAGTGTGTACGTGACCATTTACATGTGCATACCTATGTTAAAAGTCTCCATAAATGATGTTTTAAAAAAAAAGGTATATCGCGAGAAAAAAATGTTTAAAGTACAACTGAGCAACATAAATTGCGGCCTCGGGCGGATAATAAATATTGGCGGGATCCTACAGCTTGATGACGGGCCAATAAAATTGCCTAACGCTCCGCTAACTCGCGCTATTGCTATATTTGCTCTGCCACTAGGCACGGCATCTTTATCCTACACAAACAAACATGTTTGCTCAATGTCTCAATAAATTATCGCGACAAAAACGAAAAAGGCATCTCAGGAATGAAGTATATTTGACATGAATGGTCCAGCGAGTGATGTACAGTTTATGAGATTGGCTGGATGGTTCCTCACAGACTAGCTCTCTGCTTCATGACATATAAAGATTTTCACATATTCGAGAGAGAGATATATTATAGTGATACCAAACAGACAATAAAACGTGAAAAGCATACAGCAGCTACATGACCTTAATACATCCTATACTCCTTAGCTAGTCATAAAAATATCATCAGTACTCTCGCTCTTCACAGAATCAGTAGACATAAAGGGCGGTCTCCGGCGTCACTGGCAGACAGCAATGGTGGCGCCCTTTGCCGTTGATGACGTCACAGACAGACAGCAAAGGTGGCGCCCTCTGCCGTTGATGACGTCACCGACAAATAGCAAAGGTGGCGCCCTCTTCTGATGACGTCACAGATAAACGACAAAAGGTGGCGCCCTCTGCCGCTCATGACGTCACCGACAAATAGCAAAGGTGGCGTCCCCTGCCGCTCATGACGTCACAGATAAACGACAAATGTGGCGCCCTCTGCCGCTCATGACGTCACCGACAGAGAGCAAAGGTGGCGCCCCCTGCCGCTGATGACGTCACAGATAAACGACAAAGGTGGCGCCCTCTGCCGCTGATGACGTCACAGATAAACGACAAAGATGGCGCCTTCTGACGCTGATGACGTCAATGAAATAGCAAAGGTGGCGCCTCCTGCCACTAACGACGTCAAAGATAAACGACAAACGTGGCGACCTCTGCCGTTGATGACGTCACCGACAAACAGCAAAGGTGGCGACCACTGCCGCTGATGACCTCACAGATAAACGACAAAGATGGCGCCCTCTGACGCTGATGACGTCATCGACAAACAGCAAAGTTGGCGCTCCCTGCCGCTGATGACGTCACCGACAAACAGCAAAGATGGCGCCCTCTGCCACTGAAGACGTCACAGATAAACGACAAAGATGGCGCCCTCTGACGCTGATGACGTCATCGACAAACAGCAAAGTTGGCGCTCCCTGCCGCTGATGACGTCACCGACAAACAGCAAAGATGGCGCCCTCTGCCACTGAAGACGTCATAGTTAAACGACAAAAGTGGCGCCCTCTGCCGCTGATGATGTCACAGATAAACAGCAAAAGGTGGCGCCACCATCCGGCGATGATATTCCTGATATTACAATAACAACGGCGGCGCCCTCCGCTGCCGATGACATCACAGCAGTGGACTGGGCTCAGTATCTGTACTTGGTGGAGTAATCCTTGGGCGACACGACCAGACCGCGTCCCTTGCGGGCGCCTCGGTACAAGGTCTCCACGATGTCGATGAACTCCTGCTCATCCTCCATGGACCAGTTGATCTTGTTGTTGTTACCGGTGCCCAAGTCTATCATGATGTGCTTGTTGCGGTAGAAGAACATACACGTGCAGGGGTCATACAACTCGTACATCTTGTTGAAGTCGGGCACCTGCGAGTTGTCGACCAGGTAGATGACGGCGAAGTTCTTGACCTTCTCGGCCACTCGGTAGAGGGTCTCGTCCATGACCATGCAGGTGGGGTCCCAGTCGTGGCCGAAGCGGACGACGACCACGCGGTCCTCCTCCGACAGGATGGCCTGGTCCACCTGCCAGCCGTTGTGAAGGTGCTGCAGCATGTACGACATGGCGACTGCGGAGGTTGGGGCGCCACTCGGTGTTGATAAGGCGGGCGGAGGTCACAGGCACTGTGGATAATTTGTCTGCCTCTTGTTAATGTTAATCTGAAAACGTGTGTAAAATAAAATTATTGTACAGCTAGAAACAAAAAATGCATCAATTAATTAAAAGTCATTAAGAAGTGAGTGGTTGGGAACAATATGGCACTGAAAAGTGAACTGTTCACTAGGTGTATGGCACCACTGTAACATTCATTGCCACATTTTTGGCATAGGTATCTAGGTTTCCATTCAATGGAACGTTGTTCAACCTTTCAAGATTGTGTGCTAAGTCTACTTAGAGGTGCTTGCTAATAAGGGAATTGCTATTCGCTGATGATGCAGAAATGAGTGTGCATGATATGCTTTGACTATAAATGTTAAAAAAAACAGTCATACTAAGCGACTATCACACCACCAGCGATTACCCTGAACAATAAGTCTTTAGAGGTGGTAAATAAATCTTCTTACCCACAAAGTATAATTTGTCCCTGGACGAGGATATAAATACTTGCATGTGATAGACAGCCATCCTCTTTGGTAGGTTAAAGAAATATGCAAGGCAACATTCAAAACTTGTTCGCACCATATTGATAATCTACATGGTGTGTGTTCTAAGCAGGCAGCTGTATGACTACATATTGTGGCTAAGAAATAAAAATTTCCATTTTTGTTGCCTGCACAATATTTTAGGCATATCTTGGCAAAATAAGGTAACAAAATGCTGAAGTGTTAGCCGGGGCCAGCCTATTATAATCCCACTTGCTCGTGTGAAACAAAGATGTCTTAGGCTTGGTAATATTTATCGGATGAAAGATGAATGCATACCAAAGGATGTGCTCTAAAGCGAGCTTGCCGCTTTTGGCATCGATTCTAATTATTGAGAGAATATAGCATCCTAAAAGAGGGGATGGATACGTCCTGTCCCAGAATGGCACTCACCGCCATTTCAAAAACATCGCAGGTTTGTTTTGGTGGATGTTTTGTGGGCTGATGAATTCTTGAGTAGCACTTGGGGCCTTCAATCTTTGTGCCTAACTCTTCATAAATATATCCTGGACATAAATATGTGACATATATGTAGTGTCTTCATCACATTTTTATAAAATCCAGACATATTTGTCACCACCCCCTGCTCGCGGATGGCGGGCCATGCTCGGGAATCCTTGGCCCCCTGGTCCGCTAAGGGGCCGGGGGCCATATGACGGGATATGACAGGGCTAACATCTAGGCCTACACTAGGCTAGGCGGGGGGGGGGGGGTGAAGGTAGCGAGAAGGAGGAGGAGTTGAGGGGGGGGGGTCGAGGGACTAGCATGATGCAATTAAAACGGCAGGCGGGGGGCTGTTTAATAGCGCTAATCGTGTACTGTTATTTCAGGGCGTGAATTGGAAGACTTGTCAAGTCGACTTTAAGGCACAGATTGTGTACTTCCATCCCTTGTAGGGCGAGCCCACTGAATCTAAGAGGTGGTCCGGCGGGGTGGGCTTGGCCGCAAGGCCGCTGGGTCTTAGGGGTGGCCCCGGTGGGGTGGGCTTGGCCGCAAGGCCGCTGGGTCTCAGGGGTGGCCCTGGCCATGAGGTCACATAGGGCGAGGCCGCTGGGTGGTCTCAACAGTCTCCCACAAGCCACTACACTGGTGCGAATTACTAACTGGCGATGACAGGCCATGCGCCCTGCCGAGCCAGATTCACTTGACTTTGACGTGGATGACAACCACATTCCCCAAGGGTTTCTCCAGAAGGACATATGTGTAGGCGATCGTCAGCACCTGCTCTTCGCAACAGATCGACAGCTGCAGCAGGTGAAGAGGTGGTATATAGACTCCACCTTCTTTGTGGTCAGACCCCCCTTCACTCAGCTGTTTTCTGTTCAAGCATTTATGAGGACAGATGATTGCCAGAAGCAAGTGCCGCTGGCATTTTGTCTAATGTCAGACAAGAAGTCCAAGGACTATAAGAATATGCCAAAGGCAATCCGGTCATCGCTGGCCGGTGAACCAAGGGTATCGTCGATCATGATGGACTTTGAGAGCGCAGTGCGGAAGACAGTACGGCATGTGTTTCCTCAGGTTACCCTGCAAGGGCCATCTGAAGGAAGGTGCAGGCCCTAGGTTTGCAAACAGCCTATATGGAACGGAGCTCCAAGCGCTGTTTCATGAGGAAACTCCTAGCGCTACCCTTCCTGCCAGAGGAGCATGTCAGCCCTGCCTTCCAAGAGCTCTAAGACAATGCCCCAGACCAAGAAGAAATCGCCAGCCTGCTCCGGTACTTTGATCAGACTTGGCTGAGCAGTTCGCACTGGACACCGGCGGAGTGGAGTGTCCTCAGCGAGACCATCCAGACAAACAACGACGTTGAGGGGTGGCACCGGCACCTCTACGTTCGTGCTTGGCGAGGAAGACTTCCCTTCTACATGTTGGTGCCTTTGTTGGATACTGAGGCCGGCACTGTTGCTCTTAACGCGAAGCTGGTATCTGAGAAAAAGCTTCGCCGGTATCAGAGAAAACAATACCAGACGATTGGAAGCTGCATGAGCTGTGGAACTCGTACAGCCAGGGTCAACGTTCCACAAACTCTTCTGGCATGCTCAAAACTGTGCAACCCCAGCCATAAGGCCTTTGTTTCTATCATCATGTTCTGTACAAAAATGTTCAGTCTTGAAAAATAAATTAATCTCCAGTGTATCAACATCTTTTGTCTGGTTTTCCCCAGTCCCCACATTCCTCAAGCCCCTCTGCACATGCAAAGTGGCTACGTGAAGCCCCCACTCTCTAATAATATGCGAGACCTCCGCTGGGCCACCCTGCAGCCCCTCTCCACTACGCGAAAAAGCTGGAACTGGGCAGCTGGGTACTGCTTAGTTGTTAACACTCTCCGGTGGGTGCAAAAAAGCCGAGGGCGAAAAGCCTGCAGTCAAAAAAAAAGTCAAAAGAAACCCAGCAAACACACCCACGCGCCGACCCCCATCCCCTCCACCAGCGGCCACATCCATAGCCATAGGCGGCCACAGCCCACGTACCCAGGCTAGGCATCCGACTGGTTTGTCCCAGGTCTGGCGACCACAATGTCAATGACAGTCAATGGCAATACGCAAATGAAATGCAAATGAAATGACAAATCAATGCAATGAGGACTTTCTGTTCATGTCACATAAGGTATCCTGTTTGCTTCAGCGATAATAAGGAGTAACCTAAAAACAGCAGGCACATATATAGGTACGCAACACCCATTCCAGTGTTTATTTACCTACCAATAATGTGAATTGTGGCGCAAATAAACAAGGCAAGTGACCACACCGGTGACAATCGAACGTATTTACTACGGTAAACACTTTACTTCCTCAAGTTGGAGAGTTCCAATCGTGCTCGTTGAGATTTAGTTGATGCGCAGTAGTCTGTTGTCTGATTGTAGGGCTAGTAGACCGTAGACAAACTGGATCTCGAAGCTCACCGTCGAGAGGTATCTCTGACGTTATACTGAAAGGAGTCACTGTTGAGATTAAGAGAGAGGATTGTGACTGTCAGCTGTCTTATTTACTTCGATAATATAATATGATTATCGGGTAATTAACGCAGATCGACACGCCAGGATTGACGATACTGGCGTGTCAGTGATGGGCGAGGGTGCATGGAGGGGGGGACTTTATACTGACACGCCAGTATAAATTCCGCCCCGCCCATCACTGACACGCCAGTATCCTCTAATCCCCGCCCATCACTGACACGCACCAGTATCCCCCCCTACGTACCCCGAAGATACTGGCGTGTCAGTGATGGGCGAAAAGGATACTGGCGTGTCAGTTATGGGCCGAGAGGAAAGGATACTGGTGTGTCAGTTATGGGTGGGGCGGAAAGGATACTGCGTGTCAGTGATGGGTTAAGAGGAAAGGATATTGGCGTGTCAGTGATGGGCGGGGCGGAAAGGAGATTGGCGTGTCAGTGATGGGCGGGGGGGAAAGGAGATTGGCGTGTCAGTGATGGATTAAGAGAAGAGGATATTGGCGTGTCAGTGATGGGCGGGGCGGAAAGGAGATTGGCGTGTCAGTGATGGGCGGAGATGAAAGGACACTGATGTGTCAGTGATGGGCGGGGCGGAAAGGAGATTGGCGTTTCAGCTATAGTGATGGGCGGGGAGGAAAGGATACTGGCGTGTCAGTGATGGGCGGGGCGGAAAGGATACTGACGTGTCAGTGATGGGCGGGGCGGAAAGGATACTGACGTGTCAGTGATGGGCGGGGCGGAAAGGATACTGACGTGTCAGTGATGGGCGGGGCGGAAAGGATACTGACGTGTCAGTGATGGGCGGGGCGGAAAGGATACTGACGTGTCAGTGATGGGCGGGGCGGAAATTATATACCGGCGTGTCAGTCAGTGATATGGGCGCGGCCGGGGAGGAAAGGATACTGGCGTGTTAATGATGGCGGGGGGGAGGGGGGGGGGGGGGCGGGCGGAAAGCATCAAGTCGACGTTGCAGCAGCGGATCTAGACTGTATGGGGAGTCCCATTGTTCCTCCCCCCATGAAAACTTGCCACCGGTATCGTCTTGACGGTGTAGCCATTCCGGCATTTTTTAGGGGCACAAAAACCCCGCTTCGGACGGGCCACGTATCTTTCTCATCATGACGCTAGAAAAAAACCTTGTTATGAATTTAACATATCACTAATTACTTACTGGAGTTGAATTAAATTTTAACTCCGACTTGAGGCGGAAAGCATCAAGTCGACGTTGCAGCAGCGGATCTAGACTGTATGGGGAGTCCCATTGTTCCTCCCCCATGAAAACTTGCCACCGGTATCGTCTTGACTGTGTAGCCATTCCGGCATTTTTTAGGGGCACAAAAACCCCGCTTCGGACGGGCCACGTATCTTTATCATCATGACGCTAGAAAAAAACCTTGTTATGAATTTAACATATCACTTACTTACTGGAGTTGAATTAAATTTCACAAATAATCGAACATGGTATCTTTATTGGTGCCATTGTTTCTGGGTTATGGTTTGTATTTTGTTTATGGCCACGGTACCTTACTGGCACAAACTAGACCCTTGGCGTTGACAGAAGGTTAAATCTACTCTCGCACAGGAGGTCATCAACATGGCGGCGATCAGTTCGTCGAGTCTGGCGGTTCGCCTAGGCCGTGAGTTTTGTGTTTAATTTAAGTGTTGATGTGAACATTAATTGAAAAATAAGTTACTTATTGATCATTGCATTTCTCGATGTGCATCATTCAAACGCATTATCAGTGTTATGGACTAATTTTGCAAGGGCACGTAGTCGTAGGAGTTGTCGAACGGTCCGTCAAACAAGTCGTGTGCAATTTGACATTTCTGCCCCTAGCCTAGGGCTAGGCTATTCTTGTAATCTTGTTCTAGACAAGTCGGCCGTATGCTCACTACCCTTTGACATAGGTGGAGGGGGGCCAGCGGAGGGGGGGGGGGGAGAAGGGTAGTAGCGGTGGCAAGTGCTGTTATTCTCAGTAACTTACCTGGTGATTGGAGACAAGATAACTGACAGTGACACTGTTGAGGAAATTCTTGGTCTTGATTGCCCCTAGTTTCATTGCCATAGATATATGGGATGTAACATAACTTCATAAGTCAAAGTCATAAATGCTGTAAACTCACGTTCTGGCCCATATTTTCCGTGAATTTGCTGCGATCGCTCTGAAAATGACTGATTTGAAAAAGTAACACTAAAGCATTTTAATGATGCTAAAGTTACGTTTGTATTGCGATGTTATCCTTTTTTATGATACAAAGAATATTTCTCCATGCTGACAATCCATTGGCAGCAAACACAGTTCTGCAAACATATTAAAGTATACGTCATAAGATGACGTAGTTGCCATGGCGCCGAATGAGCTCTGGATAATATATGTTCTATAAAACTATATTTGTTCCAGCCAGGCATGCCATGGCAACTATAAAGCCTTTCGTTGTCTGTGATTTATTTGCAACAAAGTGTCTGCTGCCAATGGAGTGTCAGCATGGAGAAATAAATGTTTGTGTCTTAAAAAAGGATAACCTCACAGTACAAATATTAGATCTTTTATATTAGTGCTGCCAGTAGTTCCAGCTAGATGACTCAATCAATAGAACAAAAAATAGCCAATGGACCAGTAAGTGGCAAGCTGCCCCCTTCTGATTAGATTGCAGTATCGATTGCAGCGATTGTTATAAATCAAAGAACTCCATTTTCACACCCGACCCACATATAGTCATTGCACACAGCCTGCTTATCAATCCGGCTATACGCACAGGCCGCTATTGGCTTCGGTCACCACCAGCTTCAGACAAGTCCACTTCTCTAGGGGTAAAACTGTGTCACTGCTAAGTTCCTTAGATACGAGTCGACAATCGACTGTGGCTTTTGCTTCTGACCTCAGGAAAGTGGGTTGACACTACCGTAAACTGCCTATTTGAAGCCGCGGCTTATATTAGGAAGTTGGAGGTTCCACTTTCCGGGTTTGAGTCGCAAGTCAGGGTGCAGCTTTAAATAGAGCCTTTTGCCGATCTCAATTGAGCGTGGCGAGACAGCGGGGTGGGGAGGGGAGGGGGGGGTGTAATAAAAAAATTACCGGTGTTGCCAAAATAATTTATGGCATCATAACGTCCTATAAATCAACAAATCAGGAGATAATTCAACTTGAAAGCTGCATCGTAAGACTGTGGCAATCAAGACTGACAATAAGCTGCTTACGATTGTGTTATTTATTACTACTGCCGAGCGACTCCGCCCACACCTATTGTAGACCGACTCCGCCCACACCTATTGTAGACCAATGATCAGAGGAATAAGTTAATTGTGCCAGACAGAAACTTGGGACTGGGTAGGTACGACAGTGATTCATAAACATGCAGTAACAGCCAGGAGACCCAGCCACTAGTGACACTTGATAAGAGCTGCGATTGGAGAGGGAGAGGTGAATGTTGTTAGTAGTCGCGACTGCTTATATAAACAATTAATTGGCTTGTTAGGGGCCAAGAGAGCCAGCCACTGATGTGACACTTAAAAAGAGGTGCGATCGGAGAGGGAGAGGTGACTATTGTTAGTGGTCACGACTGCTTATATAAACAATTAATTGGTGTAGTTGGCGGGATGGGATTAAGCAGGGATACAGGTTGGCGGGGGGGGGGGGTGGAGGGGAGTTGAGAGGCCAAAGCCCGGGTGCGGCTTATAATATGTAGTTTTCCGGAAATAGTTCTGGGTGCCTGCTAACCCGGTTTTGAGGCAAAAGTTGGGGTGCAGCTTCTAATATGTATGCAGCTTCAAATAGGCAGTTTACGGTAGAATGTTTCGCAAAGAAATGTTGGAGCATACATCTTTTCCGGACCAACTGCTATGAATATGCAGCGCCACCTGGCAAATCCCACCGCCATTTGCACCATTGGGAGAAACTGATGGCTCTGCATACGAAGCTCAATTATGTTGACCTCATGTAGACCTCCAGTCCTCCCACAAGGTAACATGGTATTAGCACACACTTTGCTGGTATCAGAGCTTATGTAGAGATAGCCTACTCTGCCATATTTAGCTATATACACCAGCATGTGGTGGGCCATTAAGCAGCTGATGAAACAACTGCGGAAAGTGTAGTGGAAGATACTACCAATTAATACAGTAGTGAAGTCTTTCGTCCTAGTTTGATGGCGAGGATATCAAACAATTTTGACTTGAATAGCACTGCAAAAACATTGTCCAATCTGGTGTGCTTACGATGTCTATATGCAGGAGTTGCCCTGCTTTAAAATATATCTAGATGCAACACTGCATGATTATAAACCCCTCACCCCCTTACCCCTACTCCCACTGCTCCTCCCACACACCCCTCCACAGCCCCAGTTTCCCCCTTACCCTAGCCATGTTTCATAGCCCACTGGGCATAGGGTGGACAGAAGGCCCATAGATCAATGATCAAAGTCTCCCTCATGAAAGTAGGGGGGGTTGCCAAAGATTTCAGGATTCCACAAAAAATTTATATACTTATGCCAAAGATTCATGTATAAGGACCTAGGCACTAAGTTTGAAGACCCCAGGCATTGCTCGCAAAATCATCAACCCAACAGATATCCTCCAATACTAACTTACCCCTACTCAACACCATTTAAAAATATCACACACCTCAACACACTCCAAAAGCAAGATTGGTTCCACTGAATTGTAACACTCTCGGCAGAGGGCACTTGTCCTCACATCACTATAGCCATAGGACAGGTGCCCCCTGCTGCACAAGTCTTCATAATCGGTGGAACCAACCTTGTTTTGTGAAGTCCTGAAAGTAGCAATATTTTCAAATTTGGTCTAAAAATCGTTACAAACAGCATTGTGATTTGACTTTTGGTTATGGTTGCATTTGGCAATGTTTGGATAAAGCAAAATTAATATAACAGGTGTCCAATGACTGTTCTTATTGCAACTGTTCTCTTAACATTTTCAAATGTTTTCTCATTTTATGCAGGCCAGCGTTTAACTCCGGCCCTAGGACTAGCATACACCTCCCAGAGACATGAGGGCACCTCAGTGTCTGGAGGTCAGCTCACCAACCTTGCTGCCCACAAGCGAGGCACTGGAGGCCGCTCTTCCTTCAGTGGCCAAGTGACCACAGTATTGGGAGCCTCTGGCTTCATGGGCAGATATATTGTCAATAGACTAGGTAAGTCTGGCACACCTCAACTTTCAGTGCCTTTAGCTAATGTTAGAAGTATTCTGAGCCAAACAGATATAAGACTTTTAGATATAGACTTGCTAGGTTATTCTTTTATTGATGGTTTTGTCAATGAAAAGAGTTCTGTTTTGTAGACCAGACCAGACTCATCTTTTATTACGTGGACGTCTATTATCAAACCAGCCGATTATAGGTCACCTGTGGCAAAAAATGGTTTTGCAAGGCATTGTAGCCTGAGTATAATTCATTTAACGAAATGCTATAAATGTTCTAATTTCAGGTAAGGTGGGAACCCAGGTCATTATTCCCTACAGGGGTGAGCCTTACTTTGTGAAAGATCTCAAGCTGGCTGGTGATCTTGGCCAGGTCCTCTTTGTGGTAAGTATGGGTCCCCCTTCCATGTGAGAGGCCACAGCATGGATTGCTGTAATACATGGTATGCCTTAGTCATACTTGAGCTATACTGGAACAATGGTTTACCCTAACATGGACGTAGGATAAGTAAACCCAGACTTTGCACAATTTTATTTCAATATTGTTGTATTGATTGACATACCATTTGACAGGGACGAAGTTGTTACCTGCTTGTGCTCGTTTATAACATAAAACCATTCTAATAAAATATATATAGAAATATCTTTCAATCTGACGTGCATTACGAGTTACATATACAGTTGTCATACCTGTGTCATCAAGTACTAATGACTATTTATTTACTCACCAGCCATATGACTTGAGAGACGAGGAATCCCTGAGGAAGTGCATGCAGTACTCCGACTGTGTTGTCAACCTCGTCGGCAGGGACTGGGAAACCAAGTAAAGTGCTCTTTATTTACAGTCCTTTCAGCAGCTGACATTGGTAATGTAACGATATGCAAGCTGGTCGAAATGCTTTAAGTTTGTTTTTGTTTGCTTGGTGCAAATTCTATATGAGCGTTATAGGAAAGAAGCCGACGATTTGACATAAGCTTATCACCAGGAAATTTGTCAGCTGTGTTATTATTAATGACAACTGGAGCAAATTGTGAAATTGAAATCCCATACCATTTAACTTTGAGAGATGATATAACATGTATATACTTCACCCAGGACATTGACATAGCTTTAATATGCCTCATATTCAATGCCAGGTTTAAGTTTGTTGACTTGGTATTTTACTCAGGAACTACACATTTGGTGACGTGCACGTGGCTGGAGCCCAGCGAGTGGCGCGTATTGCCAAGGAGATGGGAGTCAAGACTCTGGTCCACTTCTCTCATCTCAACGCCAGTGAGAAGCCGCAGCCCATCTACGTTAAGGGAGGCTCCAACTTCCTCAAGTCCAAGGTATCTTTGGCGTTGATACCATGCTGACCATACGCCGATATCAGACCTCAAGATCTTAAAGTTTATGGTTGACTTGTGCAATATATGTTCCACCAGTCACGACGGTTTGATGCTGACGTGAATAATCTTCGTATCTCTGCATGCGTCATGGTCTGTGTCACTACCGGTACTAGATTTTATTCTAAATTGGAGATCACTGTTGCCCTAGACTATTAATAGAGTTAATTATGGTGGCAATGAAAATAGTGAAAACTGCGCCAAAAATGGACGAAGAGTGGCTGAGTTTGTAACCAGTTTAAATATGTGCGCTGCGAATTATCTGATCCAGTGGGCGGGTGAGAATGCAGTGAGGGAGGAGTTCCCAGAAGCCATTGTCTTTCGACCCGCTGACATATACGGCCCCGAGGACCGCTTCTTGCGATATTACGCCAATCTCTGTGAGTACAGCCATCTTTGTTACTAGTCGGCTAGGAGTAAAACACCTAGCGTTATTCCATGGATGTATGTAGAATATGTTACATGTAAGAGGTCCGTGATGTACCGGTCACATCAGGGGCGAGATGAACGCCATGTCCCTTTCCTAGCTCAGTCGGCAAGGGGCTGAGGTGCAAATTTCCCTTGTAATTTCATCGAACCACATTTCTTTATGTAAAGCTTACGTTAATACCAATTCATTGATCCAGCTGACATCACCCCTTATATATCTTATATTCTCTACTGTCTGTATGATTGTAAAGAAATAGATAATATATAATCTATGACCAAGCCATCCTGGAACGGGTTTACCATAATTGTTTTGGGGAGCGTTTCGTCATTCGTTCCATCCATCTTCAATATTGTGATGTATTTATGGTCTATTATTCTATACGTTGACAGGGAGACGGGCCCACGGCACAATACCGCTGTGGAAGAAAGGCAACCAGACCATCAAAATGCCAGTATTTGTGAGTAGCTCATTCCTTAGTCAGTCGCATGACCCAAGCATATTTTATATATAAATACATAGAACGTATGTAACTTGGGTCACCTTCGGTATCGGTGACGAGTCACGGTTCTCCCTCCTGCCTTGGTTGTCCCGTGTATGGCGGTAATATGTAGTTGTAGATCGTGTTCCCTCTGGGATGATGGATACAGATTTATTATTCGGAAATCCATGTTAATGTCGATCTGTGACGTCACAATGGGGAATCCCCCGGCGCCGGCTGGTTGTCTCAATGCTTTGTGTTGGTGTTGCAGTGCTCTAACGTGGCTGAGGGCGCCGCCCTATATATATCACACCCATCCGTGACGTGACGATGGGGATTCCCCCTGTCTCAATGCTTTGTGTTGGTGTTGCAGTGCTCTAACGTGGCTGAGGGCGCCGCCCTATATATATCACACCCATCCGTTACGTCACGATGGGGATTCCCCCTGTCTCAATGCTATGTGTTAGTGTTGCAGTGCTCTAACGTGGCTGAGGGCGCCGCCCTATATATATCACACCCATCCGTTACGTCACGATGGGGATTCCCCCTGTCTCAATGCTTTGTGTTGGTGTTGCAGTGCTCTAACGTGGCTGAGGGCGCCGCCCTATATATATCACACCCATCCGTTACGTCACGATGCGGATTCCCCCTGTCTCAATGCTATGTGTTGGTGTTGCAGTGCTCTAACGTGGCTGAGGGCGCCGCCCTATATATATCACACCCATCCGTTACGTCACGATGGGGATTCCCCCTGTCTCAATGCTTTGTGTTGGTGTTGCAGTGCTCTAACGTGGCTGAGGGCGCCGCCCTATATATATCACACCCATCCGTGACGTCACGATGGGGATTCCCCCTGTCTCAATGCTTTGTGTTGGTGTTGCAGTGCTCTAACGTGGCTGAGGGCGCCGCCCTATATATATCACACCCATCCGTTACGTCACGATGGGGATTCCCCCTGTCTCAATGCTTTGTGTTGGTGTTGCAGTGCTCTAACGTGGCTGAGGGCGCCGCCCTATATATATCACACCCATCCGTGATGTCACGATGGGGATTCCCCCTGTCTCAAGGCTTTGTGTTGGTGTTGCAGTGCTCTAACGTGGCTGAGGGCACCGCCCTATATATATCACACCCATCCGTTACGTCACGATGGGGATTCCCCCTGTCTCAATGCTTTGTGTTGGTGTTGCAGTGCTCTAACGTGGCTGAGGGCGCCGCCCTATATATATCACACCCATCCGTTACGTCACGATGGGGATTCCCCCTGTCTCAATGCTTTGTGTTGGTGTTGCAGTGCTCTAACGTGGCTGAGGGCGCCGCCCTATATATATCACACCCATCCGTGACGTCACGATGGGGATTCCCCCTGTCTCAATGCTATGTGTTAGTGTTGCAGTGCTCTAACGTGGCTGAGGGCGCCGCCCTATATATATCACACCCATCCGTTACGTCACGATGGGGATTCCCCCTGTCTCAATGCTATGTGTTGGTGTTGCAGTGTTCTAACGTGGCTGAGGGCGCCGCCCTATATATATCACACCCATCCGTTACGTCACGATGGGGATTCCCCCTGTCTCAATGCTTTGTGTTGGTGTTGCAGTGCTCTAACGTGGCTGAGGGCGCCGCCCTTTATATATCACACCCATCCGTTACGTCACGACGGGGATTCCCCCTGTCTCAATGCTATGTGTTAGTGTTGCAGTGTTCTAACGTGGCTGAGGGCGCCGCCCTACATATATCACACCCATCCGTGACGTCACGATGGGGATTCCCCCTGTCTCAATGCTTTGTGTTGGTGTTGCAGTGCTCTAACGTGGCTGAGGGCGCCGCCCTATATATATCACACCCATCCGTTACGTCACGATGGGGATTCCCCCTGTCTCAATGCTTTGTGTTGGTGTTGCAGTGCTCTAACGTGGCTGAGGGCGCCGCCCTATATATATCACACCCATCCGTTACGTCACGATGGGGATTCCCCCTGTCTCAATGCTATGTGTTAGTGTTGCAGTGCTCTAACGTGGCTGAGGGCGCCGCCCTATATATATCACACCCATCCGTTACGTCACGATGGGGATTCCCCCTGTCTCAATGCTATGTGTTGGTGTTGCAGTGCTCTAACGTGGCAGAGGGCGCCGCCCTATATATATCACACCCATCCGTTACGTCACGATGGGGATTCCCCCTGTCTCAATGCTTTGTGTTGGTGTTGCAGTGCTCTAACGTGGCAGAGGGCGCCGCCCTATATATATCACACCCATCCGTTACGTCACGATGGGGATTCCCCCTGTCTCAATGCTATGTGTTGGTGTTGCAGTGCTCTAACGTGGCTGAGGGCGCCGCCCTATATATATCACACCCATCCGTTACGTCACGATGGGGATTCCCCCTGTCTCAATGCTATGTGTTGGTGTTGCAGTGCTCTAACGTGGCTGAGGGCGCCGCCCTATATATATCACACCCATCCGTTACGTCACGATGGGGATTCCCCCTGTCTCAATGCTATGTGTTGGTGTTGCAGTGCTCTAACGTGGCTGAGGGCGCCGCCCTATATATATCACACCCATCCGTTACGTCACGATGGGGATTCCCCTTGTCTCAATGCTTTGTGTTGGTGTTGCAGTGCTCTAACGTGGCTGAGGGCGCCGCCCTATATATATCACACCCATCCGTGACGTCACGATGGGGATTCCCCCTGTCTCAATGCTATGTGTTGGTGTTGCAGTGCTCTAACGTGGCTGAGGGCGCCGCCCTATATATATCACACCCATCCGTTACGTCACGATGGGGATTCCCCCTGTCTCAATGCTTTGTGTTGGTGTTGCAGTGCTCTAACGTGGCTGAGGGCGCCGCCCTATATATATCACACCCATCCGTTACGTCACGATGGGGATTCCCCCTGTCTCAATGCTTTGTGTTGGTGTTGCAGTGCTCTAACGTGGCTGAGGGCGCCGCCCTATATATATCACACCCATCCGTTACGTCACGATGGGGTTTCCCCCTGTCTCAATGCTTTGTGTCGGTGTTGCAGTGTTCTAACGTGGCTGAGGACGCCGCCCTATATATATCACACCCATCCGTGACGTCACGATGCGGATTCCCCCTATCTCAATGCTTTGTGTTGGTGTTGCAGTGCTCTAACGTGGCTGAGGGCGCCGCCCTATATATATCACACCCATCCGTTACGTCACGATGGGGATTCCCCCTGTCTCAATGCTTTGTGTTGGTGTTGCAGTGCTCTAACGTGGCTGAGGGCGCCGCCCTATATATATCACACCCATCCGTTACGTCACGATGGGGATTCCCCCTGTCTCAATGCTTTGTGTTGGTGTTGCAGTGCTCTAACGTGGCTGAGGGCGCCGCCCTATATATATCACACCCATCCGTTACGTCACGATGGGGATTCCCCCTGTCTCAATGCTTTGTGTTGGTGTTGCAGTGCTCTAACGTGGCTGAGGGCGCCGCCCTATATATATCACACCCATCCGTTACGTCACGATGGGGATTCCCCCTGTCTCAATGCTTTGTGTCGGTGTTGCAGTGCTCTAACGTGGCTGAGGGCGCCGCCCTATATATATCACACCCATCCGTTACGTCACGATGGGGATTCCCCCTATCTCAATGCTTTGTGTTGGTGTTGCAGTGCTCTAACGTGGCTGAGGGCGCCGCCCTATATATATCACACCCATCCGTTACGTCACGATGGGGATTCCCCCTGTCTCAATGCTTTGTGTTGGTGTTGCAGTGCTCTAACGTGGCTGAGGGCGCCGCCCTATATATATCACACCCATCCGTTACGTCACGATGGGGATTCCCCCTGTCTCAATGCTTTGTGTCGGTGTTGCAGTGTTCTAACGTGGCTGAGGACGCCGCCCTATATATATCACACCCATCCGTGACGTCACGATGCGGATTCCCCCTATCACAATGCTTTGTGTTGGTGTTGCAGTGCTCTAACGTGGCTGAGGGCGCGGCCCTATATAAATCACACCCATCCGTTACGTCACGATGGGGATTCCCCCTGTCTCAATGCTTTGTGTTGGTGTTGCAGTGCTCTAACGTGGCTGAGGGCGCCGCCCTATATATATCACACCCATCCGTTACGTCACGATGGGGATTCCCCCTGTCTCAATGCTTTGTGTTGGTGTTGCAGTGCTCTAACGTGGCTGAGGGCGCCGCCCTATATATATCACACCCATCCGTGACGTCACGATGGGGATTCCCCCTGTCTCAATGCTTTGTGTTGGTGTTGCAGTGCTCTAACGTGGCTGAGGGCGTGGTCAATGCCATCCAGAATCCGGACTGTGTCGGCCAGACCTACGAGTGTGTCGGCCCCAACAGCTACTACCTGGCCGACCTCGTCGACTTCTTCTACCGCTGTATGCGCTGGGACTCCTTCAAGCGCTCCTACATCACCCCCGTCTTCAAGTAAGTACAGACCACGTGCTCGTCTGCCCAAGAGCCTCTGTGACTGCGGTGAGAGCTCACAGCGACAATCCATTCATATATTATTCATTGAATCATACCAGTAAATATCCAGACTTATTTAGTCCATCTTTGCACAATATCAATCCAATCAATTGTTTACAATTTGACACAGACAACCTGTTAATTATGTCGTCATTGTGGTCATAATAGTTGATATGATGAGCGTGTTTGTGTTTCAGGATGAAGGTGCTGTATATGTCCTACGCCCCGTCCTACCCCATCCTGAGCATGGATAAGCTGGACCGGGTAAGTACAAATGTCTTATTACCGTACAATCTACCCTATAAGCTACACTGGAGGGCGCTCTCATGGGGACATTTGATTACTTTGTGGGCGAAGCCGGCGAAGAAAAACAAGCTGGGACTTTTACAGCGAAAAATACGATACCAGTGTCTTGAAAAATATGCAAAAAATATCTCGTGTATAAAAAATTATTCATTTTCAGTCTATTCAATTAAAAAAAGTAATGTCTTGGCCACGTTTATTCATAGTTAATGTGTCAAAAAAATGTCTTAGAACACCGTTTCATCCTCTCTAGCTCTGTTGGCAAGTGGGGTGAGCTCGAGATCAATAGTTCGTGGGTTCGAAACCAGACACTGGGGCAAATGTCGTGCAACCCCATTACATATGTCCCGGAATGTGTCCTGGCCCAAGCTAGTCCTCCTGTCCATAAAAGCGGCCTAAGACACGAACATTTAATTGCATTTCGTTAGGAATGTTTATTCCTGGCAAGAAAATACCTGGAAAAATGCCTTGATATTTTTTTTTTGTAATATCATGTATTTACAGTCCCCCAATCGGTCCACCATATTTTTCTCATTAGAGTGATATATTTCTGCGGTATGAATCAATATTATACTACTTGCCGCCCCTGGTGTAGGAGCATGTGAGTGACGTGGTCACTGGGCTGCCGACCCTGGAGGACCTGGGGGTCAACCTGACGCGCATCGAGGACCGCGCCCCCTGGGAGCTGAAACCCTTCCGCGCCCACAGTTACTACGAGGACAAGGTGGGGGAGATCGCGGACCCCTCACCCCCTCCAGTCCTCGCGTGATGACCCCTCACCTCCGACCTGTCCAGGCAGGACTCACAACTATATATATATATACACACACACATCTACCCAAATATATATATATAGCGAGAAAGAGCGAAAGAGAGGCTCTGGAATGGTGCCTGGAATACAATCTGCTCTTGCTTGGACGGAGGACAGGACGGCATGGGAAGAACTATATCCAAGTAGCTGCGACAGGGGATGGATTACGTGCCGATCCTCAGCACTTGGTCGCGGAGTCCTGTTTTAGCGGCTTATCGAGAATATGTAAACGAGGCTCATAGATTGTTCTTTCTGACTGTCGCCTCGGTGAGATCTAGAGACGAGTAAGACATGTGAATGCTGATATAATTGACAACGCCAGCTGGGTTGTATTGTTTATAGTTCGCCTCGCACTCAATGCGCATTTCAATTGCGAAATAAAATGTATGAAAATATGACCCGTTTTTTTGTTTGTTTTAATATCTGCAGGCTGTCTAGTGATCCTACATTTTCCTACTTTTTCCTACTTTTTGGTATTTTCTTCACCAGGCGCAATTTCAAAATGTCGTGAATTGCTGTAAAAGTGTGCATATCGCTTCTATTATTGCAAAAGTCAGAGGTATTTTGTTTTTGCGTCCTGATATATTTTTAAATCAACACTAGTGTCTGTCAAGTTCTAATAATGAAAATACAGGTACAGCTAAGCAGCATATAAGAAATGTTTTAAAAAAGCATTTTCTCAGTAATATAACTTTTTGTCCTTTGTTTATCCGGAATAATGTTGCTACATATGCTATTTGAGTCCTACTTTTTGCTTCTATTTTCCTACTTTTGTCCTACTTTTTTGTATTTCAATTCCTACTTTTGTCCTACTTTTTCATGAGGGTGTGCTGGACAGCATGTACCTGTATAGGGCTATAAAGTTCGTTCGCCTAGACTTCCGGTTTACGTATTTTGGGGACCAATAAACGAAGCAAGTGTTCGGAACGAGTTTAGATCTCTGCGCACACTGGTATCCTCACTATATGTGACGTAGGTGTGACGTGTATGTTACGCAAAGAGAGAGACTGGCAACCAGACTACCTGCGCAAGAGCCAGGCGCCGAGGGGTGGGTCCATTGCGGAAGGCCTAGCGATATAATTAAGAATATTTGAGAAATATAGCTGCACAAAACGGATAGACGACATATTTTTCATTCATTTGAACTATCACAATGACCAATAAGTGTTACGACGGGACAACACGGCTGAGAAACTAACGTTTTTTTTGCATTTCTTACGAAAACGAGGCATTATGACGTCACACGGATTCTCTCCGGTGACTATGGGCGCATTTCTTTGGGCCAGGTTCGGTATCCCGCCCCGGGCCCGCAACACGTGACAGGGAACTTCCGAGTGTACCGATAGGGATATGCCTATTCCAATGAAATGTACACACCGTTCACATCCGGTGCACGTTAGGGCACTGGAACCAACCTACTCTCATCACCTTTCAATCAGCCGCCATCTTCTCCCGAATGCCCCGTGCTGTTTTGAACGGGGCACATCGGCATACCGAATAGATGCGCGCGCACCCATACCAGGGTGAGAGAAGTGTCGGGCGGTGAACCGATGCGTAATGTGCGTATTCGGTCCACCGTTACGGTAGGGATACACCCGGCGTACCAAAGAAATGCGCCCAACGTTGGCGCAACGCTTCAAACAGAAAACTTACAAGAATTAAGAAACATTGTCTTTTCAGGATCCGAAATTGATACAAAACATCCAACTGGTCTTATTTTACCTTTACCATGTGGTTTAATGACGCATCCGTGTGTTGTTACTCCATGCACTGCACATTTTGACAGCGGAATGGTTAAGTCGATCACTTGCTCTCGCCATTTTTGTTACCGCGGAGGCACGTGAAACTCTGTGACGTCACTCGCTGTTTGGAGAACTCGCGAAAGCCCGGGTGCAGGGCTAAATTTAGAACGCTATTTTTAGCTTTAGAGTGTTTTGAAGGCGGATTTTTCCTTGTATATTCCCAAAGTTCTGCGTTTCATCGCCTCCAAATATTTTAACGTATACCTCCCATAGCCATGTTTAGTGATATGGTACTCATAGTTTTTAGAATAAAACTGGAAAGAAATTGACTTATAGCTGCCTATACTTCAACGTGGAGCACGTGTGTGTGTTTGTCCCCAAAGCTGAAATCTCGCAGCCCGATCACGAGAACTGTATAGCCCTATTGCGCCGTATGTCACCATGATTACAAATTGTAGTCGTGGCTTGTAAGCATCAGAGCCCGTTAGCTCTGATTGAGTGAGTATAATTAGAAATGTATCTTAGCTAGGAAATCTGGTTTGGTCTCGAAAACAACATCGGCCAGAATTATGGACACAAATAATAACTTTGGGTTCAACAATTTATTCGGAACAACTTCTTAACAGTACCACAAAACACGCATGTCGAACATACCACCTATGTCGAACATACACCCAACGGTGGAGTTTGGACGGTTTCTGTTTCATCACAGTGCAATAAATAGAATCCAAATTCCTACGTTTAAAATTCCACTTCCGCAAGTCACAATGCAAATTCTCATTGCATACAAACATGTATATATATATATATGATACCGATTTATATACAAGATAAACAAGTACCATTGAAGTAGTTTTGCATCTTTATATGTAGATTAATATAGATTAATATAGTGGCATCCATTCATTGAAGTCCAGTAGATAAATATATGTGTCTATTTTTAACCAAAGAATCTTTCTCCGGCCACGTGTAAATCCTTCATTTCTCCGGCCACGTGTAAATCCCTCATTTCTTCGGCCCTAAGACCTGGATTTGCCTTGGGGTCACTATTCGTATTTACTGCGCGATGACAATGCGTTCACAGTCCCGCAGCGACAGCTTCACGCTTAGGTCGCACACCTGGTATATTCACTGCGGGCCTCCCCCTCTCCTATCGCCGACTAGGAGTAGGTCGCACACGTGGTATTCACTGCGGGCCTCCCCCTCTCCTATCGCCGCCTAGGAGTAGGTCACAACTCGGGCTCTCCTCAGCATGGTGCACACACTGCCGACAAACTTGTGGTTGGTTTGGCGGATTCTCTCCTGCGCAGTCTCGGAGGCAATCTCCATCGCCATGTGGTACAGGTCGGCGTTAAACTGCAAGCAGGAAAAAGCCTCGTCTATTTCTGCTCCTTTCAGGTAACTTGAATGAATAACAAGTATAGTATATCACCATAAAACCTGTCAGACGGCTGGCTAGTTATACGATATTACATGATTATATTTGATATTACATGATACATATTAGATTCATTGCCCCACGACCTAATACTCGAGCCTTACGCTTGACCTTGATGCTTGATTCTGAATAGCTAAACGTATACATTCAATTAACGACAGGGGAACGTTTTATGCTTATTTAACCTACCTATATAATATGACGGTGCGCATCACGGACATAAAAAAACCCAAACAAACTTGAACCTAAATCTCGACCTTGACCCTGACCCTGAACCACGACCTCTGATACTGGAGCCTGACCTCTGTGCCTTCAGCATGGTCATCAGAGAAAGTCTCGTCATATTCCGTCATCTTGAGTTGCGTTGTCCTCTTCTTGGTCACCAAGAACATCTTCCAGTCGTCCTGTTGACGGGGAGAGGGGGGGGGGCGATGTCACAACACGTGAACATATATATAACGATTCTCCTTGTAACGTGAAATATGATTCAATACATATTGATGATGACCAACGTTGTATATATTCTCAGACTAGAGAAATCCATTTTTTTCCAACAGTATATTCACGGCTCATCTAAGTCCCGTTCCTCGTATGAAGGTTTAAAGTTCATGTTCATATATAATCACGATCGGTACGACGGGCCAATGCAGCAGTTTCATCAGCTAATTATTTAATAAGGGGAGATAAGGGGGTTGCCATGGAGGCAAGCTGACCTCTATGATGGCTTCGTCCTTGAGCTGCTCGGCTCCCTGCACCACGATGCTGGTCTCGTCCTTGACGTCACTGTTCCAGCGGGACCACGCGAAGCCCATTGCTGACGCCACTAGCGACATCTGCTGGTAGAGTCGCTCCTCCGTAAGCGAGTTCTGCAACGTAAATAGCGCCATAAACAGACAGAATACAAAATGATTTTGATTTGATTGGGTTTAAACGGAACTTTCTGCCAGTCATTTTACCTCGAACCTCACAGTTAAATTGCCACCATGTTCCTTAATCAATAGTATGAACACATAACAGGATATTGGTTTGCATAGCTAGATTTTGGTTATTGGTTGGTTATTACTTTATCTGGCCTTTTAAGACGACAAAAGAGAAGAATAGAGTAACTGTTGACATGGGAACACAATACCTTGTTCTGTTCGCTGACATACTTGTTGGAGTCACAAGCCGGGAATACATTTAAACCGCAAGCCTTCATACTCTGAAGAAAATCATTAAAAATCGACATTACAGTTCACAGCAGCAACGATAAAGAACAATGTATATGAATAATAAAGAACCGTTGTCATTTCAAAACATTAAGATCATGCGTCATAGACGGCACAATTGGTGTGCCTTCATAAACCTTGCATCTCGCAGTTTGTAGACAAGATAAAATGAGAAAAAAGATGGAACTGATATGATAGATTGAGTCATTACAATGATGCGTTATTTTATTTCATTTTGCATCCTTAACTTTATACCTCAACGAGGGTTTAGATATGTTATTTAGTTGCCGTGATCAGGTGGGACTTTATAGTTATGTTAATAAGCATCATCTAGGTGGCCTCACGTTGATGAGTTGTTGTGGCTCTAGCCACTTGTTTATCAGGTGTTTTAACTCTGGCCGGTCGGCGGGTTGGCTGAGACAGCACACGTCATTCTGCAGAGATACAACAGTAAAGGACACGTACATATATACTAAGTGCTTTGCATATTGGATACTGGACAGACGAAATATTGTGCCGCTCATAGAAATGTTCCGAAACGATTTACTGAAGCTTTAGTACAAGTAAGATTTAGTAGAGATCGATTGAAAGTAATATGTGGGACAATAAACTGACTATGATTTTTTTTTAAATCTGTACTAACTTCACTTCACTTCAATCGGCATTAGGTGAAAGAAACATTTTACAATAGGCCTTGCCGTAAATGAGCTGGGGATACCTTTAACAGCTAGTAACTGTAGCCATGGCGACGGTGTCGGCCCCTGGATTGTTTTTGGGAGTGAACAGATTATGGCCACGTGGCGTGACGTGGGTGGTTCTGTCGTAAGTCTCCTAATTATCGCCGCCACAGCCCAGACAAGGAGTTAGTCTCAGCGCTAGACCTGTACGTATATCCACGACCAGAGCCCAGACAAGGAGTTAGTCTCAGGGCTGGACCTGTACGTATATCCACGACCAGAGCTCGGACAGGGAACTGGTCGCAGTGTATTGACGTACCTTGACCTGTATTTCCACTAGTGTTGTGGCGGGCAGAGCTCGGACAGGGAACTGGTCGCAGTGTATTGACGTACCTTGACCTGTATTTCCACTAGTGTTGTGGCGGGCAGAGCTCGGACAGGGAACTGGTCGCAGTGTATTGACGTACCTTGACCTGTATTTTCACTAGTGTTGTGGCGGGCAGAGCTCGGACAGGGAACTGGTCGCAGTGTATTGACGTACCTTGACCTGTATTTCCACTAGTGTTGTGGCGGGCAGAGCTCGGACAGGGAACTGGTCGCAGTGTATTGACATTTCCACTAGTGTTGTGGCGGGCAGAGCTCGGACAGGGAATTGACGTACCTTGATCTGTATTTCCACCTCGATGATGGCGGCGATGATGGTGAGCTGGGCGTGGTTGAGGCCCCTGGGCCGGAGCTCCCAGGACTGGAAGGGCATGTTACTGTGGGCGTCCTGGGCCAGGGCCATCGTCCCGAAAGACGCCGTCTTGAAGCTCAGAATCCGCTTCTCTATAACCAGGACAAGGACAGGTCGTTAAAGGCACACTTCTCCATGCTAGATACAGAAGGTTGGTTGGTTGGTTGTTTATTTATTCAAGACGCTTTAACCACTTCTGGTCATATCGCGTCAATGGGAGGAGGAAGGGAGAGTGGAGCCATGTCCCCGGGGGTAACGCCCTACTCTTTGCGAAGAAGGACATGGTATCTTTATTCTGCGACCACAGAGACTTGGCCACAGCGGGGCTCGAACCACCGATCCACGTGCCGTTAGGCTCTCGGGTGGCCAGAGCGAGCGCTCTAACCTATTGAGCTATCGAGGCGGCTCCCTAATAAAGAAGGACCTTACTTCAAAGACGATACGCAAAAACTGCTCTGCAATCAATAATGGGACATCACGTCAAATTAGTCTGCCATAATTAAGAAATAATCTGATCAATATACGGGTCAATAAAAGAAGAAGGTAATCACTTTAAAGACGTGCTTCAATACATTTAAGAACACAACCCTCAATTAAAAATGCGACAGCCGCTTTAGCTCGGTTTTATGTCAACCATTTTATTGTGACATTCCTTTTAAATACCTAAATATCTCTTACCTTCGTCAAATTTCTGATCTGAGAATGGGTCAAGCTTCCACTGTTTGTGCTCGGCGTCCCATAGACAGATCTGTGGTTCCTCCATGAAGTAGACATCGCTAGGCAGGCTGCAGAAGGAAAACCACCGCTGAATGCACATACAGTGACTACATGTCAACCAATGGCCTATAATTAACTGGTTATAATATATGAAAATAATGAAAACAATATTCCCACAGACGATTTTCTACTGATAGTCCACATTACTGCTGACATGCGCTGATAAGCCTGTTTATAAATATAATTCAATATAATTAATTCATTTTATTAATTCATGTGTAAATAACATATGTGCAGCTTCAGTGACAGGATTTTCTTCCTAAATGTGGGTTGTTTGATTATGGTAATAGGGCTGGACAGATCGGAAAAATTTTAATGCTAAGGATGTTTTGTTTGTCTCAATGACAACCGTCGGGACATAACGCCTTTCACGCTTTCATACAGACGTCTACTCATGGATATATATATATATATGCGTTTAATTAAATGAAATCATCATTTAAAGAATTCATCTTGCGCATTGGGCCAACATCCGTAAAAAATACCAACTGAATAAGATTTTTAGATGCATGCGCATAAGATTAAATAGGTGAATATAAATATGATGGCATTCTATGAGGATACAATATATTGCGACACGCGACATTAATTTGAAGGCATCAGTGATCTAAGGCGGCTAAGTGATCTAAGGTGACTAAGTGATCCAAGGCTGGGTTTTCATACAGCTATTCTCTCAACAACTGGGTGCTTTCAGACCAACGGGTAATGACTGATTTATTACTTCATTATTTGGTGATTGGATGCAATAATATCATTCTCGTAGCATTAATCAGTGCTGATAACAGACAGGCTTATGCTGGCGTCGTGTATTGCGAGTAGGGTATCATGCGTTAAAGGGGCTCTTTTCCGTCATGGAACAAAATGAATCATTGTGTGTCACTTTTGTGCACATGAAGAAGGTACCACCAACCGACGCTCATTCAAGGGGTGCCCAGTGAAATCTCGCTCAATCAAACCACACTCATTAAAACCCTGCCAATCAAATCACGCTCAATCAAACCACTCAATAAAACCATGCTCAAACAAATCCATTTCAGTCACATCATGCTCAGTCAAATCAAGTTTCATCATATAATATTTCCAGGAAGTCATTAGCTGTAGCATCGCAAGTTGTTAATGCCACAGATCAATAAATGGCAATAAACAATCACCATGACGTCATGTGCAGTGATAGATGGCTCGGCAAGGACAGACAGGATTGTTAAGAATCCAACATCAACGACCACATCATTGGGCGATGAGCTGTACGTGGTATCGTTAAAAGTAACATGGCAATTACAGTTATGAATTCCAACTGGTGTTCCGGTATAATTTATAAAAGTAGGTCACACTGCTAAATGGCGAGGGTTGGGGTTGGTGGAGGTTACGAGGGTCGCACTCCATACGCAAGGCCAAGGTGACAACTCCCTATAAACCGTTTGGTGTTTCTATTTCCACACCACACTGCAAGGATCTGGTGACGTTGATAAGGGTAACTACAATATCACACAATGGGACAACGTTCTATTTCGTCTTGTGATTGACAAATTTCACTTTATACTACGGGTGTGGATGAGGTAGATTTTCGAACTGTAAAATCACATTAAATGTCACAAATTTGCGCGACCACACCGCCATAAAGTTACACATCTTAGTATTGTGCATATATCATATTATCATATATGGCTTAATAAGGTTTAATGTACAACAATTACCAAATGTCATGATTTATTAAACTGATCGTTTCAGGTGTGATATTTCGACTTGCCAGGGGGCGATCGAACTTACGACCTTCCAATCACGATCTGAACAACGACACCAGAGGAGGGTGCACCTCGAAATCAGAAGGTCTTGGGTTTGAATCCGCTTGGCAATCGGCACACAGTGAACAATGAAAAACGTCAGACACCCGAAAAAATATGATTCTATTAATTTCGCCGTATCTCCCATAACTTCCGTCTCACGTGATTTACAGTGTAAAGATTACCACGCAAGACACTCACTAGGGTAGTAGTTATGTTTGGGTTCAGGTAAAACACACACCAATGCAGTTATTTTCGGGATCAGGTAACAAACATACCAAGGCTATGATGCTAAGGATCAGGTAACACACCAAGGAACTTATAATCGGGATCGGGTAACACACCAAGGCAATGCTGTAGGTAAGGGTTCAGCTAATTAACACACACGTGTTAAGCTCGCCTCTCACCTGACGTGGAAGGCAATGGGGCTGCCCCACAGTTTGGACATGGAGGCCTGGAGGTGGCCAGACCGCGAGAGAGCCGACTCGCTACGTGGGCTGAATGGATGGGTGGATTAACACACAGGCGGCCACTTAACGTTAAACTTTAACTTTGTTAATCCGTCCTTCACTGAGTATGGCGTCTGTACGTGACTTATGACACGTCCGCCATGAAGACAACCATTATCCCACCTCCAACAGGTACGCGCTACTGACATTGGCGACGAGCGCCAGCCGACTTTTCCGTTGGGGAAGTACGGGACCAAGAGACAGACAACCGGCCCTGTATTACCTTGGCAAGGTTATTTATGCCAGCGTGATGACAGCCTCTATGAATTAACTCTCCCAGTCTTATACCTACCTGCATATCCGTATAGCATATATATTTTACCTGATTATCACAGCTGACTACTTAACGAGGCCATTTTGCATTACTTTCCAAATGTTTTCAGTATTGGATTTGGTCGGGTTATTGATTTAGCGTTCCATATGGCAGGCAAGTCGACCGCACACAGTGTGAGACATTGATCCAATGGCAGAGGACACGTGTTCGGAACTGCCAAACACGACTCGAGAGTCAGCGAACATGACTGGATCGGCGAGGAGGATTGTCACACTGGGGGAAATACTTGATGTCGTTGGTCAGTCCGCCTCCTATTATAAGCAGGTTCTGCCATTCTACCCGACTGTCAGTTCCTAATCTAAACCGCATACTGCTTTATAGATAGGTTACGGTGGTAATACTAGTCTCTTCACTAAACAACGCTTAAAATCCACATCTTTACTAATTAAGGGACAGTTTATATCTAGTACTCTAGTTTTGTAAAAGAAAATCTGGCTCTGAATTTTGTTTTTAACATAATCTTGCTTTGTCGGTTACCGAAATAAAATTGTCCTCTCTTTCTCTCTTTCTCAAAAACCAAATCGAGAGATAGGGAGTCCATTTACCGTATATCTGTTACTATGGTTACACTCGCTAAACAAGATGGCGCCCATGGAATTGCCCTTGACCTACCTCATGGTGACGCCGACAGGGGGTCGCTTAGTCGGGTCCTCCTTCTTCCCTCCCTCTGTGGGCTGCGGGGCCGGCACCACCACGTCCGCTGTGTACTCCATCCGACTCAGGTTGGGCGGATCCATCACTGAAATAACGCGAGACTTCTTCCATCAGACCCAGGCTGGGCGGATCCATCACTAAAATAACGCGAGACTTCTTCCATCAGACCTCGGCTGGGCGGATGCATCACTGAAATAACGCGAGACTTCTTCCATCAGACCCAGGCTGGGCGGATGCATCACTGAAATAACGCGAGACTTCTTCCATCAGACCCAGGCTGGGCGGATGCATCACTGAAATAACGCGAGACTTCTTCCATCAGACCCAGGCTGGGCGGATGCATCACTGAAATAACGCGAGGCATACTCTGTGAGACTCAGATCGGACGGGTCCATTACTGAAATAACGTGAGACGTACTCGACCCATGTGACTCCATGTCCATGGGTCCCTGAGTGATGAGTCTTGGGCTGGGGTGGGTGGGGGTGGAGGGGGGTGGCGGCCTTACCCTCATCACTTACCCTGAGTGATGACCCAGTCACCGACGGTCTTGGGCCGGGGGCGGGAGTGTGTGGGGGTGGAGGGGGGTGGCGGCCTTACCCTGAGTGATGACCCAGTCACTGACGGTCTTGGGCTGGGGCGGGTGGGGGTGGAGGGGGGTGGCGGCTTTACCCTGAGTGATGACCCAGTCACTGACGGTCTTGTACTGGGGGGGAGGCGGGGGGGGGGGGTGGCGGCCTTACCCTGAGTGATGACCCAGTCACCGACGGTCTTGGGCCGGGGGCGGGAGTGTGTGGGGGTGGAGGGGGGTGGCGGCCTTACCCTGAGTGATGACCCAGTCACTGACGGTCTTGGGCCGGGGGCGGGAGTGTGGTAGGGGTGGGGGGGGAGTGGCGGTCTTACCCTGAGTGATGACCCAGTCACCGACGGTCTTGTACTGGGGGGGAGGCGGGGGGGGGGGGGGTGGTGGCGGCCTTACCCTGAGTGATGACCCAGTCACTGACGGTCTTGGGCCGGGGGCGGGAGTGTGTGTGTGTGGGGGGGGGGGGGGTGGCGGCCTTACGCTGAGTGATGACCCAGTCACTGACGGTCTTGGGCCGGGGGCGGGAGTGTGGTGGGGGTGGGGGGGGGGGAGTGGCGGTCTTACCCTGAGTGATGACCCAGTCACTGACGGTCTTGGGCCGGGGGCGGGAGTGTGTGTGTGTGTGGGGGGGGGGGGGGGTGGCGGCCTTACGCTGAGTGATGACCCAGTCACTGACGGTCTTGGGCAGGGGGCGGGAGTGTGGTGGGGGTGGGGGGGGGGGGAGTGGCGGTCTTACCCTGAGTGATGACCCAGTCACCGACGGTCTTGTACTGGGGGGGGGGGGGGGGTGGCGGCCTTACCCTGAGTGATGACCCAGTCACTGACAGCCTTGGGCTGGGGCGGGAGGTGCAGCAGGTTGACATGGAACACTCCGCCCAGGATGTGGTAGGCGCGGGGGTCCAGGGCGTCCTCATCCCCGTCAAAGTCCTCAAAGTCCTGGGGCTCTGAGGACACAAAGCAACCAGCTCCAGTAAGTACCCAGCAGGCACACGTGGCCTAGCGTGAGGCTTTCTTACAGTGAATTCATGCCACGTTCTTTGGCTTAAAATAAAGGTGGTGTTAGCCCCAATTTGGGACAATGAAATAGGGCTGGACAAGCCATACCCCAGATGTGTTACGCCAACATGTTAGCGTAAGAGCCAACATGTTAGCGTAAGAGCCAACATGTCAGCGTAAGAGCCAACATGTTAGCGTAAGAGCCAACATGTTAGCGTAAGAGCCAACATGTTAGCGTAAGAGCCAACATATCAGCGTAAGAGCCAACATGTTAGCGTAAGAGCCAACATGTTAGCGTAAGGGCCAACATGTTAGCGTAAGAGCCAACATGTTAGCGTAAGAGCCAACATGTTAGCGTAAGAGCCAACATGTTAGCGTAAGAGCCAACATGTTAGCGTAAGAGCCAACATGTTGCGCACAAAGCATATGGAAGAATGCACATAGCGGAGATAACTTATAAAGAGTGTATCTACTAAAGCAATTTAACCTTGTATATAAACCATATTATGACACATTCCTCTGGATTAATTGTCAGTTTACCGAGATTTCGAATGCACTCACAGGTTAATAAAGTATGGAATATGAGTTGAGCTATATTGCGATGAGTGCTGACAACAGTTTTACCTGGAGTCTTCATTTCCACGTCTTCCTCCATGGGTTCGGCTTCTTCCGGCTTGGCTTCCTCCTCCTCAGTAGGTTCGGCATCTTGATCCTCCTCTATAGCCCCCAGTGCGGCATCCACGTCCTGGAAAACGCACCAATAATTACCGTATTTACCCTATTATACACAATTGCCCCCAGTGTCGCATCCACGTCCTGGAGAATGCACCAGTACTTACCGTATTTACCCTATTATAACCAACGGCCCCCAGCGCAGCATCCACGTCCAATTAATGGGTCATGTGTTCCCCAAAGACAACCACACTATAACAATCGTGGTGGAGCAATCGGGAACTGATGCTAAACATACATGTGGTATGGAATTCTGCATATAGATATCCGTAATTCTTAAAAATACAAAACTTTAAAGTCATCCGCAAGTCATTTGCATTTTAATTGTGATAGATTAATCTAAGTAGATTCATATACAGGCAGATACAGGACCATTACACACCAGCCCAATATTATAAAATGTGCTGCTTGAAGATGCAGTATTTCTCGGTTTGAGATGCTTGCATGATAACAAAAAAGACGTAATTTCAACAGGTACATGTCAACTCATGTTGCAAACTTTGGGGTAGGATATGACAATCAATCTTTATGATGACGACAGCTAATCGCCAAGCGAGACCGTCAGAGAGACGCGATACTGGAAGCACAGGACGATCGCGCTAATCTTAAGCACGACACGTTACATCTAGTAACTCTACAAGCAATGGGTCAGACTACAGACTCAAGCCACATCATAATCTCTCTAAAACTTACTTCACCAATCGCTCTATCTAAGAACTACTGACTATGCACATCTTCTCTTTGTCAAATTACAGCGCAAGACGAAACCGTCACATATATCTAACATGAACATTGCCACAAGACGTATCGAGTTAGCATGAATAGTCGCTGTCTTTATATGTATGTGTAATATTTCGACCCCGGCTCCTTCCGAAAATTCGGAACTTTTTTCGGCTGCCCTGACTGGGGCGCGAACCCGCGACCCTCTGGTCACCGGGCTGACACGCTGGCTCTTGAGCTGCAAGGGAATACTCTCACAGCCCGGTAACTAACGCGTAAGCCGAGGCCGATGTACTACATATGTCCCCAACTCAAGTATTGAGCAGTCCACACCGATCAATGACCTAGCACACTACAAGACAAACTGGACGTACACGGCAGAAGAAACACCAGCACGCACAAACACAAAGACAACTTAAACTGGACGTTGAAGTCACCTACCAGTAGACTGATCTATAGTTATTTAATGTATCCATGTAAAGGAATGAAGCAAAATGTATTGTTAAGGAGCAAATCGATCGTTCATTTAGATTGTAGCTGGAAATCACCGTGCTGTCTATTGGGGGGAACACTGGCCACGTGACAGCGCCTGCGTTTTTTTTGGCGAGAAAATGGCCACGTGACAGTGCCTGCCGTTTGTTTTGGCGGAAACCGTGGCCACGTGACAGCGACTGCCGTTTGCTTTGGCGGGAGCCGTGGCCACGTGGGAATGTACATTCGATTAAAACGTTCCACGGGACGCACAAGTTAGCTATCAAGGTATAGCACATGATGAAATTCAGATAATTGCAACTAGAAGTATCCAAATCTTGTGTCATTAAATATTACCGAGATAGGGATCCGCTTAATTTCTAGAATAACATTTATGCGATCGGTATAAAAAAAACATTAAAAACTCCTGTATTTCGAGAAATAAAATATCCTGCTTGCAATTTTACAAACAAAACAAAAAAGTAAATACAGTATAAAAACTGATGCATACACCAGCATGCACCCTCCGCAATATTACGAAAGAACTGATAGGAAGCTTCTTTCATGTACTTACCTCAGTATCTTCTCTGGACACACCCTCTTCTTTCTGTTTCTCCTCCTCTTCATTTTCTTCTCCTTCTTTTTTCTCCTCCCCATCGTCCGAGGGTTTCTCCTCCACCGCAGTCACCGTTTCTGAGGGAGTGAACACAGTAAGAACACGTGACCCAAATTAACCTCCAACTTTATATCGACTGTACATAACGTATTCATAAAAGACACACACACACAAATAATGTAGGGAAGCGAAGTTAAACAGAGGGCGTCTGTCATTTTAAATACTCACATAATATTTTTAAATAGATAGTTTTAATCTTCGAGATACCTACCATTTCTACCTTCTAGTTGATAACGTTAACATATATATGTTCCCTTTCTGTGATCATCAGTATACAGAGTGGCTGGAAGGCGGGGTTGAAAGACACTTACCTTGGACCTTACACCTGGGGCGTGGCTGGAAGGCGGGGTTGAGAGACACCTACCTTGGACCTTACACCTGGGGCGTGGCTGGAAGGCGGGGTTGAGAGACACTTACCTTCGACCTTACACCTGGGGCGTGGCTGGAAGGCGGGGTTGAGAGACACTTACCTTCGACCTTACACCTGGGGCGTGGCTGGAAGGCGGGGTTGAGAGATACTTACCTTCGACTTTACACCTGGGGCGTGGCTGGAAGGCGGGGTTGAGAGATACTTACCTTCGACCTTACACCTGGGGCGTGGCTGGAAGGCGGGGTTGAGAGATACTTACCTTCGACCTTACACCTGGGGCGTGGCTGGAAGGCGGGGTTGAGAGATACTTACCTTCGACCTTACACCTGGGGCGTGGCTGGAAGGCGGGGTTGAGAGACACTTACCTTCGACCTTACACCTGGGGCGTGGCTGGAAGGCGGGGTTGAGAGACACTTACCTTCGACCTTACACCTGGGGCGTGGCTGGAAGGCGGGGTTGAGAGACACTTACCTTCGACCTTACACCTGGGGCGTGGCTGGAAGGCGGGGTTGAGAGACACTTACCTTCGACCTTACACCTGGGGCGTGGCTGGAAGGCGGGGTTGAGAGACACTTACCTTCGACCTTACATCTGGGGCGTGGCTGGAGGGCGGGGTTGAGAGACACTTACCTTCGACCTTACACCTGGGGCGTGGCTGGAAGGCGGGGTTGAGAGACACTTACCTTCGACCTTACACCTGGGGCGTGGCTGGAAGGCGGGGTTGAGAGATACTTACCTTCGACCTTACACCTGGGGCGTGGCTGGAAGGCGGGGTTGAGAGACACTTACCTTCGACCTTACACCTGGGGCGTGGCTGGAATGCGGGGTTGAGAGACACTTACCTTCGACCTTACACCTGGGGCGTGGCTAGAAGGCGCGGTTGAGAGATACTTACCTTCGACCTTACACCTGGGGCGTGGCTGGAAGGCGGGGTTGAGAGACACTTACCTTCGACCTTACACCTGGGGCGTGGCTGGAAGGCGGGGTTGAGAGACACTTACCTTCGACCTTACACCTGGGGCGTGGCTGGAAGGCGGGGTTGAGACTGGAGAAGTGGTCGAATTTGGTGAAGAGCACCCTCACAGCGCAGTCGGACAATGTCAAGGCTCGAGGGATCTCAAACTGGAAGCCACTCTCTGTGAACTCGTGGGACTTGATCCTGGACAAACACAATACATTAACATGAAACATGATCCTGGACAGACACAATACATTAACATGAAACACGATCCTGGACAGACACAATACATTAACATGATCCTGGACCATCCCAGAGCAATCTGGCGCAGTTCGATGAATGTTCGAATTTTGGTACAAAATCGTTATATGTAGGCATGTATGTATCACATATCATATAAACAATAAATACAAAATAACAAAAATTGGCTCCAGGGCAGATTGTGACAGAGCGCGAAAATAACACACCACATATCTTAGCGACACATAACCAATGCATCACTTCTATGACAGTTAATGTTAATATCGCTTAAACCCAGCTCAGCCAATCACGGGTGTCACTGATGTCACCTGGGATTCTTGCTGAGGTTGCCCCAGGAGCAGAGGGTGATGTCCTCATTGCCGAAGACCTTCTGGAGGTTGGCGGTCTCCGAGTCCTGCAGCTCCGTGGCCCTCAGGAGCACGTCGTAAGAGGCCAGATCGAGCTTCTCCTGCAGCAGCCGGTGTAGTCCCACTAGGGTCTGCGGCGGGAAGGTAAGGGAAACAGTCTCATCTTTAGGCATTGCATCAGGTTGATAGACCGAATGTGTAACCTATATACATCTTTAATGCAAGTCAATGATAGACTAGCTGTTGATATTTCTTCTGTCAGTGGAGCGCGATGATTCACGTATTTCTTCATGTTTTAACCCGAAACTGGTAATTACCTATTTTTTTTTATTAATACCACCGGATAGAGATAAGTTTTAGCACTAGTCATGTCACAGAGCCCGAAATTACAGAACAGATTGTCTGAATATATTTATCTGGCCAGCAAGATGAGAGAACTTGAATAGCGTATTACCTGTAGGCGGTTACTTACGTCTCCTTTAGTGTAAGGCACTAAACTGATTATTACGTACAAATCCAATCAACTAACTATAAGAGGGAGGCTTTGATGTTACTGGTACACATATGTTAGATTTATCGCCTAACACTAATCATGGCGACAGCGTAGCGCTGCAGGTACGTAAAGAAAAGGTTGGGGGTCCGGTGGACTACAGCAAAGGAGTGAAATTGATACTAGTATTTAGTGATGGATACTAAGTATTTACCGATTTGTACTGGTTCACTTCTGCCTCAGATATCTCATCTGGTGGTGTGTCGTCCACGACAAAGCTCAGCTCTTCGATCAGCTGTGCAGGATGCAAGTGGAACATGCCAATGCAAGTGGCGTCACATAAACTTACAAATATTTGGCGTTCATAATTCAGAGTCTAAATGCCATCCTAGGTATACTTATACTACTGCTTATGCTAAGTACATCGATACACTCACATATCCTTGGAAGGTATTCATCATTGTAGTAGGCTAGCAGGAAAACAAAACCCGAACCATATAGGGCAAAATTGCCTTTATCAATATCAGTTTCATTATTAATTTTTCACCATGAGCTACTCTTTAATTGCTTTCTGGGTACAAGAATGGCGCTCTAGCCAGTGATGCCCTATCGATTGCGTCACTGGATGAGACCAGAGGGCCTGGCAGCGTACCTTCAGAGCGAGCTGACTGTCGTGGAGGGCGGTGTCAATGTCGTTGTCGGAGGCGTCCCGCCACAGGTTCATGTAGGTGTTGATTTCACTCTGGACCGTGGGGTCTGGAGACCCGTCACACAGCATGTAGCGCGCCCACTGCCGGCCAGAGGCAATGACACGTACAGGGTGATGTACACAGACACACAGCATGTAGCGCCCACTGCCGGCCAGAGGCAATGACACGTACAGGGTGATGTACACAGACACACAGCATGTAGCGCCCACTGCCGGCCAGAGGCAATGACACGTACAGGGTGATGTACACAGACACACAGCATGTAGCGCCCACTGCCGGCCAGAGGCAATGACACGTACAGGGTGATGTACACAGACACACAGCATGTAGCGCCCACTGCCGGCCAGAGGCAATGACACGTACAGGGTGATGTACACAGACACACAGCATGTAGCGCCCACTGCCGGCCAGAGGCAATGACACGTACAGGGTGATGTACACAGACACACAGCATGTAGCGCCCACTGCCGGCCAGAGGCAATGACACGTACAGGGTGATGTACACAGACACACAGCATGTAGCGCCCACTGCCGGCCAGAGGCAATGACACGTACAGGGTGATGTACACAGACACACAGCATGTAGCGCGCCCACTGCCGGCCAGAGGCAATGACACGAACAGGGTGATGTACACAGACACACAGCATGTAGCGCCCACTGCCGGCCAGAGGCAATGACACGTACAGAGTGATGTACACAGACACACAGCATGTAGCGCCCACTGCCGGCTAGAGGCAATGACACGTACAGAGTGATGTACACAGACACACAGCATGTAGCGCCCACTGCCGGCCAGAGGCAATGACACGTACAGGGTGATGTACACAGACACACAGCATGTAGCGCCCACTGCCGGCTAGAGGCAATGACACGTACAGAGTGATGTACACAGACACACAGCATGTAGCGCCCACTGCCGGCCAGAGGCAATGACACGTACAGGGTGATGTACACAGACACACAGCATGTAGCGCCCACTGCCGGCCAGAGACAATGAAACGTACAGGGTGATGTACACAGACACACAGCATGTAGCGCCCACTGCCGGCCAGAGGCAATGACACGTACAGGGTGATGTACACAGACACACAGCATGTAGCGCCCACTGCCGGCCAGAGGCAATGACACGTACAGGGTGATGTACACAGACACACAGCATGTAGCGCCCACTGCCGGCCAGAGACAATGAAACGTACAGGGTGATGTACACAGACACACAGCATGTAGCGCCCACTGCCGGCCAGAGGCAATGACACGTACAGAGTGATGTACACAGACACACAGCATGTAGCGCCCACTGCCGGCCAGAGGCAATGACACGTACAGGGTGATGTACACAGACACACAGCATGTAGCGCCCACTGCCGGCCAGAGGCAATGACACGTACAGGGTGATGTACACAGACACACAGCATGTAGCGCCCACTGCCGGCCAGAGGCAATGACACGTACAGGGTGATGTACACAGACACACAGCATGTAGCGCCCACTGCCGGCCAGAGGCAATGACACGTACAGGGTGATGTACACAGACACACAGCATGTAGCGCCCACTGCCGGCCAGAGGCAATGACACGTACAGGGTGATGTACACAGACACACAGCATGTAGCGCCCACTGCCGGCCAGAGGCAATGACACGTACAGGGTGATGTACACAGACACACAGCATGTAGCGCCCACTGCCGGCCAGAGGCAATGACACGTACAGGGTGATGTACACAGACACACAGCATGTAGCGCCCACTGCCGGCCAGAGACAATGACACGTACAGGGTGATGTACACAGACACACAGCATGTAGCGCCCACTGCCGGCCAGAGGCAATGACACGTACAGGGTGATGTACACAGACACACAGCATGTAGCGCCCACTGCCGGTCAGAGGCAATGACACGTACAGGGTGATGTACACAGACACACAGTAGTTCTAGAAACAGATTAGCTTTTGGAATGAAATGTATATTGTACGCCATGAATCAAATTACCAGCGCACTTTCCGTACCGATGGATGTGTTTTTTTCAAGTGTAATCAATGTAATAGCCAGGCAAACGTTGTACGAGTAGTTTTAACTACAAGCACCATGCACCAGAGACACATTAGAGGTAATCAAATAGCCAAAAAAATTATCACATAATATCATTGTTTGCATTTCAGATTTTTTGAACAGATACAAATCATCCCGGTATTTAAATTTCTTTCATTCCATTTTAAATACAAACGTTCAAAATAACATGGACCTCTCGCACGTAGGACGCACGTTATCGCGGCTGAAGCGGTCACTAACCTTGGCTTTCTTCCTCCGCTCCCTCTGTTCAGAGAGTAGCGTGTTGTAGTTACTCTCCCAGATGGAGTCGAGCTCCAGCAGCTGACCCTTGCGCTTCTTACGCTCCTGTTGAATCAAACATCAGGTCCACAAGAGTTAGAGAACCATAGATCAGCCATGACATATGGTCGCATCGGCATGACGACTTTACTTATGCCGATGGCGAGCACATTGGCCTGTTGATAACTGTAGAGCACTACTAGAGGGAAAAACACTGTATATGATAGAAGAGAAGGGGGCTCGGGAAAATACGAATCCAAGAAGATGTGGCAGAATAGGATTCCCTGCAGCAGCATCAGCAGCATATCATTTCTCCGCTAAAGGCCCTTCTCAGTAGAATGCAACTCCTATTAGTATACCGAACTCATTGAATACATTTATCAGTAGAACATCTCTTTCAGACGATTATGAATCTCAGAAAAATTGGTTTAAAAGAACAGTTAATTATGTCTGACATGGTAGTCTCAGAAGATGTTTTGGTCCCAGCCAAATAATAATTATAAGATTACTCTCAACGAGTAATTGGCATAAGCCTTTCAAAAGTATGCTTTAATCCAAATCATTTCTTTAGAGGCAGAGATATTTTTGATTGCGGTGTGAACATCAAATTTTCAACATTTCTACAGACCATATATATACATGTATATGCTTTCTGTTTGTCCATTAATAAATGTATATTACGATAACAATCAATAACATTGTAGCATAGGAAGCACATGTAATAAGCCCACTGACACAGTTATGTAGAATATAACCTTATGTTCACGATAAAGCTAAGCGGTAGCTCGGGGTGTTGGGGTTGGAGTTACCGGTAGTTCACAATTTTTTTAAATAGTTTCACAATATCATTGCCACAATTCTTAAAATTCGCGGGAAACACGCACATATTTATATGCTAACTGATTTGGTGTGCTTATGTAGGATTGTTTAACCACAGGTCCAGTGATTCTGACAGGTAGGCCAGAGGGTCGGTCCCATGCTGTGTCTCAGAGCTCCTTCAAGTTATGGGACATCCAAAAAATAATGAGACATTAACGTAAATGAAATATGGCGTAGTCTGCTCAATATATATTTACAATGCGTCCTCTCACAGCTCAATGAAATGCGTCATTTGAACAAATTGGACAAATGACGCAGGACGCGTACCTATCAGAATCGCTGAGGTCATATCGCGCTAATGGGAAGGATCAAGCCATGTCTCCGGGAGTAAATCCTACTATTTCCGAAGAAAGACATGGAATCTTTATCCGGCACACACATTTTGCGCAGGTGGAATTCTAATCATGCATCAGGCTGGGTTTCGTCACGTCCATGCAAAAACACTTAACTTCTCATGGTTCACACAGATCTACATCCATGTCTGGTCATGATTCACACAGGTCTTCATTTGTTTCTAATGTCATAGATTTACACATATCTCCATTCACCTATAATATATATACATTTTTGTTTTAAGTTGAAATGTCAGGTGACATTCATCTTCATAAAGCTCAACATCTTCATCGAGCTCTACATCTTCATCCATTTCTGAATTTTGAATCTTCGTCCATTTTTTATAATCTCTCTTTATTAACTTGTAATGACATTATAATTATAACAAGGTTTAATCAGTTTTTTTCCTCAGCTCTGAGTTGTTTTCATCTTTTTTGGACGTTATGATTTTCACGACGAATACAAACTACCGGTAATTTGCACCAGCCACACAACACTGAGAGGGAACACATTCCGACATACCGGTATATGCACACGAGGACGGGACTCTGTTTCTATGGCTGGAGATACAACTCCCTATCAAACCATCGAGCCGCACGTGCACGAAAGTCAAGTCGGGGGTTTTGGACATCGGGTGACGATGCACATGCAGCTATAGGTTCCACCCCCCCCCCTCCACTTAACCCCATACCAACCACTCTCTTCACCCCCCTCCCCCCCACTCATCCCCATACCAACCGCTCTCTCCACCGCCTGTGACTGACGACGCAACTGTATTGAGGTAGAACATTTAATGTGACACGTACCACGTGGTTTTGGACCATATATGTGATCAGCCTAGGTGATCGGACGGGGCTTTGCATGGGACACATTCCATTAGGTACAACAGTAAGGTGAGTTATCGGTCTCTGTAATTCTGCGTCTTAAATGATTTTCGTTGTACACGCCGTGCATATTCCTGCAAAAGTTACTGAGTGAAGATATGACTGATCGACGTATTCAATCAGACATCATGATAAAAAGCCACGATCTTCCATATTAATGTCGATTATTACAGGAAATAGTATAACAATACGTCACGATTACTGGCTTCAAGATTCACGCGGAAATAATACAACAAGAACCTGAGATTAGTTGGCCTTGCCTGATTTCTTTCTGCCAATTATAAGCCAAGCAGGCAGCCATCCTGAAGGCTGCCGTATTGCCCGGAATTAAGTCGTCATCAGTGACCTTGACCCCTGGTCTAGCCAATGGAATGCAATCTCACCTCATTCTCTAGTCGTCGTCTCTCCTCTGCCTCCTCCTTATCTCTCTCTTTCTGGGCCGCCGCCTCCTGCTCGGCAAGTACTTTAGCTTCCTCTATAATAACAAATGGATCTTACAAGTGGAATATCATTTCGGCCAACATGTGTGGGGATGAAGTACGTCACAAAGGTGTATTACTCTATAAGTTTCTCTTACCTGTAAGTCACTAATATGCGGCACAAGAAAGCTATGATATATCCATTAGGCCAACAAGCAATACCACATATATTATATTGATGGATTCTTCAAACAAATTGTCATCTATTCAGTTGTGGTACATAATAAAAGACGTCTTATAACACCTTTCTTATTACTACAAATAAAAGCTGAAATATTGACGTATGCAATGAATGTATTTGGTTGGTTGGTTGATTGGTTATTGAGGACGCTTTAACCACTTTTGGTCATATCGCGTCAAATGTATTTGGAGCCCTAGTTATTTAACATAAAACACATACCTTCTTCTCTGATCTTTCTTTCAGCTTCTTCCTTCTTCAGTTTATCTTTTTCTGCTTTAGACAGCTTCTTCTTTCCTGCCTTGGGTGATTTTGGAGCCTGAAGAAGATTTATGACACTTAACATTAGACTAAGATAAAATACCAAAGTCATTGCAGCAATTAAGACTCATCTGATAAACAGTCGGCGGAGTGCCAGAAGAGGATGAGGAGCGGGTGGTACTGTAAGGAGAGTGTGAGGAGGTAGCGGAGGAGGGAATGATGAGCGGGTTGGAGTGTACGGAGAGTGTGAGGAGGTAGTGGAGAAGGGGATGAGGATTGGGCTGGGGTTAAGGAGGGGATGAGGAGCGGGTTGGAGTGGAGGAAGAGATCAGGAGCGGGTTGGAGTGGAGGAGGGGATGAGGAGCGGGTTGAAGTGGAGGAAGAGTGGGTTGGAGTGGAGGAGGGGATGAGGAGCGGGTTGGAGTGGAGGAGGGGATGAGGAGCGGGTTGGAGTGGAGGAGGGGGTGAGGAGCGGGTTGGAGTGGAAGAGGGGATGAGCGGGTTGGAGTGGAGGAGGAGATGAGGAGCGGGTTGGAGTGGAGGAGGAGATGAGGAGCGGGTTGGAGTGGAGGAGGAGATGAGGAGCGGGTTGGAGTGGAGGAGGGGATGAGGAGCGGGTTGGAGTGGAGGAGGAGATGAGGAGCGGGTAGGAGTGGAGGAAGAGATGAGGAGCGGGTTGGAGTGGAGGAGGAGTGGGTTGGAGTGGAGGAGGAGCGGGTTGGAGTGGAGGAGGGGATGAGAAGCGGGTTGGAGAGGAGGAGGGGATGAGGAGCGGGTTGGAGTGGAGGAGGAGTGGGTTGGAGTGGAGGAGGGGATGAGGAGCGGGTTGGAGTGGAGGAGGAGATGAGGAGCGGGTTGGAGTGGAGGAGGAGATGAGGAGCGGGTTGGAGTGGAGGAGGAGTGGGTTGGAGTGGAGGAGGGGATGAGGAGCGGGTTAGAGTGGAGGAGGAGATGAGGAGCGGAGGAGGGGATGAGGAGCGGGTTAGAGTGGAGGAGGGGGTGAGGAGCGGGTTGGAGTGGAAGAGGGGATGAGCGGGTTGGAGTGAAGGAGGGGATGAGGAGCGGGTTGGAGTGGAGGAGGGGGTGAGGAGCGGGTTGGAGTGGAAGAGGGGATGAGCGGGTTAGAGTGGAGGAGGAGATGAGGAGCGGGTTGGAGTGGAGGAGGGGGTGAGGAGCGGGTTGGAGTGGAAGAGGGGATGAGGAGCGGGTAGGAGTGGAGGAGGAGATGAGGAGCGGGTTGGAGTGGAGGAGGAGATGAGGAGCGGGTTGGAGTGGAGGATGAGATGAGGAGCGGGTTGGAGTGGAGGAGGAGATGAGGAGCGGGTTGGAGTGGAGGAGGAGTGGGTTGGAGTGGAGGAGGGGATGAGGAGCGGGTTGGAGCGGAGGAGGAGATGAGGAGCGGGTTGGAGTGGAGGAGGAGATGAGGAGCGGGTTGGAGTGGAGGAGGAGTGGGTTGGAGTGGAGGAGGGGATGAGGAGCGGGTTGGAGTGGAGGAGGAGATGAGCGGGTAGGAGTGGAGGACGGGGTGAGGAGCGGGTTGGAGTGGAAGAGGGGATGAGCGGGTTGGAGTGAAGGAGGGGATGAGGAGCGGGTTGGAGTGGAGGAGGGGGTGAGGAGCGGGTTGGAGTGGAAGAGGGGATGAGCGGGTTGGAGTGGAGGAGGAGATGGGGAGCGGGTTGGAGTGGAGGAGGGGGTGAGGAGCGGGTTGGAGTGGAGGAGGGGATGAGGAGCGGGTTGGAGTGGAGGAGGGGATGAGGAGCGGGTTGGAGTGGAGGAGGGGATGAGGAGCGGGTAGGAGTGGAGGAGGGGATGAGGAGCGGGTTGGAGTGGAGGAGGGGATGAGGAGCGGGTTGGAGTGGAGGAGGGGATGAGGAGCGGGTTGGAGTGGAGGAAGGGATGAGGAGCGGGTTGGAGTGGAGGAGGGTATGAGGAGTGGGTTGGAGGGGAGGAGGGGATGAGAAGCGGGTTGGAGTGGATGAGGGGATGAGGAGCGGGTTGGAGTGGAGGAGGGGATGAGGAGCGGGTTGGAGTGGAGGAGGAGATGAGGAGCGGGTTGAAGTGGAGGAGGGGATGAGGAGCGGGTAGGAGTGGAGGAGGGGAGGAGGAGCGGGTTGGAGTGGAGGAGGGGATGAGGAGCGGGTTGGAGTGGAGGAGGGGATGAGGAGCAGGTTGGAGAGGAGAGGATGAGGAGCAGGTTGGAGAGGAGGGGATGAGGAGCGGGTTGGAGTGGAGGAGGAGATGAGCAGGTTGGAGAGGAAGGGATGAGGAGCGGGTTGGAGTGGAGGAGATGAGGAGCGGGTTGGAGAGGAGGGGATGAGGAGTGGGTTGGAGTGGAGGAGGGGATGAGGAGCGGGTTGGAGTGGAGGAGGGGATGAGGAGCGGGTTGGAGTGGAGGGGATGAGGTGCGGGTTGGATTGGAGGAGGGGATGAGGAACGGGTTGGAGTGGAGGAGGGGATGAGGAGCGGGTTGGAGTGGAGGAGGGGATGAGGAGCGGGTTGGCGTGGAGGAGGGGATGAGGAGCGGGTTGGAGTGGAGGAGGGGATGAAGAACTGGTTGGAGTGGAGGAGGGGATGACGAGCGGGTTGGAGGGGAGGAGGGGATGAGGAGCGGGTTGGAGTGGAGGAGGGGATGAGCAGGTCGGAGTGGAGGAGGGGATGAGGAGTGGGTTGGAGTGGAGGAGGGGATGAGTTGCGGGTTGGAGTGGAGGAGGAGATGAGCAGGTTGGAGTGGAGGAGGGGATGAGGAGCAGGTTGGAGAGGAGGGGATGAGGAGTGGGTTGGAGTGGAGGAGAGGGTTGGAGTGGAGGAGGGGATGAGGAGCGGGTTAGAGTGGAGGAGGGGATGAGGAGCAGGTTGGAGAGGAGGGGATGAGGAGTGGGTTAGAGTGGAGGAGATGAGGAGCGGGTTGGAGTGGAGGAGGGGATGAGGAGCGGGTTGGAGTGGAGGAGGGATGAGGAGCAGGTTGGAGAGGAGGGGATGAGGAGTGGGTTGGAGTGGAGGAGGGGATGAGGAGTGGGTTGGAGTGGAGGAGGGGATGAGGAGCGGGTTGGAGTGGAGGAGGAGATGAGGAGCGGGTTGGAGTGGAGGAGGGGATGAGTAGCGGGTTGGAGTGGAGGAGGAGATGAGGAGCGGGTAGGAGTGGAGGAGGGGATGAGGAGCGGGTTGGAGTGGAGGAGGGGATGAGCAGGTTGGAGTGGAGGAGGGGATGAGGAGCAGGTTGGAGAGGAGGGGATGAGGAGTGGGTTGGAGTGGAGGAGAGGGTTGGAGTGGAGGAGGGGATGAGGAGCGGGTTAGAGTGGAGGAGGGGATGAGGAGCAGGTTGGAGAGGAGGGGATGAGGAGTGGGTTAGAGTGGAGGAGATGAGGAGCGGGTTGGAGTGGAGGAGGGGATGAGGAGCGGGTTGGAGTGGAGGAGGGATGAGGAGCGGGTTGGAGTGGAGGAGGGGATGAGCAGGTTGGAGTGGAGGAGGGGATGAGGAGCAGGTTGGAGAGGAGGGGATGAGGAGTGGGTTGGAGTGGAGGAGAGGGTTGGAGTGGAGGAGGGGATGAGGAGCGGGTTAGAGTGGAGGAGGGGATGAGGAGCAGGTTGGAGAGGAGGGGATGAGGAGTGGGTTAGAGTGGAGGAGATGAGGAGCGGGTTGGAGTGGAGGAGGGGATGAGGAGCGGGTTGGAGTGGAGGAGGGATGAGGAGCAGGTTGGAGAGGAGGGGATGAGGAGTGGGTTGGAGTGGATGAGGAGTGGGTTGGAGTGGAGGAGGGGATGAGGAGCGGGTTGGAGTGGAGGAGGAGATGAGGAGCGGGTTGGAGTGGAGGAGGGGATGAGTAGCGGGTTGGAGTGGAGGAGGAGATGAGGAGCGGGTAGGAGTGGAGGAGGGGATGAGGAGCGGGTTGGAGTGGATGAGGGGATGAGGAGTGGGTTGGAGTGGATGAGGAGCAGGTTGGAGAGGAGGGGATGAGGAGTGGGTTGGAGAGGAGGGGATGAGGAGTGGGTTGGAGTGGAGGAGGGGATGAGGAGCAGGTTGGAGAGGAGGGGATGAGGAGCAGGTTGGAGAGGAGGGGATTAGGAGTGGGTTGGGGTGGAGGAGGGGATGAGGAGCAGGTTGGAGAGGAGGAGATGAGGAGTGGGTTGGAGTGGAGGAGGGGATGAGGAGCGGGTTGGAGTGGAGGAGGGGATGAGGAGCGGGTTGGAGTGCAGGAGGGGATGAGGAGCGGGTTGGAGTGGAGGAGGGGATGAGGAGCGGGTTGGAGTGGAGGAGGGGATGAGGAGCGGGTTCGAGTGGAGGAGGAGATGAGGAGTGGGTTGGAGTGGAGGAGGGGATGAGGAGCGGGTTGGAGTGGAGGAGGGGATGAGCAGGTTGGAGTGGAGGAGGGGATGAGGAGCAGGTTGGAGAGGAGGGGATGAGGAGTGGGTTGGAGTTAAGGAGATGAGGAGCGTGTTGGAGTGGAGGAGGGGATGAGGAGCAGGTTGGAGAGGAGGGGATGAGGAGTGGGTTGGGGTGGAGGAGGGGATGAGGAGTGGGTTGGAGTGGAGGAGGGGATGAGGAGCGGGTTGGAGTGGAGGAGGAGATGAGGAGCGGGTTGGAGTGGAGGAGGGGATGAGGAGCGGGTTGGAGTGGAGGAGGGGATGAGGAACGGGTAGGAGTGGAGGAGGGGATGAGGAGCGCGTTGGAGTGGAGGAGGGGATGAGGAGCGGGTTGGAGTGGAGGAGGGGATGAGGAGCAGGTTGGAAAGGAGGGGATGAGGAGTGGGTTGGAGAAGAGGGGATGAGGAGTGGGTTGGAGTGGAGGAGGGGATGAGGAGCAGGTTGGAGAGGAGGGGATTAGGAGTGGGTTGGAGTGGAGGAGGGGATGAGGAGCAGGTTGGAGAGGAGGAGATGAGGAGTGGGTTGGAGTGGAGGAGGGGATGAGGAGCGGGTTGGAGTGGAGGAGGGGATGAGGAGCGGGTTGGAGTGGAGGAGGGGATGAGGAGCGGGTTGGAGTGGAGGAGGAGATGAGGAGTGGGTTGAAGTGGAGGAGGGGATGAGGAGCGGGTTGGAGTGGAGGAGGGGATGAGCAGGTTGGAGTGGAGGAGGGGATGAGGAGCAGGTTGGAGAGGAGGGGATGAGGAGTGGGTTGGAGAGGAGGAGGAGATGAGCAGGTTGGAGAGGAGGGGATGAGGAGTGGGTTGGAGTGGAGGAGGGGATGAGGAGCGGGTTGGAGTGGAGGGGATGAGGAGCGGGTTGGAGTGGAGGAGGAGATGAGGAGTGGAGGAGGGGATGAAGAGCGGGTTGGAGTGGAGAAGGGGATGAGCAGGTTGGAGTGGAGGAGGGGATGAGGAGCAGGTTGGAGAGGAGGGGATGAGGAGTGGGTTGGAGAGGAGGAGGAGATGAGCAGGTTGGAGAGGAGGGGATGAGGAGTGGGTTGGAGTGGAGGAGGGGATGAGGAGTGGGTTGGAGTGGAGGAGATGAGGAGCGGGTTGAAGTGGAGGAGGGGATGAGGAGCGGGTTGGAGTGGAGGAGGAGATGAGGAGCGGGTTGGGGTGGAGGAGATGAGGAGCGGGCTGGAGTGGAGGAGGAGATGAGGAGCGGGTTGGAGTGGAGAAGGGGATGAGGAGCGGGTTGGAGTGGAGGAGGGGATGAGGAGTGGGTTGGACTGGAGGAGGGGATGAGGAGTGGGTTGGAGTGGTGGAGGGGATGAGGAGTGGGTTGGAGTGGAGGAGATGAGGAGCGGGTTGGAGTGGAGGAGGGGATGAGGAGCGGGTTGGAGTGGAGGGGATGCGGAGTGGGTTGGAGTGGAGGAGGGGATGAGGAGCGGGTTGGAGTGGAGGAGGGGATGAGGAGTGGGTTGGAGTGGATGAGGAGCAGGTTGGAGAGGAGGGGATGAGGAGTGGGTTGGAGAGGAGGGGATGAGGAGTGGGTTGGAGTGGAGGAGGGGATGAGGAGCAGGTTGGAGAGGAGGGGATGAGGAGCAGGTTGGAGAGGAGGGGATTAGGAGTGGGTTGGGGTGGAGGAGGGGATGAGGAGCAGGTTGGAGAGGAGGAGATGAGGAGTGGGTTGGAGTGGAGGAGGGGATGAGGAGCGGGTTGGAGTGGAGGAGGGGATGAGGAGCGGGTTGGAGTGCAGGAGGGGATGAGGAGCGGGTTGGAGTGGAGGAGGGGATGAGGAGCGGGTTGGAGTGGAGGAGGGGATGAGGAGCGGGTTCGAGTGGAGGAGGAGATGAGGAGTGGGTTGGAGTGGAGGAGGGGATGAGGAGCGGGTTGGAGTGGAGGAGGGGATGAGCAGGTTGGAGTGGAGGAGGGGATGAGGAGCAGGTTGGAGAGGAGGGGATGAGGAGTGGGTTGGAGTTAAGGAGATGAGGAGCGTGTTGGAGTGGAGGAGGGGATGAGGAGCAGGTTGGAGAGGAGGGGATGAGGAGTGGGTTGGGGTGGAGGAGGGGATGAGGAGTGGGTTGGAGTGGAGGAGGGGATGAGGAGCGGGTTGGAGTGGAGGAGGAGATGAGGAGCGGGTTGGAGTGGAGGAGGGGATGAGGAGCGGGTTGGAGTGGAGGAGGGGATGAGGAACGGATAGGAGTGGAGGAGGGGATGAGGAGCGCGTTGGCGTGGAGGAGGGGATGAGGAGCGGGTTGGAGTGGAGGAGGGGATGAGGAGCAGGTTGGAAAGGAGGGGATGAGGAGTGGGTTGGAGAAGAGGGGATGAGGAGTGGGTTGGAGTGGAGGAGGGGATGAGGAGCAGGTTGGAGAGGAGGGGATTAGGAGTGGGTTGGAGTGGAGGAGGGGATGAGGAGCAGGTTGGAGAGGAGGAGATGAGGAGTGGGTTGGAGTGGAGGAGGGGATGAGGAGCGGGTTGGAGTGGAGGAGGGGATGAGGAGCGGGTTGGAGTGGAGGAGGGGATGAGGAGCGGGTTGGAGTGGAGGAGGAGATGAGGAGTGGGTTGAAGTGGAGGAGGGGATGAGGAGCGGGTTGGAGTGGAGGAGGGGATGAGCAGGTTGGAGTGGAGGAGGGGATGAGGAGCAGGTTGGAGAGGAGGGGATGAGGAGTGGGTTGGAGAGGAGGAGGAGATGAGCAGGTTGGAGAGGAGGGGATGAGGAGTGGGTTGGAGTGGAGGAGGGGATGAGGAGCGGGTTGGAGTGGAGGGGATGAGGAGCGGGTTGGAGTGGAGGAGGAGATGAGGAGTGGAGGAGGGGATGAGGAGCGGGTTGGAGTGGAGAAGGGGATGAGCAGGTTGGAGTGGAGGAGGGGATGAGGAGCAGGTTGGAGAGGAGGGGATGAGGAGTGGGTTGGAGAGGAGGAGGAGATGAGCAGGTTGGAGAGGAGGGGATGAGGAGTGGGTTGGAGTGGAGGAGGGGATGAGGAGTGGGTTGGAGTGGAGGAGATGAGGAGCGGGTTGAAGTGGAGGAGGGGATGAGGAGCGGGTTGGAGTGGAGGAGGAGATGAGGAGCGGGTTGGGGTGGAGGAGATGAGGAGCGGGCTGGAGTGGAGGAGGAGATGAGGAGCGGGTTGGAGTGGAGGAGGGGATGAGGAGCGGGTTGGAGTGGAGGAGGGGATGAGGAGTGGGTTGGACTGGAGGAGGGGATGAGGAGTGGGTTGGAGTGGTGGAGGGGATGAGGAGTGGGTTGGAGTGGAGGAGATGAGGAGCGGGTTGGAGTGGAGGAGGGGATGAGGAGCGGGTTGGAGTGGAGGGGATGCGGAGTGGGTTGGAGTGGAGGAGGGGATGAGGAGCGGGTTGGAGTGGAGGAGGAGATGGTGAGCGGGTTGGAGTGGAGGAGGGGATGAGCAGGTTGGAGAGGAGGGGATGAGGAGCGGGTTGGAGTGGAGGAGGGGATGAGCAGGTTGGAGAGGAGGGGATGAGGAGCGGGTTGGAGTGGAGGAGGGGATGAGGAGCGGGTTGGAGTGGAGGAGGGGATGAGAAGTGGGTTGGAGTGGAGGAGGGGATGAGGAGCGGGTTGGAGTGGTGGAGGAGATGGGGAGCTGCTTGGAGTTTAGGAGCAGATGAGGGGTGACTTGGAGTGCCATTACAGGATGAGGAATGCAGTAGATCCACCAAAATAAACTGAGGGTAAAAAGTTTAGAAACCTATGATGATGGTTGGTTTGATTGGTCGCATATATTTAAAATGCTTTAACCATTTCTGGTCATTTTGTGTCAATGGGAGAAGGAATGTAAGAGTGGAGCCATGTCTCAGCTGGTATAACCCCTTACTCTTTATGAAGAAGAACATGGGATCATTACTACTCTGCTATCACACAGACATGAATATGCTTAAATATATTAGCTAAATTTCATACCTAAAAATATAGCCAAAGTCATAGATGCTATAGAGTGATGCTTCAACCCATATTTTTTCCTTTTATGATTCAGAGAATATTCCTTCAAGCTAACAGTGATTGTAATTGTTAGACCAATTGGTATGTGGGTCCCAGTATCCCAGAGCTCCTTAAAATTATGGGACATCAAAAAAATAATGGACATTAATGGACATTAATTTAAATGAAATATTGTGTAGTCTGCTCACTACATTTTTACAACGATTTATGCGATAAATGGTGTATATCTATCAGAATTGCTGGCTAAGGTCCATTGGCAGCAGATGCCCTGTTGCAAAATACTAAAGCACATACAAAAAAGCTATTTATTGTCTTAATGCTCTCGACATTAAGCAATGACACGTTAGGTATACTTATTACCATTGGAATATGCATACCAAAGAGATACTATTTGAATCTGGAAGACTGCTAGATTACTATCGTAATTAATTATATGATGTTTTCCACCATTACATGGTGATACCCAAACAGCGGATGGGTTAAATACAAGTCATATGTAACAACGATTTGATGTTAAGGTAATTTATTAAATGACAGATGTAAAGCAATACCTATTGACAGGTTGCATACCATAAATACAAAGCTTCAAGCACAGCCTGACCACATTGAAATGTCTGCCTCACAAATTTGTGAAAATCGTGAAACCATTTTACTGATACCAAACTTATGATTGTACTGCAATTTTATCTTTTTTGATGATCTGAACTATGTTTCTTCAAGCTGACGCTACATTGGCATAAATTGACTAATCACAGAAAATTAAGGGATCTAGCTGCCATAACCAGCTCTAGCTTGAGTGCGAGTAAAGTAAATATAGAATATGTATTATTCAGAGCACTTACAGCGCTTAGCCCTGATGCAGGACTCTGATACTCGCTGGTACCCGATGCGCTAGAGACCTGCATGAGACCATGCAGGAATTGGTGGGGTGTGCATCATGTAGCTATTTGCCACAATCAGTAATTTGCTTACCATCAAAAGTGATGAAAGGTAATTCCACCAGTGTTAAAGTTGTCTTTCGTTGCCTCATACTCAATGTTAACCCTTTATACATGTGGGGTGCACTTCATGGCTCTCTTGTACGTCAGGTACCAGCATGTATGAATAGCCATGTATCAGGGCTATTACAGCGCTATGGCAACTAGATCATTTTATGATATGTATTTTAATATGTTTGCTACAGCGCATCTGCTGCCAATGAAGTGTTAGCATAAAGAAATATTGTTTGTGTCATAAAAAAATAGACCGATTCACAGTATAATTAATCATAAGTTTGGTATCGTAAAAATGGTCTCCCATATGGCTTATTTACCTGTGATTTTCATGAATTTGTCGCGATCGTGAAAATAACATCAGTTCATTGTCTGTGGTCTAGTATTTTGCAACAGAAAAGGGGGAATGCTGCCAATGGACCTCAGCTTAGCCGGCTTAGACCTTAGCATGAATCATGATGACATTTTCTCTGAATGATAAAAGGCTAACACAATTAATCGAGGCAAATTCGCGGAAAATATGGGCTGAAGCGTCACTGACACTGGAATTTTAAAGACCACAGGCCATCCTATCGTGTGAGTAAGAATATCAAGATATTTGGATACAATTACCATTATGATTGCAGTTACTCTACTTTTCTTTACGCAGAAGCAGACTTGCACTTGTTTTGGATGGCAACCAGCTGACGTAAACGAGTTCGCATGTCGTTAGTCGCTGCATACCGGAGCCGCATCATCTGGAGGTCACAATGAGGAAAGCTGCGAGATCCGTCAGAATGAGCAGGGCAAATAATAAAATCGAATCTCCTTTTCATGTATAGAGATTGGATTAAGAACTATTCTATTTTTAGCCATGCACACAGCAGGCAAATGTGCTTACAATTTGGAATGTGTGCATTCTCTATATATTATGTGACACCTGAATAGTCATAAACTACAGCAAATTACATGGTTTCATAGATTATATCTTCTTCATTAATTTAAAACGATTACAACAATTAGATTTGCCGTGGGAGGCTTCCGTCACCGGTGTTACATTATAACCTATCCAGGCGTGATAATCTGTCCGGCCAGGACAGGTTATGATAGATTAGTGACGTGACAACTTATCCGACCGGCCGTGATGCTGCGTCCGTTCGCTCGATCGGGATTGACAAAATGTTTTTTCGCTTTCCACTAAAAATTAACTAAAGAGGAAACCAATTCCGGCCGTAAGGGCAGTGCCAATGAGAGCATATAGTCTAAAGATACGTTAGTAAAAGAACAAAAAAAAGTTAGTTAGAAATTCGTAGAGGGTGACAATCCACCGTAAACAGGATTAAGTGACAAGTTGAGAATATGGTCGCGGTCAAAACGTAGGTCAAAACTGATAAAAAAAAACAGAAGAAAAAAAATGAATCTCACGATATAGCCCCTCTATATTTGCTAGATATGTATGGCGATTCGTCCCGAACGCGCAGACGACAGTCCGAGATAATTATCATGGTGGTAGGCCTACGGTATATATCTATCGAGGATGCATATATATTCCGTTATTATATATTATGAGTGCATATGGGCGTTTTCACGTCAGGTAACACGTATTATGTATTAACAAATTACCTGTATCATTATTATATATGCGGTTACAACCATTCTTCATCTTTGTTCAGGACCATTTCGATGGTTGGATTTTGGTAGGCCAGCAGGTTGGTCGATTATTCCGGTCCGTCTAATTACCGAAGGGGGCTGAAGGGGGCTGGAGGGGTACATAGTTATACCGAAACCGACCAAAACCGACCGAAACTGACCGAAACCGGCCTGAATATACCAAAACCGAGTTGCATCGAACAGTTTAACTTTACAGAAGATCGCTTACGGTTGGGATCTGGTCACACGTATACTTATATAGAAGACTGCTATAAGGTAGAAGCATAAAAGGGCGGAATAAGCCATAAAATAACGGTCGAATAGATGCGCCATCTTGTTTATCACGTTTGCTGTATCATTCGCCGCGAGGCGGCGCCACTTGTAGAATACGACTGAACACGGAAGGCAAACCATCTAAGTGTAATTTATTATTTTTAAAATCAAACCAGACCGGCATGAAAATTATACATACATATAACGTTAACGACACTATGGTTGCATCTATACTACTCTAACTTTCTTTTGTGTCAAAGTGGTTGTCTTCGCAGTCCTCTTCCTCTTCCGTTGTCCTGTTTTTTCGCCACCATTGGTCGGTGCCTTTGCTGCTCCTAGTCCATCCGATGTGCGTACAACTTGTTCGTCTACCTCCCGAAGTGTCCCGAGGAATCGGTCAAAGTGGCGTTTGCGTTTGTTTTGACTTGGTGTTGGCATCGCTCACAAAAGGTGTCAATTGCTCAATTGAATTGCCTGAGGTGTTGCAAGGCATTGCCCACAAAAGGATGGTTCCCCTTGTGAAGATGCCCCCCCCCCCCCCTGTATCTATCATAACGGCCCCGTACACGCGCATGGAAACATGTCAATCTGATGTATAAACTCATATGGAACAATCTCAATATCAATATCATGTATTTTAAACAAGGGGAATACTTTGTCCTCTAATTCTTTGGTGGACACCAGGAGACAGCGCTACAGTTTATGCAGTTGTGTATACATAACAGGTGCTAGCTGGGGGCGCCTGGTGGCCATTTGTTAACAAACAAGATGGCGCAGGCATTCGCAGTTTGAGCCACTTCCGCAGACAGAAGACAGGCATATCTGCTATTACTGGCAATAAATATTAGACTTATCTCTATCTGGACTAATGCTACATCCAGAGCATATGTGTCTTCACCATGCTAGCGGCTTGGTTTTGGTATGATTAGGCCGGTTTCGGTCGGTTTCGGTCGGTTTTGGTCGGTTTCGGTATAACTATGTACCGGGCTGGAGGGGGCCTCGAATTTACCGAATTATTCAGCGGAACGTCCTCTGTCCAGAGATCGGCGTCCTTGCGGTAGCGACGGTTGCAAATGATCAGCTCGTATTGACGTGTTTCTCAAACTTCCCCAGATTTTCCCGATATGAGTAAAATAGTTATAACAGTTGGTTATCACATTATGGGCTTGTCTGGGATATTGTATTGCACTACATAGGCCTGAAATTTTATTATTATTTTCATTAAAACCACTTTTTGTCGCAAAAATGCTATGACCTTGACATTGCTAAAGATTCTACCCGTTTCCGGTTACGCAATTTCGGGATGTCAACAATGGATGTGGGCAACAACTTCACAAGTCCGAAAACGAACTTGGCCTAAAAAGCTGATGTTGGTAAACCTATCTCTATTGTTATATTGCAGTTAAATGTAACCATGACAGATCACTGAATGTTATTTTCATGGTGTCATCTGCGTTTTTGACAAGTTTACAAATCAAAAATAGCCGACCCCAATCAGGCGATAAGGGGCTAAGTTCTTACCCGGCTAGCCGTGCAGCTGCACGGCCAGACGCCTACACAGCCAGACGGGTGTGTGTGCGGGGACCGGGTGACGGCCCAATAACAAATGGCTGCTCCTCCACCCACCACCCACTGACGCCTGCATGGGCAGATGCCTGCATGGTCAGACGGGTTTGCGCACAGGCACAGTAAATCAGTGGAGGGGGGAGGCCGGGGGGGGGGGGGGGGGGTAGGGGGCCCCACAACGCATACTAAAGACACAAGGTGTCCAACTCCCGCTCGAAGTGAGCGACAGTCACCAGCTTCAACCCCCAATATCGCACCTTTACCGAGCTTGACGGGCCCTATAGATGCCTAAGTCCGATATCTAAGTAAATTATTTATTTCATCAGTAAGTAAACTAGACCTGTACTGCCGTATAGTCGCGACAAATAAAGAATTATGCAAAGACAACAACCAACTCCGGAATAGATTGAGCAAAAAGGGCTGACATCAGTCAGCGAGATGAATCTGATTGGTTGGCAGTCAAAAAATGTGTGCCGTGACACAGGGGATGCAACTTCAAAACTTGTTGAATCGGGACGAACATTAGACTAGCATCTCCCTATGATGTGATTAATCAAAATGACAGATTTTAGGAGTACCTCCCCACATGAGTGTCATGTGAAGCTGACCAATCGTCATATCGTGCACTGTACCTGAGATCTTGCAGGCGAATTCTCGCGATGTCAGCCATTTTTGCTCAATCTGTTCCGGAGTTGGTTGTTGTCGTTGCATAATTCTTTATTTGTCGCGGCTAGATGGCAGTACATGTCTCATTTACTTTTTGATGAAATAAATAAAAGCATTTTTTCTCAATCGACTAAACTGTTTTTTTGTGCATATATGTGTAACATATATGAGGCTTGATGTTTATTCATGAAATCATCCAGTTTAGCTCCATATGTTTACATACTGCCAGACATTGCTTTAGCAAAACTCTAAGAGAATGAGTATTTAATATTTGTCGCTTGTGTCATTGTCATTCAGTAGAGCTCATGCCAAAGATCACTCCCCCCAATCCCAAATATTCATCGTTCAGTTTCGTACTGACTAGACTATAAGCAGTTTTGTACCTCTCCTCTCCAACCACAAGCATTCTCATTGGCCTAGAGCGCCTCACCCCCCTCCACCCTCCCGCAGCCAGCAGTCAATAACAAACACAAGCATTCTCATTGGCCTAGAGCGCCTCACCCCCCTCCACCCCCCCACCCCCTCCCCACCCGTCTGGCTGTGCAGGTAAGATCTTAGCCCCTGTTGGATCAGGTGACTGTTTTACTGTACTCAATTAGCCTATTAGCTGATTAGGGTGAAACTGAACTTCTGAAGGCCGTGGGGGCATTTCTTTAATTTTGGGCTAGGATGCCGCCCGGTATACGCAACCTCTTCCGGCCCTGCCTATAGGGCTTACGCCATATGTCATGAAATGTAGGTGATGGCATATCCCTGAGGAGAGCTTGTGACTCCTGGGTCCCTCGGGGCCACAGGCACCGTAATTGGCGTAAATCGACTGACACAGAGTGTGGTGGGGGGATCTGCACCGCCTACTAATACACAATTAGTAGGCGGTGCGGACCCCCCCCCCCCCCCCCCCCAGCTCTGTGTCAGTCGATATACGGTGTCTGTGCTCTGGGCTAGCACAAACCAAAATCAACCTACATATAGTAACTTTTCAATCAGTCGCTAACTTCTCAAAATTGATCCAGGTAAAAGAAATGTGGGGCAGTATAGATGTGTAATGTGCATGTTCATTTCACCTTGGTGATATATACCTGGGTTACCAAGAAATGCATCCACTGCCTATTGCCCCCCATGTGACTTTGTTGGTTTCGGAGCAACAACTGTCTCTTAAAGGAAATAATTGCTAGGTAGCCATCATTTGAAGCTGGTCTTGCCAAGGCTAGCAAGGTCTTTATCCAGGATGGAATGCTTAATGGTTGGATGGCAGGGTGGTGAGGGGGAGGGGGGAGGGGTAGATACCACTGCTGTAACATATGATATGTATACAATACTTGTATTAGATACAGCTGTCATGGCTGTAGTGCGTATACCTCCCACCCCTCCTCTTTGCACAGATTCACTGTGGTAAACCTCTGGTATTAGTACAGTATCATTACTATACAGGTATAATAAATCGTAATCCACATCAGGCTCTGTTGAAGGTTGGTTGGAGACTTAAAGTTACTTGTTAATAAAGGACTTCTACTTAAAATAAATTCCTGCCCCCCTCCCCCATTATTCTATTATTCTTAGAGCATATTACAAACTTTTCTCTTAGCTTATATATATATATATGTTAGTCATATTAGGCCCAAATAATAGGACTATTATTAAATATTATAATTTGAGTTTAGAGTTTAAGCATTACGTGAGTTTGATGTATATATCTAGCCATTTAGAGGTGACATTGGTCATCAGCAATGGTAATTCTAAAAAAATTTAACAACTCTTGGATGTTGAACATAGGAACCATATACCCTGTTTCAATGTTGATATGATATTTAAATTCATATAATTTGTTATTCCCCAAAAGTTTTAGATGTCTACCATCTGAATTGGTGGCACAAGAACCTATTCATCATGTCAACTGGGACCAGATCTAGAGTTATGCAACTGTATAAGAATGTAAGACCATTTTTTAAGCTATAAATGTATGACTATAAATAGAATATTTTACATGTTCAAATAATGTGTGATGCTTTCTAAGTTTCAAGTCAGGCATCAGGCATTGACATCAGGCCCTTATGAACCTTATACCACTTAATACCTTCTACCTCTTAATACCTTATACCTTATACGACTTAATATCTTATACCAACCTGCCACTTAAGAGAAAACTGACTGCACTGCAAATGCATTTTCTTTTTCATAGTTGCTGCATGTGGGCAAAGAATACCCTAAGGGACAAGACTATTTTAGGACCAAACTGAAAGCGGCGTTCCTCAAAAACAAAGACGTCGCTGACCCAGCCGAGATAGACAATCTGGTCGCGCGTGGAGAGTTCGTCATCAAGGAGATTGAGGCGCTTTACATGCTTCGGAAATACCGTTCACTGAAGAAGAAATACTACGAGGACTAGACTCTAATTACAGTTATCTAATTATAAATATAATTTATTTGTTCATTTCAGGATTCACACGATGCTAAATGTAATTAATTTTTATTGACTGGAACCATCTTGTACATTATCATCATTGTAATATTTCGCCGATTGACTAGCATGATGTGTAGAAACCAATAGAGATTTTGTAAATTGTATGCAAGAAAGAAGATGATAAAACAATTGATGAAAAGTTTCACTTATTTATTTCCTTGCATCTTTGTTCTTGATTCTTGCCGTCATGTCATGCAATCAAAACGATGTTGCCAAAACCGAAATATCATATATTTTACATCAACTATCCCGCGCCTCCTCTATGAGAAGTAAACGACTCTTACTTATAACTTGTTTTTGTATAAACTAATGGGGATCTAAAAATAATGTTATTGTTGTTTGTGATGGTGAAGACGTAAGTTTATTTCATTCTGTACTGTAGGCCACCGTGCTCTGGTAGAGTAGATACACACACAACAAACTTATTGTGCATACAGAATATTTGTAAATATAAAATCCTGGTCTTCACCGTTTTTCTTTATCGTCGTCTTATTAATAAACATCTCAATATTTCTCAACGTGTTTCAAGTTTGCATTTCGCGTTCGAAGTTTCATCTATTAACCTTTATTACATGCGGAATATATATAATCCTAACTGATCGCATAATGGACAGTATCAGAGATAATGCAACTCTTACTCCAAACAGTGTTATTTATTCCTGCAATACCAATATAATCGGTCTTCTGTTGGTTGCTGGTGAGGTTGCGCAGAAAGAATTGCGACGCTGCCCCCTGTACCCCCTTCTTCAGAGAAAGCGGGGGGGGAGGGGGGCACGTGCCTTCCTCCATTTTCCAGCGTGCAGCGGGGCACGTGCGCCCTGTGACCCCCGCCCCCTGGTTCCGCCACTGCACTGTTTTAGATGATGCATAAACACATCTTCGTTTTTATAGTGATAAATAGGCGTAATTACCCCAAACCAAATTTATATAATACTTCCCCAATTTTGGTAACCCAACACGTTCGTCCAGAAATATCAAGATTGCACAACATATTATACACTGACTTTCGGAGGTGCGACTCATCCATGGGTGGTTAAACTTTTAACGATTATATCTAATACATGCTCTACGGGGAAGCAGGACAACTACCCCCCCCCCCCCCACACAATTCTTCCCGAACAAGTCCGTTTAATAGTATTGCCTTTTGATGTGGTATAAGTTATAATAGTCGAACAACTGATTTAAGAGAACAATAAACCGATTCAACAACCAGGGCTCTATAATAACAATACTTCGACTCATCCGTATAAAAACAATGCGTAAACAATGTGTAACAATTATCACACCTTTAAAGATGTTAATTACTGGTGCGAGTAGATAATTTCTCTCGTAGCAGATGGCATGGCCAATCATGTGCCTATGTTATACTTATACTTAACATATCAATCAAACAAATCGATTATATCAATCATAACATCAATCAAACAAATCGATTATATCAATCATAACATATCAATCGAATCAATCATATCAATCAATCAATTGAAGCCGGGGGGGGGGGGCTAAAGAGCAAGAGATATTGGTGACCGATATCAAGAAAGGGATGAGGTCCGCAAGCAAGTAAGCTAGCAAGCAAGAAATATACATGGATGCTCACGAAATCTTAACCGACGAAAAGCGGCCGCAAAGAAAGTTACTCGATGGTAAAGGACTCGACCCCAACTAACAAGAACCCACTCAGCTGACGCCTCGTGCCATCTAAACAACCGGCATCACCCATACATGCATTTTCACGCCTTCTACACTTTATTCCCTAGCGTTCACAAAAGGCGTACTAGATAAGGAATGAGTTGTAGGTCCTTATTGGGATCGAAGAACTTCGAGGCGAGGAGTTGTGAGATTCCCAATCGCGAATCTTGAAAAATTCCTGGATGCCTGTTCGAAAAATGCGTACTCATTCTGTGTGCATTCTTTCCTGGGTGCGCGCTAGCCGTTCGCCACATCGCCAATGGCGAAAGGAAAATGTATGTGGCGCAAGATTGGCCCATGCATGTCGCCACAGCGGCGAAAAAAATGGCCTGGTTTTTGATCAACGATAAAAACGCGATCTCGCGAAACGGATTGTCCGCGGTAATGTGGCTGTCATGAGAACAAAGAAAGCCCAAGGCTGAACACATTTCCAACATTTCCGAATATGACGTATTTCACTTGTAATTATTTGTTATTTTCTGAATGATTAATTGTGGGTTATGTCTGTTTCCACGCGGAATAAACTTGGCGCTCGCGTTGTCCAAGCAAACGGTGACAACATGATCCGTTGACATCCAGTAATGCCTGAGATAGCGCGCTGCCAGATGCTTATAAGCCCTGAGTGGTGAGGACATTTTTTTATAAAAAAGATACCCATCAGACCTGACATATATCATGAAGTTAGGCCACAGAACTGAATCAAATTTGTATCACTAAGAAATTCTGGTGTACTTCTATCAGCACACAACAGTGTCTATAGCGCGAGTTTGCTGGTAAAAGACAATCCAAGAGGACTTGCATAGAAATGTGGCAGAGAAGGCCGGGTCAATAGCAGACAGATTGATGCCGCTTCAAAGCGAAACTCGCCCAAACCGAGTAATGAATTAAATGCCAACGTGGGTTTGGAGAGAGATTGGCATTCATAGCTAAAAGCGCCATATGAGTGCTCCCCACCATTTAGACTACCCCTTCTTGGCGTCAACAGTCCTCAGCCGAGCTGGAGACAAGAGTGAAATGGACTAGAATTGTATACAGAAAGGGCCCAGGATTCAGGTGGAAAGAAGATTCTGATTGCGATTTTCCTTGCATATCCCCGTGATTTCTGGGTCCGGGGACCTCAACTTTTAACTTCAACTTCTTCAATCATCTGAGACCTTAATTGCTCAATCATCGGACTTGCAAAGAGGCGGAGGTTGATTATGTTCGCAAAATTGACGACCGGTGGGACTAGGGGCCCGCTACTCTACTTTACAGTCCTTGGCATGCCCTTATTGGACATCCACTTGAGGTGGGGGAGGGGTGAGCGGAGGTCCCCCCCACCACCCAAAAGGGGCTTTGGTATCGTTGGGCAAGTGCCTTTCAAAGTCCTGTATAAGTGGAGGAGGGAGGGGGGGGGGGGGGGGAGAACGCCTAATACAATGTCGGGTTTCCGAAATTTGCTCAGGAGAGATATTTTTTTCCCCCTATTGACCAGTTCTATGTCGCCGCTGACAGATGGCTAAGTGGCACTATGGATGCAAAATTTTCGGAAGGAGTCCCCCCCCCCCCCATCGCAAGTTTTAAAACATCAGGTCAATGTTTTTTGTCAGAAATGTATGCTATCTCAGGCATTACGCTCCTAGGGACCCCACCATGGCATAATAGCCCCCCCCCCGGGCATTCATCACTTCACTCGTCCACGTGGTATTGTATATCCTTAATGGATCCCATGATGCATTCCGCAAGAAAGTGTGATTTGGCTTATGAACACCGGAAATTCGCCCCCCTGACCTTGAATTACAGGGGTGGATTTAGGAATTTGGGTGGGGGGCGTTGCTCTCTGAAAACTGCGACCGGGAGGGGGTGGGGGCGGGGCGCTGCTCGGAGAAGCCGACTCTAACAGTGGATGTTCAGGTTCCCACAAGGGGGGGGGGGGGGTTCTTGTCGCGTCCTGCCCCCAAATACCGCAAGTATTATATATATTTTTTTTTTTTTTTTTTTTTTTTTTTTTTAAGGATTTTATTCACCAAAACATATAAAATCAGTTGACAGAGGTTCGAATTAAAACATGATCGTGCTTATAAAACGAAGAATACTTCCAACATCGGTCCAATTTAACAAAATATACACATTTGCTTTTGTCAGTAATTCACGCTTGAGAAATGCCTTTGACTTAGTACTCTCTCGGCTAGCACCGTCTTTAGTGTGGAGAAGCCAGTCTTTGTATAAAAGAAATGATAGCACCGATATTACAAAGTTGATCGATTTATTCTGAACGCCGAGAATAATTTCCTTTAAACTAATTTTAACGCTCAGCAGCTCTGATGTCAGTTTCCAAATTTCTTTCGAGAAATAACAATCATGTAACAAATGCATAGTATTTTCTGGGAGTCCACATCGGTCACACAAGTCAGATTCAATTTTTCCCCATTTCACAAGGTTTCTTTTGCAGGGTAAGATTTGATTAATTACTTTAAAGTTAAAGGCAGCTATTTTTCTGTCTGGAATATCCTTAATTTTCCTCTTATATACATCAGCAAAATTAATATCGAGGCGGTTGAAAAGATTTGATAATTTTACTTCTGTGTTCGGTACTTCACTTTTCTTCGCAATAAATATTTCATAATATGCGCGAGTCGAGACGTCGGCGATCGGGGCGGCTAGAGGGGCAGTTGCATATGGACATGAGGCGTATGACGTCTCCGAGTTTATAACGTCTTTATATGGTTTAAGAGCCTGCCGTAGAAGAGATATCTCAGCAAAAATATTCCTCTTGTCTTTCACTCTTTCGTGTATTGAGAGCTCACATAGTTTCCCCATTGAGAAATCCAAATCTCTTATACGTATGATCCCTACTTCTATGAAGGACTTGAAAAGCAGGCAACAGGTATTATATATACATATATATATTATAAAGCATGCCTTTGTTTATAATAACTCAGTGTCCCCGGCCTATACCACAAACAAGTTTCGCCAACATTCGCTCAAGCAACTGTAACGGGCTCTTACGGACAAGTAACGACACCAATGGGTGTGTCGTGCTGGTCAGCGATAATTTTATTCACCTATAAAACAAGTCGAATAATAACACAGTATTATTACAAATTCCACATTCAGTCGACAGTTCACTGAGCATGAGGTTTCAATAAAAACACTGAGGGTCAAATTTACCCCAAACTCTGTGCAATAGTTTTAAGCATAATTTCATACACGAGGTAATAGTCATTTAAATGTCCAAGTGACACGACACGTCAACCCTTACAAACAACCCTCTCCATTAAAACGAGTTTCGCTAACATACGCTCAAGCAACAAAGACCTATAAACATGTGCTGCGCCAAATTCACGCCTTGAGGGGCTTCCCGCGCAGTATGGCGCGAAGCCAATGAGGCCGAGACGTTCGGTAGCGATGGTGACATCACGTGCTTGACACCTGTGCCCACCGACCTCAGTCCAGCTTGGCGTGAAATTGACATAGTTGTGGGACACATTGATGGTGACGTTATACATCGCTTGAGGCTAAAAAAAAGCCGCAAAAATCCGATTTACCGAGAAGCAAATGACATATTTAATTACAAAAATGGTCTCTGTCACAGGCCGGTGAATTCAGCATAAAGTATTTGGGACTTGATTGTGTTTTCTAGGCATGTGTCATCAGATTAAATGGAAGGCTGGTGCGCTTGTTCTATTGGCCTACCGCTACAAAAGACCCACATCTATACTAATAAAATAAAGCTGTCTGTCCCACTATGCCGCGGCATGCCAGAGCCCATTGGCTCCAGCAGCCGCCTTGAGAACCTACGCCATGAGAACCTATTAATATCCAGCCGTCGCTCTTAGATGTGTCAAAGCTATCGCATGTGTCAACACAACCGCTGGGTGCTTATCACCTTATCTCGCGGCCTGCGGCGGGCTACCTGGCTTGGTGCCAACAGTAATAATATTTCTCCCAACGCCTTATCGCCCGAACCGTCATCAAAACAAACAAATCCCGTACTGTCTCGCTTCCACAACTTCCCATTAGTAGCAAGAGAACGAACTCTGCCCGGGGAACCTTGCCTATTTGAATTGATTTGATCTTTTTGATCTTTGATCCAATTTTACAGTATAGTTAAGCGGTCTACACGTCAATTATATAGACCAACCAGGACGTCAAGCAGATTTTATCCACTGAAGGTAGTAGTAATATGTTAAATGATGAACAACGGACGGGAACAGCCCCTTTTTTAACTCAATCAACCCTTTTTTTTACTCAATCAATGTATGAACTTGGGCCTTAGTTTTACTGGACTGATATTCGTTTATATCGTGCTTTAGCCGAGTATTCTGTACTGGATGCACAATAATTGCACAGGGTTTAAATATCCTTAACATATATGTCCCGTTATTCCGTAGCTCCCGGTGTCAATTTATGTCAATATGATTATCGATGTTATTTCTGCCCAATGTCTACCTTCTGCCTGCTACTATTTGACGTATAAAACAAAATACTGTCATACTGTTATTTCTTTCGCTTATTACTACGAACGCTAGACGTCCCGCTAGCGGTGCGAGCGGGGCGGCTAGTATGCATAGAAGACGTCACTCTTCTGTTTTAGGATCTATATAAGGATATCAAAGATGAAACACGTAAGCGTCTTTAAAGCGGGAATATGCTTAGTCATCTTGTTTTTTTTCTTTAAACGCTCTGACACATTGCGACTTGGGAGAGTAATTTGCACGACGTCCCCCGCCAACTCCCCACCCAAGCCTCACTAGTCATCCTCTGTACGCTGGGGTTTTTTCGAGGTAGGAGCTGTGCGCAGTGACTCACGCATGGAGAGAGAGGGGGTGGGGGGTCACAACGAACATACCAACCAGCTATGTGTGAAACTGTGCAAGGTGCTGCCCCCGGGGAGGTGGGGGAGGGGGAGGCTGGCCGTGAGTGTAGTTGCGGGTGGGAGGGGGCGCTGTCACGGTGTGGTAGCCGTAGGTGTGCGGTTGTATGCTATGGGTAAGGGTGGGTGGGTGCATCGGGTGGGGTTGCATAGTTACTGTTCATGTTAACAACACAGTTAGTTGATGATTCAACCCGGATATGTTGCATGAGCGAGTGACTACACACTATGCCGGGGTCGGGGTGGGAGGGGGGGGGGGGTACGGGGGGGGGAGGGGGGTAATAAACTCTCCTTTATCACTATATATATATAAGTATACAGATAGCGATCGCCTTGGGAATATCGAAAGCACACAGATATAGTGTCTCATTTAGCTGGAAATTAATGCAGTGACATATATTAGGTGTATATATGAGCGTGTGTGAGCGTCGGATCACCTTTTGCGCGCCTCTGAGCTCTTCTGGTGTGGGCATTGGTTTTACCACTTGGACTATACTTCTATTTGAGGATCCAACTCATTCAGTGGGTGGATATTTTTGTTTGGTTGAAAGAAGACTTCGCACATATATTGCAGGTCAATAAATTTGTTACGTATTATCAAAAATGCGTTTCCATGGCGACATCTGTGTGATTGTGGCGGCCATGTTGCCGCTGCTGGGCGCAGTTCAAGGGTGGGGCCGACCGGCTGAAGAAGGTAAGCATCAAGGCATTCTTTATTTATCAAAGTGTCACAATTATACCTAGGTAACAAACGTAGTAACAAATCTGTCGCCTCCGGGTCATTTGATTGACATCCGTCCGTCTGCTGATTTTTGCGTGTGCGGATTTAAGTATTCCGATTGAATTTCACTGCTTCAAATAACATCTTATTAATCTTATACTAGCGCACGTGAATCGAGTTCCCATGGCGTTGTATAGTCTATTTTACTGGCCCGATATCAGGCCGGTGACAGTCCACCATCCCTATTGTGGACCGGTATGATCAGCAATAAGCGTTGGTATACACAGTGATGAACAAATGCCTAACGTACGTGTGTGGGTGGCCGTTCAGGTGTGCTGTGAGGAGCACAGCGGACTTAATTACCATCTATCGGCTTCACGTAATGACACTCTCATCCTCAGATCATTTAACAATAATGCCTTTAGGATCCGAACACGTAAGATTTGATATAAGGCAATAGTGAAATATTTTTATATTTGTTAGTATATGTAATTGTGACACTCGTAGGCCTAAAAGTTGTCTGGACTGATGTGTTAATACACAACACGAGTATGAAGGTATCACGTTGGCAGATCAACACAGTGGCGGATCCAGGGGGTGTGGGGTGTGGTGGGGCTGATCACCCCCCCCCCTCACACTTTAAATGATAAACTGAATCATTATGCCACCACCCCCCCGCCCTTCTCTTGACGCACCGTGACCTCCCTGTCAATATGCCCCTCTCCCCGGCTGTCTAACCTAGGTCACCCTCCCTCCCCCCCTACATCCTGGATGCGCGCTTGCAACATGTGCCCTCAAACACTAATTAATAATAACGTCGCGTACTGGCCGGCTGATAACGGGACCACTCTGGCATTGTGGGAAAGTTGAGTAGGCCCAAAACTTACGTCAACGATAGTTATCATAGTTGCAAATAATTTGAAGGATATAATAATGGGGCACAGGATAACATATTATAGCTATAACCAAAAAAAAAGGAAGCCTGTATAAATAAATATATTGAAAATGTGCTTAGGCGTAACCCTTTCTTTTACATGCTAATTTAGCGACTGCTTAATCGCTTAAGATTTACGAGCGAAGATTGTTTTTGAAAGAGCGATTAATTGCTCGCCGCCATTTTATGCCACAATGAGTTGAATTAAGCCACTTGTTTTAATGATGATGGACCCAAAGAACATTTTGGAATGGCCCCTTGCACGAACTCCACATCTTTCGAAGTAGATTTAAATGTAGATTGATTCAATCCCGACTAGACTAACTCCTGTGGATCTTTATAGATGAGGATGACGGCGAATCTATCCCGAAGTCCATAGCTCGCGATGGACCACCCCCGTCTGTCCAAGTGAATCCGGAAGACATCTTACCTCTCAATTTCAACCTCAATGGCCGCCACGTGGAGGTGACCTTGATCAAGGACCGGAAGTTGTCTACTCAGCTTCCGGTTTACGTGGCCGGCGATGACGGGGTTATCGTTGAGTTGGAAAGTGAAGTAAACGAGGTAAATAAATCAATAATTCAGTTAAATATCGGGTTGATCCTGTTAATAAAATCAAATACGTGAATCCATCTTCAATTATTAGTGCTTTACATATGCTGCGTGACTGATGGAAGCAACGATAGAAAATGAGATGTTTCTCTTGACCCATGCAGAAAACTACGCTGTTAGTTTGATGTAAATTTCATTTAATTAGATTTTTATTGATCGAACTATATGTTGTTCCGATTTATTGTTTTTGTAGCATATACACTGTTATCATGTGTTAGAATGACCAATAATAGTTTTAAGCTAACCAAATATCCATGAATTCAAGCAAGAAAAGAGAAACCATTAATTTGCGCATAATAAATGAGCGATTTCAAAATAGATTCCATGAAGTTTTTTGCATAATACTTATTATCTAAGTTACGTGGAGAATTTGACAAGGACATTAGCATGTTCGGAAACAGGAAAAATATATCTGCAACTGACTTTGAAATATATTGTGCGGGAATGGAGGCGTGAGTCGTATACATAGCGTTGATAGGATGATCACTGGTTTATGTTTACAGACGTTCAGTGTGTACACAGACCAACGCACAATGGCCGCGTTTGTAGTCCGAGAACACACCACCAGCGATGGCGACTTGGAGCGACAGATGGTACGTATCAGAGTTTGATCACCATCGATTGATCACACTACGCGTTACCAACCCAACGATTTGAGACAGTTCGTGGGGTCGGTGTAATCCTGATCTCATGGGGCTCAGCCTCCTCGGGCTGTATTCATAATCCCCTCGTAAATTCGTCTTATAGCCTCACCAGCTCGTTGTGGTGGTGCTCATGCTCATGATTAAGAAATCTTCTTCAATCTAGTTTTAGCACTTTCTTAATTCTGAAAATCCAAAAATCTTGGATGACTATTATGTATTTTGAACCCGATCGACTTAGTTCCACTTAGCGCTAAGTCTAATGGCGTGGCTTACGTGGCGCCTGGGCTGGTTACGGCCCCTGGGCTGGTATTCATAAACCACAAGTAGCATAGCATGAGATTTTGGCTAACCCATCATATAGTTTGTATCGTCGTGACCATTGTATCTGCCGTATCTATGGCTACCACGTCGTGACCATTGCATCTGCCGTATCTATGGCTACCACGTCGTGACCATTGTATCTGCCCTATCTATGGCTACCACGTCGTGACCATTGTATCTGCCGTATCTATGGCTACCACGTCGTCACCATTGTATCTGCCGTATCTATGGCTACCACGTCGTGACCATTGTATCTGCCGTATCTATGGCTACCACGTCGTGACCATTGTATCTGCCGTATCTATGGCTACCACGTCGTGACCATTGTATCTGCCGTATCTATGGCTACCACGTCGTGACCATTGCATCTGCCGTATGTATTGGCACTATCATCTAATTGGAATGACACCTAAATGATCGTTGTCTGCACGTCGATAACTGTGAAATGACTCCTGAAAATGTAAGACGTAGCCTAAGCATGGTATTTCATGAATACCGCTCTGGAGTCATTCTTCATAATTCTTACTTAGGTTTCAAACTTCTTGAATAAGTTTGGTTCCTAATCGTTGTTTTGTCGGTGTTTCCCACAGAGGGGTACGTTTGGCGTCGACGGGGACAGTTTCAGTATCGAGCCTCTTCCTGACGCACTGACCCCGGGCCGGGCCGGACGCCACGCCGCCAGGGACACGCCGCGGGAGGAGGACGGTGACGGGGAGGCGGAAGAGGAGGAGGGGCTGGAGGAGGTGCTCACCACGGTCACAATGGAAGGTGTTGACTACAAGGTGTCGACCATTAACAGGGAGAGACTGAACGACATGCTACACGATGAAGGTGAGATGAGAGGATCAGGAACAGTTTATGTAGCACCTTTATTAAGTCCATGGTACTATATTAAAACAATGAAATCATAATAGAAAAACGATATAGCATTTAACGTAAAATAAAATACTTTCTCTGGGTTAACTTCTGTAACTGAATGAATATGTGGCTAAATAACAGATCTTTAAAAAAACATGAAATAACCTCAACATTTTTTTCAAGCTGGGTATTAATAAATTATATGAGGCAATCGGGTAAGGAGTCCGCTTATGAAGAGTTTAACCGGTACCATGATGGAGTCTTCTCTGCGTGTCGCACAGTGTCACGTGACGACATTGAGATGATCAATCAACAGCAAAATGACATACTCAGCCTCGGTCTGGATTATAACTACGGCTACCCCGGCAAAATTCCCTACGAGGTGGAGGTATTCCTCGTGGCCGACTACTCCATCTACAGGCAGTAAGTACTGCATACCGCCTTCTCTCGATAGATATTGCAAATAGTAATGTATGGTTAGGGAATACCCCACCGAAAAGGGGACGGGAACTGAACTGCACTTGCATCTGGTATATTGCATAATGTTCAGCTCATTTATTTTTCCGTATATGCGGTGTGCTATACATATTTTGTAAGCATGATATAAATGTCAATGTTTATAAACAACTTTTGAATATCACCTGTTCTCGCAGCGATTATCTGAATTGTATGTTTGTGATTCAATAATGATGATTATTTGGGTGTGAAGAAGATTTCAAAATGTGTCTAATTCTTATATTATATTGCATTAATTGTATGCAGGGTTTTGAATGCTTTAGCGGTCTCGGTGAACTTGAAAATAGTTATTAATTATCATTTTAAGTATTTGTGTTTTTGTTGGTCCACAGCTGGCTGGAACTTAGTCGCAACAGCGAGAGCGATGCTATCAACAACATCCGGTTTTACTTCATCCACATACTGAACGGGGTAAGTGTTATATCCTTATCATACACACCTCACCCGCACGTTAACCAGTAAGCGGCTGCGTGCAATCTGCTTCACATAGAAGCAGTGAGACTGGTACAATGCACACGAAAGGAGAACAGATAATAGCCCAAAAACACACAAAAACTGATAGCCATAATGAGCAACATAATGAGTTTCAGGACTTCATTTTAAGTGTATACGGAAGCTCTGCATTTTATGTGTTGTCCAAATAATGCCACCCAAAATAAAATGTAATACAAATGCTTAAACGACATATTATTTCTAAAGTTTTGCACTTGTAGATCAACTTGCGATATCGTCAAATTCAAGAGCAAGATTTTGAAATATTCCTCGACCCGGTCGGCATTTACATAGCAAAGGTACGTACGATTGGCATAGATGATACATAATGCCATACGACAGAACTAATGAATAAACCATGATACTGTGTTTGAGTTGTGCCATGCAGTCTCTGGTGGAGTATAGTTGGACATGTGGGCGCCCTAGAAGTAGCATTTATTATACGGACCCCTTAAATCAGTCATAAACGATATATATTATTTTCTGTAATTGAATAAAAAGTATATATCTACAAATAAGTGATTCCACTCTATAAGGAATCAACAAGACTTAGGTGTTGTTCTTGTTCTCCGTGGTCTGGGCGTTATCTCCATAAGTCGATATTGAAGCGCAAACTTTCATATATTTCATACCACCATCTTTATATGTAAGGTTTTAGACGCTCATAGTTGTGTATATAATCCTATTTGTTTTATATCAGGACTATTAAATGTCATATAACTTCTTCCTCCAGACGCCTGGTGCCTCTGCCTTCACGGAGTACCCGCCCATCAAGCAGGGAACCCGCTACACGGAGGCCTACGACGCCCTGGACGCCTTCGAGGAGTGGATCAATGTCAAGGTCAAGGAGCTGCCGCCCTTTGACCAGGCCACGCTGTTCACCAAGTACGTGACGTCACTATTACAGCCACACGATTGTTCCTTAATTAATCACGCCACGCTCTTCACCAAGTACGATGTGTGCGCCACGTCACACTCAGACCCTCCACCCGGTCCACAAGGATCGCAGTGGGGATCTGCCTCCTCTGTGCGAAAGGGGGCCTCTCTGGTGTAGTGGTTAGCGGAGTGGACTGCAGATCATTAGATTCTGGGCCCAGCAGACACCTAATCTGGGGCATGTTTCATGCATTCATCCTTCGTCGTCCCAGGAGATTACTTGGCCCAGTTTAGCCCCTGTGTGCACAACAGCGGCCCAAACACAAACACTTTTTTTTCATTTGTAAGAGAAAGGACACGGAACAGACGTAATTTTTAACTTAATTAGGCTAAGTCGTATGCGAATTCAATTGTATAACATGCGTCATGCCGGGACCCCAAAATTAAGCCACGTTCAGTTTCATCAACCCCAGAAATCTAGTCTGCAAATACAGCCAAATAATAGTGTTTTGCAACATGGTCAATTGATATTGTCAAGGTTTGGCGTTCGAAATACTAAAATCCCATCATTGTGCGCATAATTATGTTAAGTTTACTGCGCAGTCAAGAATCTCTCCATGTTTCAGGAATTACCTCTTCAGCGGTCTGCGGAGTGATGGGTCGCGACGTCGTATTAACGGTAAGAATATATAGCCCACACCATGGGCAATATACATATGGAAATATATATATTTATATATAAAAATATATATATATTGTTTGGATTTAAGCTATTTTAAATCTACAATGCATGGGCACTCTGCATTATGTTAAATTGCATTGACGTAATGTGACTCACAACCGTTAAGAGCCATGCAAATGTTGACAAAAAAGGAAAATATAATATTGTTCATCAACACTGTATGGATCGTAAATGTATCACATATATGTCCAAAACTCGGTGCCTTCCCTCGTCCATCACTTCTTTATCATCGATATTGATATGTAGATTTAGAGACACCACGTAATCTGAGTGCTAATTAAAAAATTTTTTTACCCAACTGTAAAGTCTATATGAACTTTAACCCACAAACTATACAGAATAATTGATACTCTAGCCTGGTATATATATGAGAGTGATATTGGTGACAGGTCTGGCGGACATCAAGGGTGTGTGTCGCTACCGTCGAGCCTCCATCGCCTACGACTCTGGTCAGTTTGGCGGCGTGCAGACGGCGGCCCACGAAATGGGACACAAGTGAGTCGTCCGGTCGGACCCATTTACCATAGCATGACATACGAATGAACAAAACCTAGTAGGGATTGTGCCATATCATCTTTTACAGATAGGAAGATGTCTTGGCAGTACCTAGGTTTATTCAAGAAGACCCCGCATAGGAGCTGACGGCCTCAAATTCCCTATGCCAATATATGACGCCACCTAGCGAGTTTCACAATGGTGGCGCCATCTAGTGGGTGCCTGTAATTGTAATGTGTGGTTGTCGTCGTAATATGGCCTATTTAGGCAAAGGAAAAACTGTTGTTTGATGTCAGTTTTGTGTCACGTTTTGGTTAAACCGAAACATGAACCGCTGGCATGATAAACAAGCATGCGTATCGAATACACATGCCTGCTCATAAGAAAGCAGTTGTTCCGCTGCTCGTGTTGATACCGATTGGCTGTATCACTCACAGTAGGACGCGAGCGTCAACCTTACCTACCGTTCACCATTGTATAATCGCTCTACAGGTAGCTTTAAAATGCGATTATGACTTATGAAAAACCACTTCCTTCGTGCCGTCAACGGTATTATTATACTTGATATCGTTTAACATGGGTGGTTGTTTCGTATGTTACAGTCTGGGAGCCTACCATGACGGTTATGACAACGAGTGTGTGAGTCGCGACCAGTTCATCATGGCCACCTCACCGGGCGCGCTCACCGACACGACCCGGACGAACCCCTTCCGTTTCTCACACTGCTCCATCCGGGCATTCAGGGACTACCTCTTCTACATCCGGATGTGAGTAGACCCCCGATACAGGACGTTTTTTACGAGCCGTTTTTATAGGTAACATGGACCAGTATGAGTGGCTATGAATGTGCTATTTACACACACCTTGACTTTATGACGGGTGTGCGTTTTTCCTGCTGAGGCTCCCCAAGAGTCCCGATGACACAATGGTTGCATTACTCTTAAATACGTAGGTTTACTGTAAATGGGGGTCATTCGTTCACCCCCCCCCCCCCGTTGCGCCGCCCCCCCCCCCCGGCCGTCCTCGCCCACCTCCCCGTTCGTCCCATCGTGCAGTCCTGCGATACCGTAAGGAGATCTCAGGTAACGAGACTATTGAAGTTTACTGGGTATATATGCATCCTCACTCTTCGTTGATGCATTTGAAAGTGTACTAATCGTTGTTACCCCTGGTTTACAGGAATAAAACCAACTGCTTGCTAACGAACTCCAACACCAATGGAATCCAGGATTTTGACCAACATCTGGACACGTTGCCTGGGCAACGGTACAATGCAGATGCACAGTGCAAACAGATGTTCGGACCGTCGTCCTATTACTGCGGAGTAAGTGTTAAGTGGAATTTCAAGCATGCTTACGAGATGCGCGCATCTGTACATTATCATTATACTCGGGCGAGTGGCATGCTTGATAGGGCTGGAAGTAATGCATACGACATTGCTGTTAATGGTAGCCTACAGATTTAATAAGTATATGTTTATTGACCCGGAATTTGCGTTAAAGCCAAGGATCGCCATTTGTGTCGTGTGCAAACTGTAGACATTTTCTCGGGAAACGTTAAAGAAATCGACATATTTATATGGCCTTTTTTCATCTAAAGGAAACGCTAATTGTCATAGGTTTTTGGCTATTTGTTGTCGTACGATCCCGGTCCAAAGTGGTATTTACCATCAAATGAAATGAGCGAAAGTAAGTAGTTATATCGCAGAGCACATAAGACTGTTACTGACGTCGCGTTACACATCATGGCCACCATGAAATGTGGCTTACCGTGCTGATGTGGTTGTTAGCGTACCGTTTAACTTCTCTACATGGCCGTTGCAGGGCGGGCGATACGACTCGCTGATCTGTGAACAGATGCACTGCTGGGACTCGGCCCTGCGCAGGTGTCTCCATGGAGCCGAGCAGAGGGCGGCGGAAGGCACCACGTGCGGCTCAAGCAAGGTCAGTGAACCCTACATATACCCTACAGCATACAGACTACATGCTACAGGATACGGACTGAAGGGCACACGTCACAGCATGCACCCTACACTTTACGGGCTACTCCATACACCATGCAGCCTAAATCCTACACCGTACATGCTATTCCCTACCCCCTACAGTCGGCAACCCCATACCCCTACATTACGTTGCACATGACAATGACACTACAGTTAAATTTTTAGGTGAACGCGAGGAAAAGATAGCCTCGCATTTCATTACTTTACGTATAGTTACCTACATGACACTGTTTTCTTGCGTCATGCAATAAGCGGCCGCCATTACAGCTGTTACCACGTGGTGCTTTCAGTGGTGCATGGAGGGCGTGTGTATCCATGACGACCGCGCCCCTGCCACCCCGGTCGACACGTGTATCTACGGAGACTACAAAGGCATCGTGGATCAGCAATCAAAGTGGTCCTGCCAGGATCTCGGGAGATACGCCCCCTGGCGGTGCTATGACGTCAATCTCCAAGCCGATTGCTGCGACACTTGTGGACGCCTCCGCCAGACTGGGACATCCGGTATGGTTGCATCATGGTATATTTCATTTGTCTTTAGGAGAGTCTCCCTTACTAACGTATTTGGTGAGCAGGCTGCACGAGCTGGAGACAGACAGGGCATGGGGTCGTGATCTGCCTGCATCTTAGACATGTTTCAGTTAATCCTAGTTTTAGTGTTAATGTACACATAAGTAGACTAAAACACCAACGTACATTTAATTTAATTTTTTTTTAGATGACCGGTTTAATTTATGTTGCTAATGTATATACGCCATAGCAAAACAAGATACACCTATAGCAATTTAAAGCATAAAACAGTTATATAATCCCGTCACCTTTCTGCTGAAAAATGTCTCATATGCACACTTACCCAAGGAGATGTTTTAGATACCTGATTTTCAAGCAAGAGGACAACGTCCATCTTTCATTTTCTCACAGTTTGCTATGATCAATGAATTGCATTGGGTGTGACACTTTAAAAGATGAAGTATATCTAGACGCTTCTGTATGTATTTATTTATATATGTATATTATAGTTTTTAATGTTAGAGCTCCCCTTGAATTCTGTTCTAGCCGGATGCGAGTTTGGGGACGCTGATCCCGACTATTGCAGGACGATCAATCCGTTAGACTGCTACGACGTCAACAGCCGACAGAGGTGTTGCCAGACATGTGCTCGCCACTCCGACCCCAGCCTCTCAGGTGAGTCCACCCCTCAGTGCCTGACAGGTGAGTCTACCCCTCAGTGCCTGAGAGGTGAGTCCAACCCTCAGTGCCTGATAGGGGAGTCCACCCCTCAGGGCCTCCCAGGTGAGTACACCCCTCAGTGCCTGACAGGTGAGTCCACCCCTCAGTGCCTGAGAGGTGAGTCCACCCCTCAGTGCCTGAGAGGTGAGTCCACCCCTCAGTGCCTGACAGGTGAGTCCACCCCTCAGTGCCTGAGAGGTGAGTCCACCCCTCAGTGCCTGAGAGGTGAGTCCACCCCTCAGTGCCTGACAGGTGAGTCCACCCCTCAGTGCCTGACAGGTGAGTCCACCCCTCAGTGCCTGAGAGGTGAGTCCACCCCTCAGTGCCTGAGAGGTGAGTCCACCCCTCAGTGCCTGATAGGTGAGTCCACCCCTCAGTGCCTGACAGGTGAGTACACCCCTCAGTGCCTGACAGGTGAGTCCACCCCTCAGTGCCTGACAGGTGAGTCCACCCCTCAGTGCCTGAGAGGTGAGTCCAACCCTCAGTGCCTGATAGGGGAGTCCACCCCTCAGGGCCTCCCAGGTGAGTCCACCTCAGCTTCTCAAGTGAGCCCACCCCTCAGTACCTGCCTCTCATATAATCACATTGAAAGATGGTTCGTGGGGTTCTCGACCACTCCCCCGAGCAACTAAGCGGAAGTCTGATCATTGCGACTGGAGAAATTCTGATAATTTTTAATTCTGTTTATCGTCTATTTTGTATATTATGTATACCGTTATTGATTGTCTTTACCGCTCATGATGCATTTCCGGATACTGACATGACCTTTGAACTTAAAACCTGCCCTAATACCTGCCCTAATTGATTACATAATATAAGTCTTTACCGTAAAACAAAAATTGGGGTAATAAGGTCATGAATTACATTCACAAGTCTACAACATTCGATTAGTAATTACTTAATGGCAAGTGTAAAAAGTACGATGACAATTACACTATAGTTTATATGTATCTGATGTTGGCATCAATAGGCTGCGAGTACGGTGACAGGGCTTCCTGGTGTCGCACTGTGGAAGCAAGTCGCTGTTACCTGGAAGAGGACATCTGCTGCAAGACATGCGCACAGCACAAGAGGGGTCGCGAAGGTAGGTTCACGGTGTATATAATAAAAATAGCACACAATTTTGGGGATATTATGCCTACATCTCCTTTGCAACTAGAACTAAATTGCTCTGACACATGCGATGGATTTATTGTGAAAGATATCTTCTACAATTACCGTCGATGTATTCGTTGTTTCATTTATTGCCGTAAAGACTGAGACTGAGTAATGCGTAAATCTTTCGTGATGGAACTGTTCATTTGGCACTGATAGAGAACCAGACTATTGATCAGTTGGCGCTGCTTTTTTAACATTTTATAAAAATTAGCGTTCATTTAGTGTGGTCTTTAATTAGCATCGTGAAAAATGACATTTTGTAGATTCAAGGACGGTTAATGTCGAAAAGTTGTCAATAATCCTGATGGAGGGATATGACCCCCTCCCCCCCCGCCACCACCTTGTCATAACAAATTGGGTGCCAGCCGCGGACATCCCTCATCGCAAGTTTTCAGAGAAGAGAGGTAATCAGACTTCAATTTGATGTAATCGTTTTGTCTCGACAACACTCGCAGGTTGTGAGTTTGGCGACCAGGTGTCGTGGTGCAACTCCGACATCCAGAGGAGAGACTGCTACGAGTCCCGTTATCAAGACCAATGTTGTGACACGTGTGACCGCTTCAAGACTGGTCCTGCGGGTGAGTTAAAGTCTGGATTACGTGGTTACTTGGTGTAGCGTTTCACGTGGATGACACGGAGCAATATAACATATCTTAAATAACAAAGACTGTTGGCTTTATAACTCTTACGATGATCTTGTAAACCCTGATATAAAAAAAAACGTATATATATGTCCATACGGATATGAATGTAATATATTGCGATGAAAAAGACTTCCGGCCGCCGGCTCTGCCAGATGTGTCCATTGTTGGCACAGTTTACGTTGCATAGTTACTAAAGCATACCACCGCTTTGGCAAGCGCCATGCATTTCCAACGTTACTAAAAGAATGACCTAGCGTTCCCGTCATTCCGTCACAGGGTGCGAATGGGGAGACAGGGATACCACGTGTTCGTCTAACGACTGCAGCGACGCCAACCGGAGACTCCGTTGCTGCGCCACGTGCGCTAATGTCAATGTGGCGCCTCCTAGCGGTGGTACAGACCACGATGCTGGTTCCCAGCCCTGCCCAGCAGGAGACGAGGCGGACTGGTGCAGCTACCGGACGGCCTCTGAATGCTACACGCAGTCTACAACATGCTGCCAGTCCTGCTCGCGATTCTCCACCGGCCTGCAAGGTAGGCGATAGTCCACTCTTATAATATTTGCGCCATCGGTTGAGACTTTGCTCTCTTTTCTTTTCTTTTCGAGGTTTGGGAGAGAAAATCCACTCTACTCAAATCTAGGGTCGGGGAGGTTATTTATTTTACGTTTACAACGCATAAACGAACACCCCGTTGCAACTATAGTACCCTACGACCAGGTCAATAAAATGAACCAAACATCACGAAAATGAACACACATGCTACGATGATAAGTATTGGAAATACACCACAAGTTAACCTATAGCTTTGTTCAAAGTTAAATAGATGAACAATTAACCTAGACTTGACCCCATTTGAACATGGGTTGTTAATCCCACCCATGGGTGAGCATGGTTTGTTAATCTCACTAATATGTTTGACGTTCGTACTTTAGGATGTGAATACGGCAACAAAGTCAGCTGGTGTGACAGCTACATCGGCCGCGAGGGGGCGTCCGTGTGCCAGCGAGACACTACCGTGGCGTCCCAATGCTGTTTGACCTGTAGCAAGGTCAAAGAATCCCCCTCAGGCCCGGAAGAAGGTAAGCTTAATATACGTAATGGTCGGTTGGATCAAAATCATCGATTGCAAATTTCCAAACCTGGTAAAGCCGGATGCTGTAGTAAAGGGAGCACTAAATTAATTGGGCTTTGATAGAATCTTGAGGGTATTATTAGTGGTTGAATGTATCGGTCACGTCACAGTGAATTATTTCGTCCCTCCTTAGTTCGGTATCCGGAAACTGACGTCATACTAAAAAAAAGAAACGTGAACAGTCCTTTTAAATGTGAGTTACGGACATTTCACTGTAACACTAGTTTTTGAGCTCTTGCTATTTGTTTGCGGAAATGAGCGTTGGTAAAATGTCATTGTCACATGATTAACCCCGATTAACCCCCCCCCCCTCCCCCAGAGCCGGACTGTGCGGACATGGCCTCGTGGTGTTCATCCATGAACTCGGGACAGTGTTACGACACAACCACCAGAAACACATGCTGCGCCACCTGCCATAAATTTCAAACCGGACGCCAAGGTTAGCCTTAACGAACTCATGTTGTTTAATTGGCTTGTGATGTTTTCCTTCATTTCTTTTGAAACGCCCAATAAAAGTGGTCTTGGTAATGTTGTAATGTAATATAGTATCTTTTGCTGTTATGAACTTTGGTCATAAATTTCATTTATTGGACTGTATACCTGAGGCGTTTAGCTAAATTTTTGAGATGACATACCGTTTGTTCACAATGACGCAGAGTAGCATTTCACTGTAGAACACACCGATGTCGTCGCAGCAGACGATGCCAAAAAAGATACGTCCTATCCGTCATACATTGTCCTTGGGTTGTCATATTTCAGATTGTCTGTATGGAGACCGCTACACCTGGTGTACCAAAGGAAACTACTGCTCGACGAACGCTGCCGACTGCTGCGTCACGTGCTAGGCGATGAGTCGTCGTCACAGGAACTGCGGTAGCCATGGAAACGCTGCGATACAAAGGCGTCATTTTCGCGGCGCTGTTCTTGTCTGTCACTTTATTTTGTGTTGAATCTTGTGTCCTATGTGAATCTATTGTCTGTCGTTTATATAAGCCACATCGGGTCTGTAACTTACAAGGAAGATACCAGGCAGCCAATCATGTAAATGAAAATCAAGCATGTCGCTTGCTACTGACATTTGGTCTAGTCACTGGCGTTAAATTAAGATACGGCTATTTATAAGGCACTTGCAAAGAATGCATCATCATTTAGGACAGTGGGGGTATGGGTGTGGTATCCCCCTCCAAAAAAACGTATTATTAAAAACAATGTTATTAAAAAAAAATATTCAAATTAATATAATGAAAGATTTCTTTTAAAATGTATTAAGCTTATTAACAAATATTTAAAATATTATCAAACATTCCGTTCAAAATTGTTATTAAAACAAATATTAGCAAAGATTCGCTTAACCTTGCTCAACCATACAGCTATTTGTGCAATAACTGTGAGCAATATTAGAGTTCCACGTGGAGCATGGACTACAAACTAACGTTACAGTATTGCAGAAACACGTCGAAAAATGTTTTTTCTTCAAAGTTGACATTTAGAAATATATCGCGTCTGTGTCTCAATGCAAATTTAGTTGAATAGAATTTTTAGATTTCAATATTGTATTAAACGTGTAACATTTTATGGTGAAATAAAATGCTAATCACTTCCCAGCTTATACACTTGTATTTTATCATCTGCGTGTACATGTTTCGGTCGTTCTTCGAGCTTAGCGGGACCTCCGTTGTTTCATAGAACTCTCGGATCCCGGATGGAACTTTACTACAATAGTGAATTTCGTAGAGGGGAATATGGAAGATGGACAAATGTTTTCACCTGGTACAAACTTAGTACGCTTTACATAGTTGAGAGACTTTCAGTAAGTTTGTTCATGCTGTTATTATTAGTATTATTATTTTAAAGTTAAACGTTGCCCGGTCAGGTAATAATTAACACACTTGATATGGTAGACGCCTTAGACAGGATTCCAGGTAACGGGTTTTGTTGAAAAAAGGGGGATGGTCGTGTGTGCGGTGGAAACCCCACTGCATGGATCCGTGACTGTGGTATTGAGTATGATGTCACCCCCCCCCCTCCCCCCCTCTGATGGGTGGGTTGGGGGGGGGGACCCCATTGTGTGGAAGCTGCCTTTGAAGGAGTCACAGGGAGGCAACCAGGCGTGTCCTTACCGCCGAGGGTGCGAGGACGGAGGGAGTGGGGGCTGGGTGGGCGGAGGTGGAGAGCGAGGGTTGGGGGCGGGGGGTAGATACCACTAGCGCACCTTATAATGACACACATCGTTTCTTCTGACAATGCACAACTAGGCCTCAGTCGTTTTTCACGGCGTGTGGTATCTCGGTTATTCAATATTAAGGCACTTCTGCGGAAATTTCCGCCTTAGGTTAATTTTCTTGTGGCGGGGTTTTTCCTTTATTTGTTGAGGCAAATACAATGAGTCACTCGGGTTGGGGGGGGGGGGGGGGCGGGCAGCAAAAAAGCCAACTATTCTGAAGATCCTCCCTCAACCGCCAGAATAAATGTAAGCTACATACTTTATTAATAGTATTTTTCTACGAATAACACACGTCTCCATTATGATAAAAAAAGCAACACTGAAAGGCTTGAACGTTTACGCAGAAAGATAGAAAAGCGCTTTATAAAAAGACCTAAAGAAATAACACAGAAATGTAACATATTACTGTACATTTCCATTGGTTCAAATGATATTCCAAGAAACCTTTGGCTACAGTAAAAGAGACGTACAGCGTGACCGGCGAATGAGTCGCCTTTTTTTAATAGCTCTGCTTATTTATTTCTGTTCTCTGTCGCGGTAAGATATGACAGCATTCCGCTGTGGTAGGGTTCGTCTTGAATGTCATACCTTTCACGACATTACGGGGTTATAGGGCTGTACAGTCACTATGGGATCTTATCGAGACCCCACGAGACAGGGAAACTTATGCTCTACGTCAGTGCCTAGCATCAACGGCCTGTACGTGCTGCCTACCTTCCGGTTGTTTGCCTTCACTCGCCTCACACAGAAGATCGGCTAAAGTTGTCATTGGCTGCACAATTAACCACTGAAGCTCTGCGCATATCAGAATTATAACCATCCGAGTAGATGTAATATGTGAGCGGTTAGACAGTTGATAAACCGGAATGCGGTTGTCTCATGGGTGACTGCAAAGACCTTACTATATCATAGTAAGGTCTTTGGTGACTGTCAGGCGATCTAATGTGTTACGCGGGGTCTGCGCGCGGTATCTATGGTTACGTAACAACGCTCCTTATATGGACTGACCAGGCGAGGAAAATGGTGTGCCGTTTGTCCACAAATGTAAACATCGATGAATTGCCTCAAACTACAACGCTTTCACCAGTCTCATCGAACGGACCACATGCATTATGGAGAGACAAATGTCTTATCTTTAATTATATTATGATTTCATAGTTAGCAATGCCTGGACCAAAGCAAACAAAAATAGTTTCACACCCACTCGATTCTTCACGCACAAACCGCACAGCTGGCCGGTTCCTAACACTCAAACGTTGATTACAATGGGTGCGCGTCAAGCAAATGATCTTTTATATGTGTAAACTGATCACCCCAAAGAAGGCATACCGCTAATGGTCCATCCACCCAAGGTGTCTCGCCAGTCCCAGGATCTCGCCACTGCGTGTCATGACGTAATAAAATTGACGTCATTCGTGGAGCGCGTAACTTATATAACGACGTCATTTTTGAACCGTAACGATTGGCGAGATAACTGTGAACCATTAAGAAAATGGCTGAGGGTAGTATTCCCCTAGAAGATATGATCCCATGGGCCTGTTCATGTAGGGTACATGGGACACGCCCCCTCCTCCCTTTTAGACCATAAGGTGTATCTGTGCCCTTCCTCTTTTTAAATCATATGCCCCCTAGGCTCTCCTTAGATATCACAATGCATGAAGTTTCATAGTTTATGCCCGGTCAGCAAGAAATTGGTGAACCCCATGGTCCCAATTTCGTTCAGAGCCCCTCGATGCAACTTTCAATGGACCCCCTGCGCCCTTTTTCAGATTACTGTGTCCGCCCCTGGTGTAAAACATTTTATTGCCCCCCCCCCCTCTACCCCCCCCCCCCCCCGCACCCTTTCAAGGATTCCTGTACACGCCCCTGGATCCCCCAAAACAAGTTGGCCCTCTAAAGAAATTATCCCTCTGGGAGAGGTGGTTACTCCAAACAGGTGGTTGACCCAAAAGCTCGCCCATCTATGTGTATCACATGACCGCTTAATACACTTTAGGCTCAAAAACCATCGGACTTTATACTTTTTACTTCTCTTTTTTTGGCTTTTCCTTTTGGACCACAAGTGACGCGATGCCCTGCAGCGCGGTTTTATTTGAGTTATTGTTTGCATATTCACACCTACACAACAAGCAAATACGCCAGTTTTGATGAAGCACAAATATTTTGCGCACGTTGGCCTCATTGCCAAAGCTAACGCTGTTATAAACCGTCCATTTCCAAGGAAAGCAAATACCACTTCACAAAAACATACGCTAATAACGGCGTTGTGGCGTGATAGCCAAGGGGGAGGGGGGGGGGGGGAGGGGCAGAGGAGAGAAGAAGGAGTGAAATTTCTAGGTCAGCGGTCAATGTCGTTGGCTTAATCAAGGTATGTCGAACAGTTGCTGCCTGTATCATTCTCTACTAGGAAAAGGCCAACACGTTGGTAAATACATATTTGGTCGCATGGAGATTGGACACAATCCATGGCTTACTTTATTTAACTTACAAACCCTTGTATATCAGTTCGCTTGTCAGGATTTAGTTCTGCTCATATTTGGTGCAAGTTGTTTGGTGTCCTCTCTTGTCACGTGACCCCCCCCCCCCACCCATCCTCATATATAACCCATCCCCCAAACACGCGTCTATGTTCTCCTGGAGTAGGTTAGCAAGATAACTACTACAGCACACGTCGGGTGAAGTCTTTTGATTGTAACAATAAATGGGGGAGTGGTATGGTGTCCCACTCTCACTCATTTACTTAATTTTAGCTCCTATTTGGGTTAGTATGTCATTGACAAACCTAAAGGGATAGTGTGTATGCTTTGACCATACTTTTTTTCTATGGCAGGCTTCGAATTCATGCTTAGTCAAAATTTAGACATTCAACTTTGCCGGTAGGTAACCGTAAGCGTAAGAAAGGTAAGCTATATACAAGCGTCCTTCTTGCCCTTGCAGTCCTGTGTCTTTGTCAACAAGTCTCCGACAGACATGCGAAACATAAAAAGATGGCAAGTTTGTTCCAGGCATAGGGTATAGACATACCAATACTGTCATACTGAGACACGAGGCCCGTTTAGATGGAGTTAAAGTGCCGCCAAGGGATGGTGTTTTTCTTGCTTAATGTTGGATGGTTCCAAATGTGTATGGAAGGTTTGACGCTTCAGGCCAACTTTGTGTGCATATTGACTAATGCGAGCCGAGGAAGATCGTGAGTGATATGAATATTGTTCATATATCGATTGATACGATTGGTATACATCTCCCATCTTGTGTAAGCAAATATATATATATAATAATGTATCGCCTCCTGATTGGTCAATCGCGGACACACCTCCAAAAAGGGCTGCCGCCTGGTTAAGCGGCGCAATCGTGGATGGCGACTATTTGTAAATTTTATTGTGAGCTGCCAACAAGATAGAAAATTCTGTAATTTGGAAGATAGACACTTGTTGATTATATGAGCTTTAGAGACCAGACTGGCGCCTCCCTTTAACCAAATTGTTGACCCGCAACGAGAATGCATGTATGACAAGTAAACCCAGTCGGTTTGTCTAAGTGACGTCTATAGCGCATCAGGGGTCTCTAAATGACGTCTATAACGCTTAAGGTTTGTCTAAGTGACGTCTATAGCGCATTAGGTTTGTCTAAGTGACGTCTCTAGCGCATTAGGTTTGTCTAAGTGACGTCTATAGCGCATTAGGTTTGTCTAAGTGACGTCTATAGCGCATTAGGTTTTATCTACATTATGACACATACGATGTCAGGCACTAACTTTGCAATAAAACTCCCTCACTGGCTATATTTGCCAACGTGTCCAGAGTTGTAAACGACATCGTTGTATTATATCCAAAACGTGAAGTTTTAATATTCTGTTGTCATGTTGCAAAACGAATACGACACGATGCAAAATTACAATAACGAGTTCATCTGTGATGCGACGGCCCAATTGCGCCTGTTAGGTTTTAGTGACTGATAAATTTCGACACGAAATACTCCCTTGGTAAAGTAAACTTAAACCTTTCATTAAACACATATCGTTTTTCGTATAAATGTCGCCTGATATCCGACCTGGAGACGAAGGCTAAACTCAACAATGTGGTCACGTGTGTCTGGCTGTAGCCCCAGTCCACATGACCGTCGTATATATAGGCACCAAGACTCGCGCGAAGTGTTTCTGCAGTTGGGGCTACGCAGAACAGGCCAAGCAGATGAAGCGTTTTTCTTGTATGTTCCGAATAGGTGGTCAAAAATGACAATTGACAAAAGGACAAATGACAAGGCGATTTTTTACCAGTAAAATTGTTCGGAATAATTTTTACTTGCAAAACTTTTAGTTTATGTCATGTCCCAAACTGAAACAATATAAGCAACTATAGTTGGAAGAAAGGTGGTATGAAATATTTTACCAGGCAATGAACCGTCGAAGACTACGAGACCCTAATCTGGGGCCTACTCTGGGTCCAAAACTGTCATCTGGCGGAACATATACTGTAGTACATATGTCGGGTCGGGGTCCAAGGGCGGGTCTAGGAATTTGACCAGGAGCAGGAGGGGGGGGGGATGGTGCGAGGGGCGGGGGGGTTGTATCTACGAAAGGTCACTACGATGTATTTCGTCGGAAACCCCGACTTTTACAGTGTATTTTCACGTTTCTAAGGTGAAGTGGTCGCTCCCTAGACCCGTCCCTGGGGTCTCTTGTAAAACACCTCTTGTGGTGTGGGGCTGGTTCCTTACACCGCTTGGTTTGTAGCTGACCCCTGGCTAAAAGCTAAACACATTTACATAACCTCTATTTTCTAATCTTTCCTTTTCTCAGTGATCTGCGAATCATTACTATCGGGACCACAGACTCTCTGGGTTGATTATACTCTTAATTAGGGGTTTCGAATTGTGGGGCTCTAATGTCCAGGGTCGATTTTTCAAAATTCTTAGGGTCGAATATCGATATTTCGCGACGTTCTGTGTCACTTGTTGCATATGTTCAGTGTCGTTTTTCTTCCAAAATGCCAATATCTGTGTCGATGTCGCTTTTTGTGGGTAAATGCCGAATGTCGATTTTTCACATATGCCTGCGTCACGTGTCGCCATGTACCCCTTCCAGACACTCTTATTGCGACGCTTTGGCCAAGAGAGGAATTCTGTCTTGTGGGGCTTCCCAGAACGGTGCGCAGCCTTCTAAGTTGACGTCCTCAGGGTGACGCATGCGACGGAGCTTATAATTAAATGGGTTCGTCGAAAAGAGAGATAATGGGTCAGTAGAGAGAGGACATTTCTCGCTGTCCTTGTCTCGCGTGGCGGAAGTAAAATGTTGCCTCGCAGTGGCCATCGGTGGGGTGCGGGTAGGGTAGGGGGGTAGGATTGTTTGAGGGGGGGGGGGGTGGGGGGAGGTCGATGCGGCCGGGCCACGGTGACCGGTCACGGTCAATGAAGACCAAGGTCACACTTTGTAGAAGGTGGATGTGGAAGGCTGTGTGACGGGTGAGGTCGCCCGGTGCTCGGTGAAGTGGAGCGCGACTACTGTAAACATGGAGACAGGTATCCCTACAGATGCATATATATATATATATATATTATAGAGATGTAAGCCCCCCTCCTCCTGGCTGTCTCAGATCTCCGCCGACCCTAGTTGGTGCGGCATGTCCCCACAGCGCCATGCTTGCCCTGGGGTCCTACCGGTCATCGAATCTTGGCTCTCGCACAACTTGGATCTCAGCTGAGATAAATCACGGGATATTGTTTAGTTAATTAATCCCGTGTCTGTCCTAACAGCTCTAACCCTAACCCTTGGTCTGAACCAATGGGGCTTCGGAATAGTGAATTTGTTTGGTTGGTTGGTTGTATATTCAGGACGATCTGTATCCGCCGTTAGGCTCTCAGGTGACCAGAGCACTCAATAGGAGCGCTCTAGCCCACTGAGCTACCGGGCCGACCCCCGCATATCCTGGGAGGTGACAATCAAACTTTATTGGAAAATTCTCAGTCGCAGAGTGCGAGAAGGGTTCATTCTGGACCTGGTGTTGCAATAGCCGCAGCCAAGTGAGTGCAAGAATGGCCTTAGCGAAGAAATGATGCTAACATGTTTATGTTTTTAATGAGACATACTCTTACTGGGACAGCCCTAACCCTAACCTTTAGTGTAACCAATGGGGATGCTCACTGATCATTCGTTACTTTTCTTTAAACTTTATGTATAAGTTGAAATGTTCTGTATTGAAACATTTATGATTTTAAATGAAATCGCTTGTAAAACAGACTACGTACAGTAGCTGTGGCTTCCAAGCATGAGCGTCGTGGCAATGTGGAGTGGCCACGCGAGATGACTTCATGTGCAACGGCGCATATAATAACGTATATATAGATCCCAAGGCTTATCACAACGTTCGAGTATTGATGGAGCCGTTGCCGGACCTGTCATGGGAGAGATCACCGGTTACTGTCATTTCCGTTTCACGGTTGATTTCAAAGGTTAATTACTTAATTAAGGTACTGAAAAATACGCTGGGACCGGACACGCAGGCATGTGCGTGTGGAATGAACACTCACATGATACCTCTTGTTCATGAACACTCGCAGGTTGACAAGTTCACATTTTATTGCATACATTGCTTGCTGAACCTATTCCTCAATATACATATTTTCAACTTTATCTTTAATGCTTTCAGAGAAACCTCGTTAGTTGATATTTAAATGGTGTTTAAATGGAACACAATGTGCACCCATACAGGAGAGCAGTCCTCGGCCGTGGAGGTCTTCCTTTTGGCCGACTACTCCATCTACCGACAGTGAGTGACATTACTAGGCCACACTCTGTGGCTATCTGTTGCCATGGTGGTGTCTTTGTCGCGAAAGGCATATCGAATATCCCACTCTGCTCTCATGGAGTAAGCTACAAGACAAGAAATGACGGAGACCGCCAGAAAGCATTAGGCTCGGTTTAACCCATGTGCGCACAAAGATGGCCAGAAACGTGTCCATCCAGCATTAATTTCCTTTTAACACGTCCTTCAGTCATGTAACTTGTCAAGCAAGTAATCGTTCTGCCTTTTCCAGACCTGCATTGAGTGCTCCTCTATATGTAATCCCGACGTCAATGTATTGACAATATAACATTGATATTATTGTATCCTTTACACCGGACTTCGCAACTGTGACTTACGTATGCCCTGACTGACGGATCCCTTTCGCCCTTGTCCTCCTGTGGTTCGCCGCCTCCACAGCTGGCTGGATCTCAGTACCAAGACCTGGGCACAGGACCGGGAGAACGACGCCGTGGACAACATCCGGTCCTACTGCATCCACATCCGCAACGGGGTCAGTTTGCAATTTGGTAGCGAGACACCGTGTGGAGAATAAACAAGTCTAAACAGGTCCCAGGCTCAAACCTCACCTGTGCCTCGGGCCCTTTTATCCTTTCCTTTCATTTCTTTATTTTTACCCCGATATAGTAGCAAAATGCAGTTACCGAATCGAAAACAATATAAACAACCTATAGATTGTGATATATTTACCTTACATTACGCACCTTACATCAAATGGGGATGTAATGCAGCATATTTAATTACATATGTAATGCAGCATATTTGATTGTATATGTAATGCAGCATATTTGATTGTATATGTAATGCAGCATATTTGATTGTATATGTAATGCAGCATATTTGATTGTATATGTAATGCAGCATATTTGATTGTATATGTAATGCAGCATATTTAATTACATATGTAATGCAGCATATTTGATTGTATATGTAATGCAGCATATTTGATTGTATATGTAATGCAGCACATTTAATTACATATGTAATGCAGCATATTTGATTGTATATGTAATGCAGCATATTTGATTGTATATGTAATGCAGCATATTTGATTGCATATGTAATGCAGCATATTTGATTGTATATGTAATGCAGCATATTTGATTGTATATGTAATGCAGCATATTTGATTGTATATGTAATGCAGCACATTTATTTACACATGTAAGGTAGCATATTTTATTACATACCTAATCCAAACTTTTTATGTTACAATATCAATATCACATGCATTGATTTTTGATTGCGCCACGTGGTTGCTCCTCTATGTTGACCTTGCTTCAATCTCAATCTTCAATCTCCTTTTGAACCTTCATGTGCACAAAGGATGACTAAACCTTCATGCATACTGCCCCAAACAGTTAATTACTTCAGCATCTGCATTGCAGATGCATTTGAGATACAAAGATATATATTGACGAATCCGATTTGGAGATTCATCCTGATCCGGTTGGCATCTACCAAAAAAATAACTGGTGACATCACTCCATTGTTCTGTCACGACATTATTTTCTGTAATATAGTGTGTATGTCACACAGGACGTTGATCTAACATTAATTAATGTCCTCGGAAAACGACATTACTGGATAACAATTGCTCCTGGGGCTTCGGACATTATTATCCGGCAATGTCGTGTTTCTTGATACATAATGCCTGACATTCGAGCGGCGCTCCTGGATGACCTTGACGTACGATCTCGCTCCAGACTCCCGATGCTTCCTACTTCATGGAGAGACACCCCATCAAGCCGGATGCTGTCTACACCGAGGCGTATGATGCCCTGGATTCCTTCGAGGACTGGATCAACACACAGCACCGACAATTGCCCACTTTGACCAAGCCACCTTGTTCGCCAGGTAATGTCGAGTTACCTCTGACCTTTAATTTTGCCATGCGGTCCATGGAGATCAATCGTTGAGCTATAGGACATAACGTTCACAATTCCTCACACTCTAGGGAACATCATGACTTGGGTTGTTTTGGGGAAGGCATCATTTGCGAGATCATCAATCACGAATTGTCAATGAATTTAAGCGTGCCTTTCCCAGGAGGGGATTTAGGCAATTGGAAGTAGGGCGGGGTGATAATGGACATGGGTCCACCAATTGTATTACCTACGGAGGGAGGCACATCTCCGATAGAAATGATTTGGCATTGAAAACGGCATTCTTCCTCAAAAAGGGTCATCGAAATAAATGACGATTATAACAGTCCTGCTGGGTCTAGGATGTATTTACCCGCCCCCCTCCCCCGCCCCCCCCCCCTCCCGCCTCTTTGTATAACTATAAGAGGATAACCCGTTAGTTTAGTTCAGGCTGAGCTGCAGATCAACTGGTCGTGGGTACGAACCATGGCCCCTGTATCTGGGGCAAGTTTCATCCAACCACATTTCATTGTCCCATGCGGTATCTTGACCCGATTAACTTAGCAATTATCACACCAGCATTTCCTTTTGAACTATGACAAATTGGCCATTTCTTCTTGGAGACTGCGAGTACGGCGATAAGGTGTCCTGGCGTCCTGGTGCTACATCATCAGCAAACAGCAATGCTATCACAACTACCACTCGGAACATTGTTGTACAACCTGCAACCGCTTCAAAACGGGTCCCAATCGTACGCCAAGACGGGAGTCAACCACGCTACATGACATCCGTCATTAGCCAACAATGGCGTTTACTCAGCAATGGTCATTAATACATGATATCAGATTTTAACATCGGATTAAATCGATAATGTTTGATGTTACACAAGATTTCCGACACAAGATTTCCGACGTGCTTGTGACGTCAGATTGCGACGAGTGGGGCGATCGCCAGGACAACTGTCGCTATGACGACTGCAACTTCCCGTCCAAACTCTACGACTGCTGCTTTACGTGCGCCTCGTTCCTCCGCCCCCAGCCACACCCACCCAGGCCCCAGGCAATTTAATATTGCTATTAATTTTATTATTATTGTTATTAATTGGATTATTATTGCTTTAAATTTTAATATTATTACTATTAAATTTATTATTATTGCTATTAATTTTATTATTATTGCTATTAATGTTTTTATTATTGCTATTAATTTGATTAATATTACTATCAATTATTTTATTATTGTATCTTATTTGGTTGCGTTTTACTTTTTTATCTTCAAGTGATAATGAAGCCATTTACCTCAGTCATGCATTACAATAGAGAAAGACCGAATCATCACGCTATCATCACCATATACTGAACAGTGCAAAAGGAAAAGTGAAATGAAACTAGTTCCATTATCTCTTCCACCAACGACGACAAGTTGTGACTTCGGTAATCGTGTGAGCTGGTGTGAGGGTTACCTCAGTCGGGATGGGGTGGTGGCGTGTCAACGGGTGTGAGAGTTATCTCAGTCGGGAGAGGGTGGTGGCGTGTGACCGTGACCGGCTGGTGCGACGGCAGTGCTGTCGCACGTGCTCCGTAGGGCAGGAGACAGTTGTGGCTTCTGGAAACCCAGGAAGTACGTGCTCTTTTTATACTAACCTCTCCACATTGTCTAAACGGTATTAAACATTCGCCATTCATCAACCCACAAGTTTCTCCACACCATATCAAAGGTATTTCACATGCGTCATTCACCCACCCGGAAAGTACGTACGCCCTCTTATACTAGCTTACTCATAGTGTCTAAACGGTATTTTCCATTCGTCATTCATTCATTACGTTATTGTGATGTCTATTCTTAGTACCATTATATCATCATTATGATTAATATTAAGCTCTTTAGAAACTATTTATACATCTATAGTTGTGAAGTAGAATAAAAACGTGTTGTCTTTTTAAGTTGTCTAGACGCGTATAGGAAAAGTAGATCCGAGGGCGATAGACAGAGTATGATAGCAGCAAGGAAGCTGTTCAAACAGGCAATGACGTCATCGAAGTGGGAATAAGAGAAGCGGAATACCAATAAGCTACTTCAAGCTCGATGTAAAAACGCAAAACTTCATTGGAAGTTCTTAAAGGGCGCTCAGACGAAAGGGGATACTAACAGTCATATTACCTCAGAGGAATTTTTTGATTATTTCCGAAATGTGAATAGTCCGGATTACGATATGTGAATGAAACTGACAGCTATATATCGGATCTTATAGATAGAGACAACGAAGAAGTATACTCAGAGTTAAATAACCCGTTCACAACGGAAGAGGTCGGTAAATCTATCACGCAGCTAAAGACCAATAAGGCACCTGGAGAGGACAGGATTATAAATGAGTTCTTGATGTATGATATCGGATTCCTCTTAGAACCCCTCACTCACTTGTTTAATCATTTACTAGTGAAAGGATTGTTCCCCAAGTCCTGGTCAGACAGGTTCATTATACCGCTCCATAAGAAGGGAGATATCCATTCTGTGAACAATTATCGAGGTATTACGTTGCTCGGTGTTATCGAGAAGTTATTTACTAGGGTTATTGATAACCGACTGAATGATTAGTCTGATGAACACGGTATTAGATTGGAATCACAAGCTGGTTTCTGCCGATCGTATAGCACTGTCGACCAACTATTCGTTCTACAGGGAATTGTTTCACATTTTCTGCAAAATAAGAGAAAATGGTATTGCGCGTTTATCGACTTTAAAAAAGCTTTCGATTCCGTAAATAGAAGATTCCTGTGGTACAAACTGATAAAATATGGAATAAGGGGGCAACTTTTGAATGTCATAAGAAGTATGTATGAAATTGCTAAAGTGCTTTTCAAAGACGGAACAACATCGGAAGAATTCGCTTGTGTCCTTGGGGTTCTTCAAGGTGAAAGTCTGTCTCCGTTCCTTTTTGCAATGTATATTAATGACATGGAAGGATATATTTTAAATTATGGCGTCAAGGGTATTACATGCGGTCTATTGAAACTATTTGTTACTTTACGCGGATGATGCGGTCTTATTAGGGAAACAGAAGGTGATCCGCAAACCTCACTTGATGCCCTCCAGCAATGTCGCACTGAATGGAAGCTCGCGGTTAATACGGAAAAAAGTAAAGTGATGATGTTTCATAAAGGAAGTATTAAAAAGAAGCCAATTTTCTGTTACAACGACCAGAGTCTTAAATTAGTTAGCAGTTTTTGCTATTTGGGTATTGTTGTCTCATCGTCCGGTGCTTTTAACGGTCTCCAGTGTAAGCTAGCTGAGCAAGCATCAAAGGCAATTTTCCAAATGAATAAGTATTTGCAGAGGTTTGGTGCTCTCCAGCCCCAACACTACATCGAAGTATATGACAAACGCATCACACCGATATGTGCCTATGGTGCTGAAGTATGGGGCTGTCATAAAGGTAAAGCTATTGAACTAAGTTCATAAAAAAAAATTCTCCATGTAAAGCGTAGTGCGCCAAATGATGTTGCAAGGGGCGAGTTGGGGCGAGTCGATGTCAGAACAACGCGTTTAGTACAGATATTACGTTACTGGATAACAGTGTCACAGATTGACGAGTCAAGGCATGTCAGAATGATATATCTCCTATTACTTGAAGATGCTGAAAACGGTAAAACCAACTGGGTTTCCATGGTCCGTGACACACTATTTTCGCTTGGCCTGAGGGACGCATGGCTGTGGCCGAGTGTAGCTGATCCCACTTACTTTATTTCAATTGCCAAGCAACGTATCTATGACTGTTTCTTTCAAAATAAGTTAGCCGGACTAGCATTGTTATTCAGGACGCTTTAACCACTTTTGGGCATAGAAGGAAGGAAGGGAGAGTGGAGCCATGTCTCCGGGGGTAACCCCCTACTCTTTACGAAGAAAGACATGGGATCTTTATCCTGCGACCACAGAGACATGGCCACAGCGGGCCTCGGATCACCGACCCACGCGCCGTTAGGCTCTCAGGCCGCCAGAGCACTCAATGCAAGCGCTCTAGCCCACTGAGCTGTCGCGCCGGCCCCGGCCTAGACGACATGAGCGTAATACCTGTCCCTTAACTTAGTTTTTAGATATTTATAACTTTAAATGCAAGATACAAAATAGTTAATTCTGCGCCCGTTTGAAACAACCATAAATGCCCTAGATAACATTGAACGGTAAGACAAATACTACTTAAGACACGCGGGTCACTATCCTTGGCCTACATTTAAGATACATATATGTCCAAATATCTTTATTTTCGTTGACGTCTCCCCTGAAAGGTTGTTCACCCACAATCCCTCCGAACACACAATTAAAGGTCAGGTGGCATACAGCAGTGGGGGCTGGCAGACACATGTCCGCCGTGCTCGTAGTGGTCTATGCTTGTTTTTAGCCGACTGCCTGTGGTGGGACTGTCACACGGGTGGGGGGATCGAGCGCCGTCAACCAGAACGGCTCGCCACGCTTCATGCCCTGCGGCCATATCACCGCCCAGATTGGCCTCGAAGGCTGCACCTTCACGCTGCACCTCTAGGCTGTACCTCCAAGCTGCACCTCCAGGCTGCACCTGCACGCTGCACTTCCAGGCTGTACCTCCAGGCTGCACCTCCAGGCTCCACCTCCAGGCTGCACCTCCAGGCTCCACCTCCAGGCTGTACCTCCAGGCTGTACCTCCAGGCTGCACCTCCAGGCTCCACCTCTAGGCTCTACCTCCAGGCTGCACCTCCAGGCTGCACCTCCAGGCTCCACTTCCAGGCTGTACCTCCAGGCTGCACCTCCAGGCTCCACCTCCAGGCTGCACCTCCAGGCTGCACCTCCAGGCTCCACCTCCAGGCTCCACCTTCAGGCTGCACCTCCAGGCCGCACCTCCAGACTCCACCTCCAGGCTCCACCTCCAGGCTGCACCTCCAGGTCACACCTGCACGCTGCACCGGAAGGAACCTGATTCGTCATATTGAAGGCCTCGCATCCGTGTTCTTTGTACTAAAAAGCATAATTTGTATGAAATGCGACCCCACCTGCTACGCAGCGATGAACACTTATATGTTTATGTAAGAATTTAAGTTTGTGAAAAATGCTCGCGTTCGCTCCAAATGCCCCTTTCTTTCTCAGTGTCTCTGTGTCTGTCTATCTATCCCTGTAATCGGCAGCTATGATCGATGATGCCACTGAACTAATATTCAACCAACGCATGATACATACGAGAGGGATTCGCTGTACTTAATCAGTGTCCGATGCCATTCAAACGGGATATCCGAGAGATATTTGACCGTTTGACTTGGTCATTCAGATCAATATATCATAATACATTCCTGATCCTGAATGTTCGCACTCGGCAATGCGGTCATATACCACCTTTTACCCGCAGCGGTTAGTTACATCAGAACACGGTCGGAAAGTTTTGTGTCCGGAAGTCCGTCACAAAACCCAGTACCGCTCCTTTTTACGAGTTTGCTTCCGGTATGTTGGTCAATTGGCGCGTGATGTCCGTGTCCGTGAAAGTTTTTCAGTCTATGACACGAACTTTCTGCGTAAAAATCTCCCTTTACTTAACCTTTCTTAGGTGCATAGTCCATGACATAATGTTGCCATAGACGGCAGAGACAATGACCTTGGCATGCTGTACTTACTTGCAATATTATTGATATAACTAAAAGAAATAAAGGTCATTTTCGGCATTTCTGATTTAGTGCATCCTTTCATCTTACCGGTTTAATATCTCCTAAACAAGTGAAACGGGCAATTATTATATATATCACATAGCGGGATATGACAACAGTTTGCCAGCGATGACTTAAACACGTAATATATCTATATAGATGGATGGTTGTTTTTATTAAAACCAGAAAATTTACATGAATGAAGTATTGATAAATTCAGCTTTGTTATGTTTTTTTGTAGCGTCAACCGGCAAGTAGCATGATTCACCGGCAATGGCGTGGGGGTGGGGAGGGGTGAATGGGGTGGGGGAGGGGTGAGTGGGGTGGGGGAAGGGTGAGTGGGGTGAAGGGAACATATAGGCCGTACAGGATGTGCACCAGTGCTTTACCAGGAATAGGCGCAGGGCATAGATGCGGTCATGTATTCACACAGGTAATTCACGGCTACAAGCGTTAAAAAGTAAGTCGTCCTTTAGGTATCTATGATGACTGTACCAGGAGGATAAGATAGAAGCGAGTGAGGTCACTACGCATGGTTAATGACGTGATCCTCAGCATCCGCCTCCTAGTGACAGATTTCTTGGCATATCTATATATATATCAAGGTGTAGGCTGTCCTTTCAGAACTACTTAGAGCTTTGAGCAGGTGAAATCATTCATTTAAACATCGTTCCAAATTAACCTGGACGGAGTTACGACGCCTAAACTTTGAAAGAATTGCGAATTAATTATCATTCCATTGTCGTCAAACACAGCGGGAGTTGAATGTTATCGTCACTGCATCCAATGTCGCCTAGGCGCCTACTGGTAACATGCATCGTCTTGGCGCAGGTCACCACAATTAGTCTAGCCATGGGTAAGTTATCTACACACAGACCGATCAAGTCTGGAGAAAGGAACCTTTCACATTTTTTTTTACATATCATGGTTCTTATATTTTCATAAAAAAACGCTGCATTTGCATTAAAAATTGCGTTTTGAGACCAATTATGTGATTCAACAGTGATATTTAATTATCCCTGACATATGTGATCATATGTAGCTACACACCCATTGTTTAACTATTTAATCATGAGAGCTAGAAACCACGTTTATATGGCAACGCACCCCTGTGCTTCATTGAAAGGTGATATCACTTTCCTATCATGTATTTACGGTGTATAATACTCCATTGCCGTGTGCAGCCATTTCCGGTGATCCGGATGATGGGAATCCGGCGGATTCTCCGCATCCGGACACTCTGCCGCTGGCGTTCACCGTGGGCCAGGATCGCGTGGTGCTCAACCTGACCAGGACAGCCGTTGTAACGGATCAGATACCAATCTACTTGGGCGACGATAGTGGGACGATTCAGCCATGGAGTGACGACCAGAATGAGGTATACTATTATATATATTTGTAATTTTATATTTGTATCATGTGCATGTGTTACTGTAGCAACGATTTAATGGATGTCCCTAGCTGGTAGAGGTATATACTGGATACGTAATACCTCGTTATATTTGTTTACTGTCCGCGTTTTATGTTATGATCGACGGTATGTAGTAAACAAAATGGATTTTCGAGTCGGAAATCAAATAACGTTTCTGGCTAAATCGGATCATAAAACTCTTGCTATGTATAATAAGACTGCAAAAAAGAGTCGGAAATCAAATAACGAATAGAATCTGATCGGATATAGAGACGAGTCCGTTTACCTGAACCTGAAAACGTGACCTATTACTTGGGATGGAATAAATCTATAATTTTATAATTCTTTGCTATTTTGTAACCCTTTTTGGACCCAAAAGGAGTAATAGGCTAACAAAGGGCAGAACCATGATGTGCGAACTATGTTAGGGGAAATTGGAGGGACTCTTTGTCATCTAGTCTTTTTTCGCTTATTAATTTTTCGCACCGACGCGAAAGGACGTGTCACGAATTGAATGTAAGCCTTTCTGGATTGGCTAATTGTAGTTATTGCATTTGCAGACGTTTCTTGTTTTTACCGATGATGTCACCATGGCAACGTTTATCCTGCGCGAGACAACTGATCCGGAGGGTCAAATGAGCAGACAACTGGTAACTTTACCTGATATTTGTCTTTACTCTGACAAGAAATCTGTGTCCATTATGGTGGTAGCGACAACACTGCTATTGTCTAACTGCACTTTCAAACGGCAGAAACGGATTAACGAAATCACCCATTAAAAGCGAGAAATGATGGACCATTATTAAAGAAAGATACTAGCATTTATACGTTGTCGTTCACCTAATCATTCCTGTTTCGTGCCACCAGAGAGGGACATTCGACAACGAAGGGGAGTTATACTCCCTTGAACCATTTGAAGTCGCGTCATCGAGGATGAAGCGAGCTTTAGAAGACCCCGCAGTGGATGACGCAGACAGTCTTGATGAAGAAGTGATGACCACAGATATTGATGACGTCACTTACACCGTGTCCAGACTGAACAGAACCAAGTTGCTGGATATGCAACACGATGCAGGTATGTTAATATTACTAAGCCGTTGTATACTTTATGTCACCGACTGAGTGTGATGGCTTGGAAACATCAACATTTGTCAGCATTTTTTTTTCCTGAAATTGATATTTGACAACAATCCATTTATACATGCATAACTAGAGTAAAACAAATATGGTCAACCCCACATAAAATTGGTTTAGCTGGGGAAAAACTTCCTTAATTTAATAATTTTAGTAACATTAATTAAACTAACCTGCGATGAAGTAAACATCGGGGTCAGTGACTGGAACACCTATCAGGATGTGAATGCCTCCTCGACAGAGCTGTTTCTGTTTATACATAATTTGCTGTTTCTGTTTACAAATAATTTGGTATGTTATATGTTTCTATTTTAGTCATACGAGATGACATCGAAGCCATAAATCGTGAGCAGGAGCGCATCCTGTCTGACATTGGCAATGATCCCTCGTACTCCGGCCGAATCCCTTATGAAGTTGAGCTGTTTCTGGTGTTGGACTACTCTGTCTACCGCAGGTTGGTTCCAGGGCCTGGTTTATAACGCTTGACCATTTAATCAGACTTATAAGCCTATTGGAGACTATAACGCATTGAAACATATTGGATTCACGGTCACAACCGGCAGTCTGGGATAAACGTCGCCCCGCGCCATTGCTGTCACTCAGGTAACTCAAAGTACAGTGTGTCATGCGGCTGTCCCGATGCGTCTGAGATGGTAGGCAGCCTGCAACAAGAGAGAGCGCATGAGAGTGAGGAGATACCCCCTCTTAATCGCGAATTCCCAAGAGTTATGGAGAGTTATATCGAATCTCTAAAACGAGGACTGATCAAGAATGGGCGCGAAAAAAAACACCTTGAACGTGATATCGAGAATATCGAGGAATTCACAGACTGCTATAACGGATCGCGGTAAATAGATAGGGAAAGAGTCTTCGCGTTGAACCAGTAATTGTACGGATAACTATCCCCAGAAATTGCCAACGGCTAATCACGAATCTCCAAGAATTCCTGGATGTCAATCGCGGGGATCGGAAAAGCTACCCCCTCCCCACTCATGAGAAGGATCACGTGCATACTCAGTTATCTTACCTGACAATCCCAGAGACACATGCCGTAAAATGTAGTGCAATGGAACACAAACAACTGTCACTTCCTGTTTAGCTCTCTTCTGGCTCGTACAGTCTTCGAACCCGGCCTTCAAAGTACACCTCTGCCAGAAATGCGCTTAATATTCCAATATATACTACTTATATTGTAAATTCATTGGTCAAAAAGGTGACGCCTAATAGGTTCAGCGATCCATATTGCCCAGCTTATTACAAGTAAACATTTTGATAAGATATAGCGGATATGTCAGATAAACTTGCTTTTCTTCAAGCTAAACTATTTATCAATTCAGAAACATTCAGATATTTTTATACAGACAATGTCAGAGGGCTTATTGTTAGCTGTTGTGTGCGATTACATATGAATTTGTCGACTTTTCCCCTCAGTTGGTTGGAGTACAGCCGTTACAGCGAGGCGGATGCCATCAGCAATATGAGATTCTACTTCATCCATATATTAAGCGGGGTGTGTACATTTTCTCACGTTGTTTAGTCAAAAAAGAACGATGAAGAATGCATGATTTATGAAACGGCAGCAATAGTTGATACAAAATTGATACATATATGTTAGATGTCACTGTAGATATTTGTGTCTCTAATCTAGGGTTACTTAGCAATGCATGATTTAAAACATACTTTGGGCTTTAAGTGCGACACAAATTCAGCCCAGTTGTTTTGAAATGTCGTCGCATCGCTGGACTTTCTAATGTATCCCTAATAATAATAAATTAACAATAATATAGTTATTTTATATGCATAATAATCATCCTCTTCCCAGGTGAATGCACGGTACCGAGGCATCCGGGAGAGCGACATGGAGATTTACCTCGATCCTGTTGGAATTTATATCGCAAGGGTAAATCATGGCAATCGCTGTTAATTAATTTGATATTTGTTCTACTTGATTAATATATTAGTAAATGTCATTGATTCCATTGTTAACAAGTTGACGTCTGTGTCTAAATTTGTTTTCATCGTGGTGATAAAGTTGGTAGATACCTTGATAGTTCGATATATTGATTTGAATATTACTCTTCGCATGAGCCCATTGGAGAATCAATGAAGATCATAGTTGTGTATATAATACTATTTGTCTTATATCAGAACTATTAAATGTCATATAACTTCTTCCTCCAGACGCCTGGTGCCTCTGCCTTCACGGAGTACCCGCCCATCAAGCAGGGAACCCGCTACACGGAGGCCTACGACGCCCTGGACGCCTTCGAGGAGTGGATCAATGTCAAGGTCAAGGAGCTGCCGCCCTTTGACCAGGCCACGCTGTTCACCAAGTACGTGACGTCACTATTACAGCAAGATGATTGTTTCTTTACATCAGAAACAATTATCTTTCCGATTGTTGCGCAAAGGATTTAAATACAGGAACTTAAACAAACTAAAAAGGCAGTCGTTATTTTAATCATGTGAACTATTCAATCAACATTCGAGTTAAAAAATGGGTCGCCACATTTTCAGCATAGCAGTATGAACCCTGAACCCTATACGATACACGTGCATGTCAACTGTATAACCAAGTAAGTCTTTCTCTTCAGGAATTATTTGTTCAGAGGTTTGAGGAGCGACGGGTCCAGAAGGAGAATTAACGGTTCGTGTTGATGATATTATCTTCCTACAAATGGATGAATCTATAATTTTCCTAAACGAGGTATCTCGATATGTAATTGCTCTAAGATAAATCCTACAATTAACGTCGGTTTGCAGGCCGCGACTGCCATATATGTCCTTACCGTCCTACGCTTGCTGCAGATACAGTTTTATCATAATAATTTAATTATCTAAACATACGTTTACCGTGGTTTTTTAAAAGCTGATCATGAGCTGTTCCGTGGTGGGAGATCCGTGGTGTAGGTCCAAATCTTCCGGACCGTGCCTCTTATGTACACATCGACAATACCCACATGAACTGCAATTCCGTTTCGGAGGGCGCGTATTATCGACGCTTATTATCGTATATGAGCTTTGCGTACGAAGCCGAATGAAATATTGGGTGTTTGGGGTCCCAGTGATACTACCGAATGCCATAACGATAGTTGTAACCACGGTAACCCCTATATGTTATATAATAATAATGCCACTCCAAGCAGTAATTAAGAATATCAATACATGATTCTCGTTTAAAGGTGTGGCTGACATCAAGGGTGTGTGTCGCTACAAACGAGCCAGCATTAACTACGACTCTGGTCCATACGGCAGCGTGCAGACGGCGGCCCACGAACTGGGACACAAGTGAGTCGCCCGGGTTGGAGAGTCCTCCATCTAGGCATGACAACACGAACGAATTTAACGCGTTACCTGCTTAATGTGGGAATTTAGTCTCCAGTACAGTAACTGTCAAAGTCAAAGTGAACCTGGCAATGTCAATTTTAAGAACATTACATTATATTCAACTATAATATAATTTTATTTATTTATGTATATTTGTATAACAAAGGTATTTAAGAAAAATCAGATCAATACGAAAATTACCCTTTTCGGCTTAGGCTTGATGCTGCTCTGTGTAACGTTCCCGGCATACCTCTCCCTTCTGTGGGTGAACAGCTTTACACAGGGTTTCGTATAACTGTTTCCGTTCACTGTTTTTCATAGCTTTCATGTCGATTTATTTATTGTTTATTTATTTGTTTATAACAGCCTGGGGGCCTATCATGACGGTGATGACAACAACTGTGTGAGTCGCGACCAGTTCATCATGGCCACCTCGCCGGGCGCGCTCACCGACACGACCCGGATGAACCCCTTCCACTTCTCACACTGCTCCATCCGGGCATTTAGGGACTACTTTTATTTTCTCCGTGTGTGAGTACTCTGTCATAGTTAAAATGATTGCGAAACTAGCGGTCGTATTTAAGTTGAGCTTTAACTTTTATGAAGCCAAATTTACGGTATTTTATTGTATATGGTATTGTATGATATTTTTTTTAAATGTATCCGTAAATGACCTAATTTGCAATATTGTAATGGTTTTGTTGTGTTTGTTTACAGGAATAAAACGAACTGTCTTCGCCACAATGCCCACACGGGCAACATCTATGATTATGAGTATAACCTTCGAACTCAGCCCGGACAACAGTTTGATGTTCATGCCCAGTGTAAACTCCTATTCGGCTCCAGTTCATATTACTGTGGGGTATGAAATTGTACTCTTCCATTTATCATGTACTGGATTGTAATAATTATTAATAAATGACAAAAGATTACCCTTAACTAATAGACACAACTGTTCCGATCCTTATAATACGGTTATGCCTACTAGGAGCCTAACTGTAACTGTCGTCTTTTTCCATGGATTTGATAATAATACCTTTTGGATTGATAGAGGCCATACCGGTGCGCACTGTCTGCCACTATAAGACGTTATGACTTGATTAATTCATACCTATGTACATTGTTTACCATAGGGAGGACGTTATGACACCATGCTGTGCCAGGAGATGCGTTGCTGGGACGCCAACCTGAGGCAGTGTCTGCGAAGCGTGGAGCAGAGGGCGGCAGAGGGCACGACCTGTGGCAACTACATGGTGAGAAAATAGTTAAGCACCCCAACGTTTCACACGTTGACGTGCAATCTGTTCAACAAAATGAAAGCATCTGGGTTACATAGTGCGTGGACCTAATAATGTCTAGTCCCTGTTAAATAAGTCACAGGTTCAATAATACACACTAATTGGCAACTAGCGGACACAGTCTTATTCGTTCCAAGAGCTCAAATGCACGAACAATTAACACGCAGTGTGTCAGTTATCAGGATATGAGTATTACAAGTCTCTTTATGTCGAGTTATAATTAAATTTGTGAATATGGTCATCCGTATTTTGTTTAATTTTTTATTTGTTTATCATTTGTATTTATTTATTTTTTCGCGCGGGGGGGGGGGGGGTCATGTTCCAAGATGGAAGAATACTTTTTATTTTATTCCCAGATCACGACGCATTTAATGAAAAACCCGCATACAATGGAAGGGCGGATACATGACACTAAAGTGACGATTTCCCGATTCACGGTTATTTAATAGGAAAATTCCGAGTTCACGAATAATGAAAATCCTTGATCACGGCGTTCGGGTAATACCCCATTCCCAGTTGAAAAACCCGTTCGCAAGAACGGAAATATGCCTTGCTCCCCTTCTTTTGACAAGCATGTGCGACCTGCATTAATTTAATATGACATGACAATGCTTGGACAGTGGTGTTCCAATGGGGAATGTGTTCACGATCGGAGCGCCCCCTCCACGGAGACAGAGACGTGCATATACGGTGACTACAGAGGCGTGGTCGATCCACAAACCAAGTGGACATGTGAGGACGTGAAGAGATACGCCCCCTGGCGGTGTTACGACGAGGATCTTGGTCTAGATTGCTGCGCCTCGTGCAGCGAGCTGCGAGACACACAGAGAACAGGTAGCCTGTCCATCGTTAGCGTCGTCCAAACTGCTGATGTCATAGGCATTCTGAAAAAAAAACCTTATCGATCGACCTACAGTTTTGCAGTTTTCTTAAGTTTGAAAAAGAGCCCCCCCGGCGCGAACTTCGTTATCCATGCTCCTACTCTACTTGATATGATGGATACAGTTCTAGCTTAATGCCATTGGGGCGTCTTTTCGGCTAATTTCAATATCTATATATTATATAAACAGTGACCACAAAACCCTTCATGTCTTGTAAACCTAAGCGCATCGAAGGTATGCTCCCTTATTCCCTATCGTGTGTGTGGGGGGTGGGGGGTGGGGTACCTTTTCCGATCCCCCGCGATTACCATCCAGGAATTCTTGGAGATTCGTCTTTGCTCTCCCTAATTCGTGGGGATTTGCGATTCAGAGAGGGTACCCCCCACCCCTCCGCCCCCTATTGTATGACTAACTAGTTCTTATCGTCACCGCTGGTGCCCTGAAGGCTGCGAGTTCGGCGACAAGGACCCGGATTACTGCCGGACCCTTCCGGTCTCCGAGTGCTACAGCGAGCGCACCAGCGACACCTGTTGTGAAAAGTGCGCCCAGGCCGCCATCGGGAACGAGGCCGGTGAGATTCGATCCAGCGTTAGAGATGCTCATTCAGCCCTTTGACCCATGCAAAGACAGGTTGACATTTTAAAATGAAAATGCCAGATGCAAAGGTTTACATTTTAAAATGGAAATTATAGATTTGTGTCCTTATTTGAAACATTCTTAGCTAACTAATATATAATATATAGACGATAAGCTATCAAATGGCATGAAGTTGGAGGCTTCTGGGCCCAACAGGTACCTTTGTAATGTATTGCATCATTACACAGGTTGTCAGTACGGTGACAAGGCTTCATGGTGTGCGACCAGTCGTCCCAAATGCTACGACGAGAGCGACATCTGTTGTAAGACGTGCAAGGCTTACGAAACCGGAAATGAAGGTAAAAAAATAACCCCGCACATGATATGGTTTTGTTTAAGAGTTGTGACAATAAACGTGAATAGACACTGTTAAATAAATTAGCTAAATCAATATAACTTAATCACATTAAGAGGTTTGTGTAGTTCACTGATTTGTATCCTCAATTTAGGGATCATAAGAAAAAAAAAATCTGTGCAAGTCACGTGTAACAAGGTATCTTACGCGTAAGATGCGAATAAGATTTTGGTAGGGAAATTGCTGTTTTCAACAACGATAAAGTCTAACGACATTGATATGTTATGTGTGCAAGGCGGGACAGGGATATTTGCACAGCGTTAAGCCAAGCAACAGCGAAGTGCCATACGTACAATCCGAGCCACTTCATCAATCTCATTCTTTGTCTCCGCAGATTGTCTGTACGGCGACCGCTGGTCGTGGTGTAGTGGGATAGACCGAGACCAGTGCTACGACCCCCAGTACCAGACCCCGTGCTGTGCTACATGCGCCCGCCACGCCACCGGCACCCAAGGTGAGCACCCCACAAGCCGGTCGAGTACAGTTAGACATGCGAAACCGACTGGCTCATGATGCACACTTTGAGATAGTACTTTCAAGTTTGGGGTTATTGGTTGTCATAAGGCCCATATAAGTAGTAGCCCATATACATGCAAAAACCTACATTAGGGCCGTTTGTGAACAAATTGAGAGTGTAATTCATGCTTTACGTTATTTCTTGTGAGAGTAACTATATTTTAAGTAGTATTTATACATATATATATATATGCACATATATTCGGGGTATGCATTACAAATCTGTATTAGAATAATGCTCACATGATAGACAGTTGAGATGCATTTGATAAAGTTTTTCCGTCGTATTGGTATTCTCATCAAAATATAAAATTCATATCGTAAATATTCCAATGTATATGAGCTATTAATACGTTTACTGATAATTACACTGGGCATACTTTTACTGATAATTACAATGGGCATATATTCACGTGTTCGTTGGCATTGCCTCCATCGCGTTCCATACGCCATTCTAATACGTGTGGTGTACGATATTAATTAGACATGTCCGTACTGACAGGGTGTGAGTACGGCGACAGGAGCCGCTACTGTACCCGTGACGACTGTTCTGACGCCAGGCGGCGCGATGACTGCTGTGACACGTGCAGGGACTTCATCGTCTCGCCAGGTGGCGCTCCCTGCAGTGGCGGCGACGATTATAATTGGTGTTCTTACCGAACCCCATCTGAGTGCTACAGCCTGGCCGATAGCTGCTGTGGAACCTGTTCCGCGTTCTTCACTGGGACCAGCGGTGAGCCATGTGATTGGTTAATTAGTTATGGCGAACCCCCTACGGCACCGCATGCCTTGATGACGCCATACAGCGTAGCACAATCCCGTTATTGACGTAACAAATATATATATGTTTATCCCTAAAGCGGAACTTATTAATCTCTTTACCAAACACACTCGTGCGACTTAGGCCATGTGTGACCCTTAATTGGAGATTCATGCAAAATATTATTTCTTTGATTGAGCAAAAATTAAACATTAGTTGCGAAGACATGTATGTAAACCCCCTGATGAGTTTCCGTAGTTGTTCTCTACGAATGCATCGACCAATTAGCATCCGATTGTGCAGCGCAATCGATGTGTTCATGTTATTATAGTATTTTGTTGGAGCCTAGAGAGTGAAACAACCATTAGAGGTACGTTTCCGCCATGTTTTAATTAACGTTGCTTCGTCCAATGTGCTTACAGGCTGTGAATACGGCAACCGAGCCTCGTGGTGTGAGAGTTACATCCGCCGGGAAGGCCCGGGGGTGTGTGAACGTGACAGCAACGTGGCTCATCTCTGCTGCTTGACCTGTCAAAGCTCCCCCCAGACGCCCTCTGGTGACGGTACGAGATGATGTGATCATAATAAATATATCAATATGTCAACAATTCTCATTTGTGAGGAAAATTGTAAACTGTGCCCAAGTCATGGCCCAATATTTACGCCTACAACCCCTACAACGAGTAACATTTATTTATTTTTAATCTAAAGACCATATAGGAAAAAACTGGACAAATATATATGGTGATCCAATAAAGATGTGTTTCAATACGTGATTTCGTCAGTTGGAAACTACTATATGACGTCACAGGATTGACATTTTGGCTGTGGTGCTCTGCATAGGCATTTGTTGTGGGTGAGATGTACTGTACTCATGGTTGAGTACAATTCGAGGAGTTCCAGCCAACGTAAAGGGGAAATACATGTCACATAGGCGAAATTCAAAGAAAGAAAACGAGACATATGAGCGTCCTTAATGTACCTCAGCTGACTATTCTGCATCCGACTCACATGTGATTCAGTTACAATATTAGAAATTGCCATCTTTATGCCTCATCAGGTTGCATGGATCAGGCGAGCTGGTGTTCTACCATTAACTCCGGGCAATGCTACGACGCCACAACCAGAGACACCTGTTGCGTCACCTGTCGTGGGTTGAGGACGAACGATTCTGGTCAGTGATATGGTTTAATAACATATATTGTCATATATATATATATATATATATGCGGCGAATACGCAAAGGCAAATATTGTTGTGTTGTTGCCTAGGTGTTCACCTCACTTCCACTAAATTGCTTGGTCGTGATAATGAGGAACTCTAGTCGGAAATCACGGAAAGTTCTAAATATGCCTACATACGGCCCTGGTACAACTGATATGTACTCACTAACTTAGGTTGCGCATACATTTATAATTCAGAAATCCTATAATACAGGGCTCACATTAGCAGGCCTAGATGTGTTACCATTTGATTATGATTGGACTTGACTTCACATAAGAATTGCATATCTGGACGAGGTATACACGATCTGGCTTGCTGCCATGGCGGGCAAAATAGTTAATACTTGTGCACACTTCTATCTTTTCATTTATCTTTCCTTTCGTCCTTTCAGGCTGTGAATACGGGGACAAGTTCAGTTGGTGTGCGCGTCAGTATTGTAGTACCAACCAGAGAGATTGCTGCTCCTCGTGCAGATAACGTGGCCGTCCGTATTGTAGTTCTTACCACAGCGATTACTTTTCCTCGATTAGATAATAGGTTCTATTGTGGAAACATTTGAGGACGGAACCGCCGCTGGAATAATGCCATTATTTATTATTATTTGTAACTTAGTTCTATTTATTGTTGTGTCCCGTGTGCTGCGCATACGCAGTGAACAGATAGTAATAAATTTTATTATCAACACCATTTTTAGCGCAAATTGTACTTTAATCTAATGGAAGATTCTCCCCTCGCCACCCCCCCCCCCCCCCCACCTCTCCCCTCCCCCCGGATATTTGTGGAATATCACTTCACCCGGAAACTCAAACCGATGCGCTGTCTCGAAGACAAGTTTAGGGCTCATCAGTTCTGGCGGGTTCTATTTCCGGTTTGGTTCTGTGGTGCCCAAACGACAAGACGTAATATAGTAAAAATAAGACGGTGGTCTCTCCATGATGCACCTGGTCCGTTCGATCGCACCGCTGGAAGCGCGGTTTTAATATTATCAATGTTTACATTTTTGCCACAAACGGAGCACAATTATTATTACGTCATTCCACAGGGGAAAAACACACAAGATATTTGCATATGTAGCAGTCTGAACGTGACTTCGATAATTAGTCATAATATAAAATGATCCGTGACAGGGCTGTACAGGCGAACTAATTGCGCTGAGAGTTGTGTATGTCGTGTGACGTAATAATCATCACGAATCACGTCTGTGCGCGGTATCTATGATTATGGGTGCGTTCGATTGACTCGGTTCTAGAACCAGAATTGCAGGCCGCGCAGTGGGTTCTGGTTCTGGAATATGCGGTACAAATCGAATGACACTAAAACTGGTATGAGGGTCAAGGTCGACATGTATGTTGTACTTAATACATTGCTGGGCGTTGGGGTGGGGGTTCCGCAGTAACCCCCCCCCCTTCTCATCGCCCAAATCCGCTTGCTCAGGGCGTTTTACCGCCCAAATCAACTCGGTCGGGGCAACCCTTTCTCAACCCGCTCTATAAACGCACACCTTCAGAGCACCACCACCCCCCCCCCTACCTCCTCCTCCCCTGGTCGCAAGTTTTTAAATATCCGCTCTATAGGGGTATCTCTTTCATCGTAATCACAAATATCCGCCCTCTTAGGCATCAAGGCACTCGCGGAACCCCTCCACCAGATTTGTATAATACTCATTCTTGCAGTAAAAAACTCCTATAGGGCCTACGTTTTTTTCTTATGGGACACTTTCAAGGGGGGTTCGAGGGAGGGGGGGGGGGGGGCAATGGGTTATTTCCGTTGGTCGGGAACAGGCTTTGCATTTCACCGTGAATTAGGAATGAGCAAACTAATTCTTCGCGAACTGGGAATAAGAGATATTAGCCGACCGTCGTGATCAACGATTTTGATTAATAGTGAACTGAGAATTTTAATACTAAATGACCATGAATTGGGAAAGCTCAAATGTGTATCATGTATCCGCCCTTCCTTTGTATGCGGTGAGTTCTCCATTTAATTCATCTTGACCTGGGAATAAAGAAATGTATTCTTCTTTCTTTGGGACTTGTAAAATTGTCAAGCGTACAAGGCCTAACTGTCTGCCATCTTAATTTTGTCGCGCACAGTCTTCGCGCGTGCGCTTTGCGACCCATATGTGGCGAAAAATGAGAACCGGTTCCGAAGTTCTGGAACTGGTGTAGGTGTCAAATCGAACGCGCAGAACTGACGGCTCTAGTTCTAGAACCAGATATGGCGCTCAATCGAATGCACCCTATGTAAATCTGCTCCGTCTGTGAGTGACGTCACAGACAGAACGCGCTCACCTCTAGAAACAACCATTCGCAATTATTACGAGTTGGTGGTCATGTTAACTAGTCCAATAGCATTAAATCTGAAGGCGGTCAAAATGCCGTATTCTGACCCGAACCGCCCTGCTGCCCATGCAATCGACAATCGTTGCCATAGCGACACTGCATAGAACAATGAAACATGACGTCACGCACAAAAGAATTGTAGTTATAGCTTTGAATGGCCCGCTTACATGCCTAGTTGCACGTGCCATGTTTCTTGGCAACGATAAATATGGTATAAAAAGGCGACTGGCCAACTATATGTGGAAAGGCTTGCGATTTGCGGACAGTCAATCCCAAAATGCTTTACTTGGTCGTTGCACGCAGAAATTAAACCAAAGAAGCAGAGACAAGTCAACGCCTTAAATTTAAATTCAACTCGTAATAATAGTAATAGCGCGAGTTTGCATGGCGCTAAGCAGGCTGCTAGATCTACAGCTTGATGTCGGGCTGATAAGATTGCCTAACGCCCCGCAAACTCGCGCTCTTGTCATATACGCCAATTATGGCCGTTGTGCCAAAGTTCTGGGAAATATTTTGGTGTTAGATCGATCTTGATTTGTTCTAAGGTGATAAGTACCATATTTTCAGGTTATTGGCAAGGTCGTCGAAGTGTTCTATATTGTCACTTTGTCACCTAAATGCAGAGATCGATGATTGGTATCCAAATACGACGCTTCCAATGGTCTCATCGAACGGACCACATGAATTATGGGGAGATAATTGTATTAACGATATTACAATTTTATAGTTGCGAATGCCTGGACCAAAGCAAACACAAATCTTCTCACACAAACTCGTTTCTTCACACACTATCTCTGAACATCAAAAGGACCAACGTTATGCTATTGTATGTGTCACAAATGCCGGTAACGATACCGGAACTTGATATTGAAGACACCAATTAAGGTGGAACATGTTGACGTATTTTCTTGGACTGACCCTACATAAACATCTGAAATGTTTTAGTCACGGTGATAAAACTACTTTTAGAATATCTAAGGTAACCTAGTTGGAGTCATGCATCTAAAGTATACCCTCCTTTAACATATGCTGCTAACCAGTTATAACTCACTCATTTTATCTCACTTGCACTAGTCTACTGCATACTAGCCTGGGGCAAACAAAGTTATCGATTGAAAAATATAAAAAAGGCTGATCGTACCACCACAAATTGCATTAGAGAATTAGATCTTCTTAAATTAAATGACATTTATGTGTAACATACATTGAAGTTTTATTATGGGCCGTTTTATAAAAATATCCCTACATACTTTATTACCTCTCTCCATTTTCCCTGTATTTTCGACATGAAATTCGCTGGTTCGTGAAAACGTGAAAACGTGGAAACTCCGGAGTTACAACGTGAAAACAGCGGTACCGTTTCTGGGGATACGCGGTTTTAACGGCCTCGCTTATTTCACACAAGCAAATGTTAAAAATGCGATGCCTTCCTCTCGGAAACGTTCCGCCACTTTCACGCAAGGGGTTGTTGAAAATGCGGGGTTTAAACGGTGCAACTGCCGTGAAAACTCCGGTTATTTCACGTGAAATGTAAGAGCTCAGGCTATTATCGCTCACAGCATAATAAACCGCAAAGGGCTACTGGCGCCTTTGAAAATACGAACTAACTATCACAAACACGAAATGAGCAGTTAAGTCAGCAGCATCACGTTGTTATCACAGTAGGAACTGTATTAATTGGAGTGTCGCGTTTCACGGCATGAAACCTAGTTTAGTAGCACAAAGGCAGTATTTAAGGGCTTGAGACAGTTACAACGCGTTGAGGGTACGGTCTTTTCGCGGCAGGAATAGCGTGAAATATGCGGATCCAAACTTATGCCTGCCACCAATGGCTCGCAGTTACAACGCGTTGAGGGTACGGGGTTTTCACGGCAGGAATAGCGTGAAATATGCGGAGCCAAGCTCATGGCTGCCACCAGTGGCTCGCAGTTACAACGCGTTCAGGGTACGGGGTTTTCTCGGCAGGCATAGCGTGAAATATGCGGAGCCAAGCTTATGCCTGCCACCAGTGGTGCGCAGTTACAACGCGTTGAGGGTACGGGGTTTTCACGGCACGCATAGCGTGAAATATGTGGAGCCAAGCTTATGCCGGCCACTGGTGGAAGGCGTAAGCTTGGCATAAGCATAAGCATAAGCAGAAATAAGCATAAGCAGGCATACGCTTGGCATCAGCTAAGCTTGGAGGGGGGGGGGGGGGGTGGCCGGGCGGGGGGGGGGGCGGAGTGCTCGAACCCGACTTTTACGGTGTATGTTCAAGTTCCCAAGGATCCGTCTGTGCTACTCACTGCTACTGTGTTTTCATCCAGGGTGCGGTTGATAGCCCTGCAGTGTAAGACTACTCGCTACCCACCCCACCTAACCGACGCCCCACCCTCACCCCAGCCACCACCATCAAACAACCCGTAACCAATTTAATAATTCCGGTTTATTATGCGGTGAGCGATAATAGCCTGAGCTCTTACATACACTTCTCATCGCATAACCCGCAGGCTTTCAAGATTTAAACTCAAGACAGAGTGTACTTAATTGACATGGAGAAGAGGTTGGTAATACACAAAATTACGGAATATATTGCTTTAATTGGCTTGTGATGTTTTCCTTCATTTCCTTTGAAACGCCCAATAAAAGTGGTCTTGGTAATGTTGTAATGTAAGATAATATCTTTTGCTGTTATGAACTTTGGTCATAAATTGCATTTATTGGACTGTATACCTCAGGCGTTAGCTCAGTTTTTGAGATGACATACCGTTTGTTCACAATGACGCAGAGTAGCACTTGAATGTAGAACACACCGATGTCGTGGCAGCAGACGATGCCAAAAAAGATACGTCCTATCCGTCATACATTGTCCTTGGGTTGTCATATTTTAGATTGTCTGTATGGAGACCGCTACACCTGGGCCTCGTTCGCAAACGACCGCTAGTCGACTAATGGTTGACGATTTGGCTGCCGAACGGTGATTAGTCCAACCATCTAGTCGACCAGAACGAACCATGCCGCCACCCACGGTTCCTCTGGTCGATTGTCGTCCAAGATGGCGGAGGGAAATGAGCAGTGAAGGGTGTTCGCGTCATTTTTGTGGCGTATACTTGATCTGTAACTTGGTTTGCAAGTTTATATACATTTAAACGAATTAAAATATAGCATGGTTCATACGTAATTGCTTAATTTGCCAATTTATGTTTTTGTGCTAAATGTTCACATGATCGAACTAACTGTACGGTCGTTGACAGTAGATCTACCCTTATCTCTACTGCTTAGATTTTTTTTTCTCATGGTCCTTGGTACTCCTCAGGTCACCAAGCCGATACAGTGAGGCTCTAGTCAAAGAACACAGGGTAAAATGTTCTCTGTAATATAATTCAGTGACGATCCAGGACTTTGCACAAGAGGGTCAGGACACACGGCGGTTAAAGGTGCTTGTTATTGTTATTTCCGCCATAAGACAAATTGTCAACCCTTTTCGACTATCCCGCGTTCGGCATTAAGCTGTAATGCGCAAGCGCAATGGCAAAACCTAGGTCGAGAAATAGTCGACTAGCTGTCGCTTGCGAACGAGGCCCTGGTTTACCAACGGAAACTACTGCTCGACGAACGCTGCCGACTGCTGCGTCACGTGCTAGGCGATGAGTCGTCGTCACAGGAATGCGGTAGCCATGGATACGCTGCGATACAAAGGCATCATTTCCGCGGCGTTGTTCTTGTCTGTCACTTTGTTTTGTGTTGAATCTTGTGCCCCTTCTATTGTCTTCTGTTTATATAAGCCACATCGGGTCTGTAAATTGCAAGGAAGATACCAGGCAGCCAATCATGCAGAAAATGAAAATCTAGCATGTGGCTTGCTACCGACATTTGGTCCAGTCATTGGCGTTATTGTATTATACAGCTATAGGGCTGTACAGTTTTCGCGGGTTCTATTTCCGGTTTAGGTCTTTTGGGGACCAACAAAAAAACACGTGCTCTTAGAACGAGTGCGCATCACGCTGGTGCCTTGCTGCAACTGCGTGACTCGCACTCATTGTAGTCAACGTTTTAGTGTTAGGAACCGGCCGGCTGCGCGGTTTGTGCGTGAAGAATCGACTGGGTGTGAAACTATTTTTTGTTTGCTTTGGTCCAGGCATGGCTAACTATAAAATCCTAATATAATTAAAGATAAGACATTTATCTTTCCATAATGCATGTGGTCCGTTCGATGAGACTGTTGGAAGCGTTGTATTTTGAGCCGAAATTTTCGAAGTTTACAGTTCTACGACAAAAGGAGCACCATTGTCCTCACCTGCTCAGTCCATATAAGGAACGTTGTTACGTAACCATAGATACAGCGCGCAGACACGCGCGTCATGATGATTATTACGTCATACAACATTGAAAACCCCGCGCAGCACGTTAGACCGCCTGACACTGACAGTCACTCATGAGACAACCGCATTATGGTTTATCAACTGCCTAACCGCTCATACATTACATAAATCTACTCGGATGGTTATAATTCGGATATGCACATAACTTCAGTGGTTATTTGTGCTTCCAAGGACAGCTTTAGACGATCTTGTGTGTGAGGCGAGTGAAGGCAAACAACCGGAAGGTAGGCAGCACGTACAGGCCGTTGATGCTAGGCATTGACGTAGAACAGAGGTATCAATGTCTCGCGGGGTCTCGATAAGATCCCGAAGTGACTGTACAGCCCTATTATAAGGCACTCGCAAAGGATGCATCATCGTTTAGGACAGGGAGGTATGGGTGTGGTATCCCTCTCCAAAAAGAGTATTATTAAAAACAATATGATTAAAACAATATTATTCAAATCAATATTATGAAAGATTCCTTTAAAATTGTTATTAAATCAAACATTAAAAAAGGTTAACCTTGCTCGAACCATATACTAAAATATTATAAAAGAGCCTTTAAAATTGTTATTAAAACAAATATTAAATCAGATTAATCTTGCTGATTTGTGCAATAACCGTGAGCAATATTTAAATAAAGAAATAACACAGAAATGTAACATATTTACATTTCCATTGGTTCAAATGATATTCCAAGACACCTTAGGCTACAGTAAAAGAGACGCATAGCATAACTGGCGAATGAGTCGCCTTTTTGTTAATAGCTCTGCTTATTTATTTCTGTTCTCTGTCGCGGTAAGATATGACAGCATTCCGCTGTGGTAGGGTTCGTCTTGAATGTCATACCTTTCACGACATTACGGGGTTATATCGACGGCGAATTCGCCCAAAACCCGTGCTGTCCATCTACATATGAATAACTCAAGTTCACCCCCTTTGAGGTTTGGTCTGTCTCTTGAGTTTAACCAAATGGTTATGGTTATGTGTATACTGATCACCTCAAAAAAGGCATACCGCTAATGGTCCATCCACCAAAGGTGTCTCGCCAACCAAAGCTTCGTAGTATATGCCCGATTGTCAAGAAATTATTGAACCCCTTGGTCGCAATTTTGTTCATTCCTCCCTCCCCCTACCAGTGGCGTGTGCAGGAATCCTTGAAAGGGGGGGGGGCACAATAAAACAAATGACGGCAGCGGGGGGGGGGGGGGGGGGGCACAGTGATGCAAACTTGGGACCGGGGGGGGGGGGCTGAACAAAATTGCAACCAAGGGTTCTGTTATTTTTTTATTCCCTTGGGGGGCACAGATATTCTTTACTGTCTGAAAAGGGGGGCACGTGCCCCCTGTGCCCCCCCCCCCCCCTGGACACGTCCATGCCTACCGGTCGTCAACAAATTGAAGGACCCTCTTTTCGTCATTTCGTTCAGGGCCCCTCGATCCCCGGTCGCAACTTTCAATGGACCCCCCCCCCTCCTTTTCAAATTCCTGTATCTGCCCCTGATGTAGAACATTTTATTCTGTCCCCCCCCCCCCTTCCCCCTTTCAAGGATTCCTGTGCACGCCCCTGGATCCCCCAAAACAATTTGGCCTTCTAAAGAAATTATCCCTCAAAGGAAATAGTCTCTCTGAGAAGTGGCGCCTGTAAACAGGTGGTCCACTCAAAAGCTCGTCCGTCTATGTGTATCACATGACCGCTTACACTTTAGGGTCAAAAACCAAATCGGACTTTATACTTTATACTTTGTACTTCTCTGGGTTTTTTTTTGCTTTTCCTTTTGGACCACAAGTGACGCGATGCCCTGCAGCACGGTTTTATTAAGACGAAAGAAGTCTCTCTGTCTGTTTGTCACGTGACGCATTATCTGTCGAATGCCTTAAGATATCGACTTCAAAATTCACAAAGTGATGCAAAATGGCAATCGTCTGGCTAAGTTCGTAGATGGGTCATGTATGTCAAAGGTCAAGGTCACAGGAATTTTTCGAAATTCGCTTAAACATTCAAAGATAGGACCAAAAAACGGGAAAATTGCTATAACGTATTTATTTCACGTATTGGGTTCATTAGTACCTTCTATACCGTCTTTCATTTGTGCAAACCGGCCGAATAGTTTGCCCGCTAAAAATTCCCAAAGTTTAACATGGGACCCTACGGGAGCAGAAAATGGCCTCCCCAATTTCTCCATGAAGGGGACATGTCAGACAAACGACACCTTGCGTGAGACATGACATTAGTATTTGGGCCAAAGCACTATATTGATCAAGGTCACGCTTCCAAGGTCAAGGTCAAGGTCACGAATCATGTTTTTCTTCGTAGCTCCGTTAATATTGGCTCTAGAGATCCACGGTTTGTTGCAAAGTATTCTTCTGACAGAGGCACAATAGAAATGTGTCTCAGATTTCACCTTTATAGTTTTTGAGTTATTGGATGATCAAATTGTAACCTAATAAAAATTATACAAAATTGCGGTAACTACATGCATGCAAAGAAATAATCAAACATTAACATGGCCAATCCCATTGTAAAGACTCGATGCGGCCACTTGAAGACGGATCGAGATGACATTTCGGCCTATATACCCCAATGTTGTCGCTAGCCCTTTGCAATCTATGTTCAAAAAGTGACGCCCGCGGGCCGAATGTTTCTTTTATAACAACCGAAATGTTGTAAAGAAGTCCCCAAACCCGCTCGATCAGTCATTTTTGATACGAAATGCAGCAATCGGTGTTCCATAAGCTCGACCGAATTAATTTCCTGCATTTAGACTGGAAAACGACTCAATTTCTCGATGAAGGGGACAAATCAGACAACCGACGCCTTGCGTAAGACATGACATCCACATCCTAGGGGTAAATCCCGATCCTATGGGTCAATCTTCGTAATCGGCCATGTAGGTCAAATCTCAGGTCACAGGCATTTTGTTAAAGTTGCTTAACCATTGAAAGAAAGAAACTCGCTATAGCGTTCACAATTTTCACTTAATCACACTAATATTTCACGTATTGGCCATTAACATATTACCCTACGGGAACTCGTATACACGATACACAGACACCCCCAGCATTCCCGGCCACATATCGATTGTACTCCATGGCCCTCTCGCGCGTTGGGTACCAGCGCGTATGAGCAGCCGTGTATCTCTTAAAATTGGTCACGTAACCCCGATTTTCGTCTTCAATCTCAAGCTATGCTTGACGGTCTCGTTTGAGTTATTGTTTGCATATTCACCCCTACACAACAAGCCTACACAAAGCACAATACAGCGCCACACAAACAGACGCTAAATACGGCTTTGTCCCATATGGGAGGGAGGTGGGGGGGAGGGAGAGGGTAGGGGGATAGGATTGTTTGAAGGGGGGAGGGGGGAGATCGATGCGGCCGGGCCACGGTGACCGGTCACGGTCAGTGACGACCAAGGTCACACTTCGTAGCAGGTGGATATGGAAGGCGATGTGACGGGCGAGGTCGCCTGGTGCTGAGTAAAATGGAGCGTGCCTACTGTAAACATGCAGAGAGGTATCCCTACGGATGCATATATATATATATTATAGAGATTGTTTAGTTAATTAATCCCGAAGTGTCTGTCCTAACAGCTCTAACCCTAACCCTTAGTCAGAACCAATGGGGCTTCGGAATAGTGAATTTGGTTGGTTGTATTTTCAGGACACTTAAACCACCGTTGTTCATGCCGCGTCCATGATAGAAGGGAGGGAGAGTAGAGCGCTGTCCCCGTGGTAACTCCCTACTCTTTGCAAAGAAGGATATGGGATCTTTATTCGCCGTTAAGCTCTCAGGTGACCAGAGCACTCAATACTAGCGCTCTAGCCCACTGAGCTACCGGGCCGGCCCCCGCATATCCTGGGAGGTGACAATCCAATCGATGAAATTGGAAAATTCTCAGTCGCAGAGTGCGAGAAGGGTTCATTCTGGACCTTGTGTTGCAATAGCCGCAGCCAAGTGAGTGCAAAGATGGCCTTAGCGAAGAAATGATGCTAACATGTTTATGTTGTTATTGAGAAATACTCTTACTGGGACAGCCCTAACCCTAACCTTTAGTGTTTGACCAATGGGGATGATCACTGATCATTCGTTATATTTCTTTAAACTTTATTTATAAGTTTAAATGTTCTGTATTGAAACATTTATGATTTAAATGAAATCGCTTGTAAAATAGACTACGTACAGTAGCTGTGCTTTCCAAGCATGAGCGTCGTGGCAATGTGGAGTGGCCACGCGAGATGACTTCATGTGGAACGGCGCATATAATAACGTATATATAGATCCCAAGTTACTGTCATTTCCGTTTCAAAGTTCAAAGGTTAATTACTTAATTAAAGTGCTAAAAATACGCTGGGAGCGGACACGCAGGCATATGCATGTTGAATGAACACTCACACGATAAGTCTCTTTCATGAACACTCACAGGTTAACAAGTTCCCTTTTTATTGCATACATTTCTTACTTAACCTAGTCCTCAATATACATATTCTGAACTGTATCTTTAATGTTACTTAATTACAATTATCATCATTAATGATTTCAATAAAGGTAAACCCTATAAACGTATAACAAACTTTGTCTTTAATGTTACTCAATTACAATTATCATCATTAAAGAAAACAATAAAGGTAAAAACACTTTTTATGTAATTGATGGCAATGTTAGTGTTGTTAAGGCTACTACTCGGTGCCAATCTATTTCAGAGAAACCTCGTTAGTTGGTATTTAAATGGTGTTTAAATAGAACACAATATGCACCCATAGAGGAGAGCAGTCCTCGGCACTGAGCAGGAGGTAAGATACTTCATATTGAGCAATGGGCTGGTCCTGAGCAGGAGGTAAGACACTTCATATTGAGCAATGGGCTGGTCCTGAGCACGAGGTAAGACACTTCATATTGAGCAATGGGATGGTCCTGAGCACGAGGTAAGACACTTTATATTGAGCAATGGGCTGGTCCTGATCAGGAGGTAAGACACTTCATATTTAGCAATGGGCTGGTCCTGAGCAGGAGTTTCATATTGAGCAATGGGCTGGTCCTGAGCAGGAGGTAAGACACTTCATATTGAGCAATGGGCTGGTCCTGAGCACGAGGTAAGACACTTCATATTGAGCAATGAGCTGGTCCTGAGCAGGAGGTAAGACACTTCATATTGAGCAATGGGCTGGTCCTGATGAGGAGGTAAGACACTTCATATTGAGCAATGGGCTGGCCCTGAGCACGAGGTAAGACAATTCATATTGAGCAATGAGCTGGTCCTGAGCAGGAGGTAAGACACTTCATATTGAGCAATGGGCTGGTCCTGAGCAGGAGGTAAGACACTTCATATTGAGCATTGGGCTGGTCCTGAGCACGAGGTAAGACACTTCATATTGAGCAATGTGATGGTCCTGAGCACGAGGTAAGACACTTCATATTGAGCAATGGGCTGGTCCTGAGCAGGAAGTAAGACACTTCATATTGAGCAATGGGGTGGTCCTGCATGGAAAGCGTCATTCGTCCTCAAAAAGGGTCATCGATATAAATGACGATTATAACAGTCCTGCTGGGTCTAGGATGTATTTACACCCCCTCCCCCCCCCGCCTCTTCGTATAACTACAAGAAGATAACCCTTTAGTTTAGTTCAGGCTGAGCTGCAGATCAACGGGTCGTGGGTACGAACCATGGCGCCTGTATCTGGGGCAGGTTTCATCCAACCACATTTCATTGTCCCTTGCGGTATCTTGACCCGATTAACTTAGCACTTAATTATCACACCAGCATTTCCTTTTGAACTATGACAAATTGGCCATTTCTTCTTGGAGACTGCGAGTACGGCGATAAGGCGTCCTGGTGCTACATCGTCACCAAACAGCAATGCTATCACAACTACTACTCGGAGCAATGTTGTGCAACCTGCAAAATGGGATATTTCACATCGGATTAAATCGATAATGTTTGGTGTTTCACGTATTACTTACGATATCACTATAAACGCGTTCGTCAAAGTAGCAAAAGTGATGTCCGGCGGGTTTATTCCTTGGGGCATTGCATCTGAGCGTTATTTGAAAATTCCCCAATGATGAGTGCTTTTCGTTGAGTTCAAGACAATGAGCAGAGAGAATCTGAATCTCAATATAAAAGCACATGCGTTTGTATTTCCCTTTGACGTCACTTTCCTCGCTCGCAGAAGTTAAATTGGTAGGTGCGAAAACAAGTGGAAGAAGTATGCCCTTGCCCTACTGTTTGGGGCGTTACAGCTCGATAATATAAACGTGGAAGCACATCAGATTGATATGAGCTAAAGTTGTTTTGGCGTGGCACGAACACTTTAAATGATAGTTGTTCCAGTGTCATAATCAATTTTATATGTTGCGATAATATTCGAACTATACCAACATCAAGATTTTCTTCGTGCTTGTGACGTCAGATTGCGAGGGAGGGTGATCGCCAGGGCAACTGTCGCTATGATGACTGCAACTTCCCGACCGAACTCCGCGACTGCTGCTTCACGTGCGCCTCGTTCCTCCGCCCCCAGCCAGACCCACCCACGCCCCGGCTCCCACCCCGGGCCCCAGCACAGCCCCCCGGGGTGCACCAGGCCTGATGTGCTGGGGTCGGGATGAGGCGGGTTGGTGGAGCCACTGAATGCTACTCCTTGTCCAGCACCTGCTGCCAATCCTGCTCCGATTTCTACACCGGAATCGAAGGAAAATTATGTTGTTTTATTGTTGCTATTATATATTTAATATTGTTATTAATTTTATTATTATTGCTATTAATTTTGTTATTATCGCTATTAATTTTATTATTATTGCTATCAATTTTATTATTATTGGTATATCAGGAAACATCGGTTGTATCATTGAGAGATGGTTATATGTTCTATATGTTTTATTTGTCTTTCATGGTTAGCATGGTTATCTGCATACTAAGATAATAACATTAGACTGAGTGAGATTACAAATGATGAAGATTATACGCTTCAATCATTTTCATACTGTTCAATTTGAAGTCACTTATAAGCCATGATGCCTGGGTGAGATGTATATTTCTGTTATTCGTGTTGCGTGTATGTTGTATTATTGAACTCATATGTGACTATAATAAACGAAATATCTATCTATTAATTTTATTATTATTGCTATCAGTATATCATTATTGTATCTTATTTGGTTGCGTTTTACTTTTTTATCTTCGCGTAATAATGAAGCCATTTACCTCAGCCTTGCATTGCAATAAAAAAAGACCGAATCATCACGTTATCATCACCATATACTAAACATTGCAAAAGAAAAAGTGAAATCAAACTAGTTCCATTATCTCTTCCACCCACGACGACAGGTTGTGAGTTCGGTAATGATGTCAGCTGGTGTGAGAGTTACCTCAGTGGGGAGGGGGTGGTGGCGTGTCAGCTGGTGTGAGAGTTACCTCAGTGGGGAGGGGGTGGTGGCGTGTCAGCTGGTGTGAGAGTTACCTCAGTCGGGAGGGGTGGCGGCGTGTCAGCTGGTGTGAGGGTTACCTCAGTCGGGAGGGGTGGTGGCGTGTCAGCTGGTGTGAGAGTTACCTCAGTCGGGAGGGGTGGTGGTGTGTCAGCTGGTGTGAGAGTTACCTCAGTCGGGAGGGGGTGGTGGTGTGTCAGCTGGTGTGAGAGTTACCTCAGTCGGGAGGGGTGGTGGCGTGTCAGCTGGTGTGAGAGTTACCTCAGTCGGGATGGGGTGGTGGCGTGTCAGCTGGTGTGAGAGTTACCTCAGTCGGGATGGGGTGGTGGCGTGTCAGCTGGTGTGAGAGTTACCTCAGTCGTGAGGGGTGGTGGCGTGTCAGCTGGTGTGAGAGTTACCTCAGTCGGGATGGGGTGGTGGCGTGTCAGCTGGTGTGAGAGTTACCTCAGTCGGGATGGGGTGGTGGCGTGTCAGCTGGTGTGAGAGTTACCTCAGTGGGGAGGGGGTGGTGGCGTGTCAGCTGGTGTGAGAGTTACCTCAGTCGGGAGGGGTGGCGGCGTGTCAGCTGGTGTGAGGGTTACCTCAGTCGGGAGGGGTGGTGGCGTGTCAGCTGGTGTGAGAGTTACCTCAGTCGGGAGGGGTGGTGGTGTGTCAGCTGGTGTGAGAGTTACCTCAGTCGGGAGGGGGTGGTGGTGTGTCAGCTGGTGTGAGAGTTACCTCAGTCGGGAGGGGTGGTGGCGTGTCAGCTGGTGTGAGAGTTACCTCAGTCGGGATGGGGTGGTGGCGTGTCAGCTGGTGTGAGAGTTACCTCAGTCGGGATGGGGTGGTGGCGTGTCAGCTGGTGTGAGAGTTACCTCAGTCGTGAGGGGTGGTGGCGTGTCAGCTGGTGTGAGAGTTACCTCAGTCGGGATGGGATGGTGGCGTGTCAGCTGGTGTGAGAGTTACCTCAGTCTGGAGGGGGTGGTGGCGTGTCCGCTGGTGTGAGAGTTACCTCAGTCGGGAGGGGGTGGTGGCGTGTCAGCTGGTGTGAGGGTTACCTCAGTGGGGAGAGGTGGTGGCGTGTCAGCTGGTGGAAGAGTTACCTCAGTCGGGAGGAGGTGGTGGCGTGTCAGCTGGTGTGAGAGTTACCTCAGTCGGGAAGGGTGGTGGCGTGTCAGCTGGTGTGAAAGTTACCTCAGTCTGGACGGGGCGGTGGCGTGTCAGCTGGTGTGAGAGTTACCTCAGTCGGGAGGGGGTGGTGGCGTGTCAGCTGGTGTGAGAGTTACCTCAGTCGGGAGGGGGTGGTGGCGTGTCAGCTGGTGTGAGAGTTACCTCAGTCGTGAGGGGTGGTGGCGTGTCAGCTGGTGTGAGAGTTACCTCAGTCGGGAAGGGTGGTGGCGTGTCAGCTGGTGTGAGAGTTACCTCAGTCTGGACGGGGCGGTGGCGTGTCAGCTGGTGTGAGAGTTACCTCAGTCGGGAGGGGGTGGTGGCGTGTCAGCTGGTGTGAGAGTTACCTCAGTCGGGAGGGGTGGTGGCGTGTCAGCTGGTGTGAGAGTTACCTCAGTCGGGAAGGGTGGTGGCGTGTCAGCTGGTGTGAGAGTTACCTCAGTCTGGACGGGGCGGTGGCGTGTCAGCTGGTGTGAGAGTTACCTCAGTCGGGAGGGGGTGGTGGCGTGTCAGCTGGTGTGAGAGTTACCTCAGTCGGGAGGGGGTGGTGGCGTGTCAGCTGGTGTGAGAGTTACCTCAGTCGTGAGGGGTGGTGGCGTGTCAGCTGGTGTGAGGGTTACCTCAGTCGGGAGGGGGTGGTGGCGTGTCAGCTGGTGTGAGAGTTACCTCAGTCGGGAGGAGGTGGTGGCGTGTGAGCTGGTGTGAGAGTTACCTCAGTCGGGAGGGGTGGTGGCGTGTCAGCTGGTGTGAGAGTTACCTCAGTCGGGAGGGGGTGGTGGCGTGTCAGCTGGTGTGAGGGTTACCTCAGTCGGGAGGGGGTGGTGGCGTGTGAGCTAGTGTGAGAGTTACCTCAGTCGGGAGTGGGCGGTGGCTTGTCAGCTGGTGTGAGGGTTACCTCAGTCGGGATGGGGTGGTGGCGTGTCCGCTGGTGTGTGAGTTACCTCAGTCGGGAGGGGGTGGTGGCGTGTGAGCTGGTGTGAGAGTTACCTCAGTCGGGAGGAGGTGTGGCGTGTCAGGTGGTGTGAAAATTACCTCAGTCGGGAGGAGGTGGTGGCGTGTGAGCTGATGTGAGAGTTACCTCAGTCGGGAGGGGTGGTGGCGTGTGAGCTGGTGTGAGAGTTACCTCAGTCGGGAGGGGGTGGTAGTGTCAGCTGGTGTGAGGGTTACCTCAGTCTGGAGGGGTGGTGGCGTGTCAGCCGGTGTGAGAGTTACCTCAGTCTGGACGGGGTGGTGGCGTGTCAGCTGGTGTGAGAGTTACCTCAGTCGGGAGGGGGTGGTGGCGTGTCAGCTGGTGTGGGAGTTACCTCAGTCGGGAGGGGGTGGTGGCGTGTCAGCTGGTGTGAGAGTTACCTCAATCGTGAGGGGTGGTGGCGTGTCAGCTGGTGTGAGGGTTATCTCAGTCGGGAGGGGGTGGTGGCGTGTCAGCTGGTGTGAGAGTTACCTCAGTCGGGAGGAGGTGTTGGCGTGTCAGCTGGTGTGAGAGTTACCTCAGTCGGGAGGGGTGGTGGCGTGTCAGCTGGTGTGAGAGTTACCTCAGTCGGGAGGGGTTGGTGGCGTGTGAGCTAGTGTGAGAGTTACCTCACTCGGGAGAGGGTGGTGGCGTGTCAGCTGGTGTGAGGGTTACCTCATTCGGGAAGGGGTGGTGGCGTGTCCGCTGGTGTGTGAGTTACCTCAGTCGGGAGGGGGTGGTGGCGTGTGAGCTGGTGTGAGAGTTACCGCAGTCGGGAGGGGTGGTGGCGTGTCAGCTGGTGTGAGAGTTACCTCAGTCGGGAGGGGTGGTGGCGTGTCAGCTGGTGTGAGAGTTACCCCAGTCGGGAGAGGTGGTGGCGTGTCAGCTGGTGTGAGAGTTACCTCAGTCGGGAGGGGGTGGTGGCGTGTCAGCTGGTGTGAGAGTTACCTCAGTCGGGAGGGGGTGGTGGCGTGTCAGCTGGTGTGAGGGTTACCTCAGTCGGGAGGGGGCGGTGGCGTGTCAGCTGGGGTGAGAGTTACCTCAGTCGGGAGGGGTGGTGGCGTGTCAGCTGGTGTGAGGGTTACCTTAGTCAGGAGGGGGTGGTGGCGTGTCAGCTGGTGTGAGAGTTACTTCAGTCGGGAGAGGTGGTGGCGTGTCAGCTGGTGTGAGGGTTACCTCAGTCGGGAGGGGGTGGTGGCGTGTCCGCTGGTGTGAGAGTTACCTCAGTCGGGAGGGGTGGTGGCGTGTGAGCTGGTGTGAGAGTTACCTCAGTCGGGAGGGGGTGGTGGTGTGTCAGCTGGTGTGAGGGTTACCTCAGTCGGGATGGGTGGTGGCGTGTGAGCTGGTGTGAGAGTTACCTCAGTCGGGAGGGGTGGTGGCGTGTGAGCTGGTGTGAGAGTTACCTCAGTCGGGAGGGGGTGGTGGTGTGTCAGCTGGTGTGAGGGATACCTCAGTCGGGAGGGGTGGTGGCGTGTCAGCTGGTGTGAGGGTTACCTCAGTCGGGAGGGGGTGGTGGTGTGTCAGCTGGTGTGAGGGTTACCTCAGTCGGGAGGGGGTGGTGGCGTGTCAGCTGGTGTGAGAGTTACCTCAGTCGGGAAGGGTGGTGGCGTGTCAGCTGGTGTGAGAGTTACCTCAGTCGGGAGGGGTGGTGGCGTGTCAGCTGGTGTGAGAGTTACCTCAGTCGGGAAGGGTGGTGGCGTGTTAGCTGGTGTGAGAGTTACCTCAGTCGGGAGGGGGTGGTGGTGTGTCAGCTGGTGTGAGGGTTACCTCAGTCGGGAGGGGGTGGTGGCGTGTCCGCTGGTGTGAGAGTTACCTCAGTCGGGAGGGGTGGTGGCGTGTGAGCTGGTGTGAGAGTTACCTCAGTCGGGACGGGGTGGTGGTGTGTCAGCTGGTGTGAGAGTTACCTCAGTCGGGAGGGGGTGGTGGCGTGTCAGCTGGTGTGAGAGTTACCTCAGTCGGGAGGGGTGGTGGCGTGTCAGCTGGTGTGAGAGTTACCGCAGTCGGGAGGGGGTGGTGGTGTGTCAGCTGGTGTGAGGGTTACCTCAGTCGGGAGGGGTGGTGGCGTGTCAGCTGGTGTGAGAGTTACCTCAGTCGGGAGGGGTGGTGGCGTGTCAGCTGGTGTGAGGGTTACCTCAGTCGGGAGGGGATGGTGGTGTGTCAGCTGGTGTGAGGGTTACCTCAGTCGGGAGGGGGCGGTGGCGTGTCCGCTGGTGTGAGAGTTACCTCAGTCGGGAGGGGGTGGTGGCGTGTGAGCTGGTGTAAGAGTTACCTCAGTCGAGAGGGGTGGTGGCGTGTCAGCTGGTGTGAGAGTTACCTCAGTCTGGACGGGGTGGTGGCGTGTCAGCTGGTGTGAGAGTTACCTCAGTCGGGAGGGGGTGGTGGCGTGTCAGCTGGTGTGAGAGTTACCTCAGTCGGGAGGGGGTGGTGGCGTGTCAGCTGGTGTGAGGGTTACCTCAGTCGGGAGGGGGTGGTGGCGTGTCAGCTGGTGTGAGAGTTACCTCAGTCGGGAGGAGGTGGTGGCGTGTGAGCTGGTGTGAGAGTTACCTCAGTCGGGAGGGGTGGTGGCGTGTCAGCTGGTGTGAGAGTTACCTCAGTCGGGAGGGGGTGGTGGCGTGTCAGCTGGTGTGAGGGTTACCTCAGTCGGGAGGGGGTGGTGGCGTGTGAGCTAGTGTGAGAGTTACCTCAGTCGGGAGTGGGCGGTGGCTTGTCAGCTGGTGTGAGGGTTACCTCAGTCGGGATGGGGTGGTGGCGTGTCCGCTGGTGTGTGAGTTACCTCAGTCGGGAGGGGGTGGTGGCGTGTGAGCTGGTGTGAGAGTTACCTCAGTCGGGAGGAGGTGTGGCGTGTCAGGTGGTGTGAAAATTACCTCAGTCGGGAGGAGGTGGTGGCGTGTGAGCTGATGTGAGAGTTACCTCAGTCGGGAGGGGTGGTGGCGTGTGAGCTGGTGTGAGAGTTACCTCAGTCGGGAGGGGGTGGTAGTGTCAGCTGGTGTGAGGGTTACCTCAGTCTGGAGGGGTGGTGGCGTGTCAGCCGGTGTGAGAGTTACCTCAGTCTGGACGGGGTGGTGGCGTGTCAGCTGGTGTGAGAGTTACCTCAGTCGGGAGGGGGTGGTGGCGTGTCAGCTGGTGTGGGAGTTACCTCAGTCGGGAGGGGGTGGTGGCGTGTCAGCTGGTGTGAGAGTTACCTCAATCGTGAGGGGTGGTGGCGTGTCAGCTGGTGTGAGGGTTATCTCAGTCGGGAGGGGGTGGTGGCGTGTCAGCTGGTGTGAGAGTTACCTCAGTCGGGAGGAGGTGTTGGCGTGTCAGCTGGTGTGAGAGTTACCTCAGTCGGGAGGGGTGGTGGCGTGTCAGCTGGTGTGAGAGTTACCTCAGTCGGGAGGGGTTGGTGGCGTGTGAGCTAGTGTGAGAGTTACCTCACTCGGGAGAGGGTGGTGGCGTGTCAGCTGGTGTGAGGGTTACCTCATTCGGGAAGGGGTGGTGGCGTGTCCGCTGGTGTGTGAGTTACCTCAGTCGGGAGGGGGTGGTGGCGTGTGAGCTGGTGTGAGAGTTACCGCAGTCGGGAGGGGTGGTGGCGTGTCAGCTGGTGTGAGAGTTACCTCAGTCGGGAGGGGTGGTGGCGTGTCAGCTGGTGTGAGAGTTACCCCAGTCGGGAGAGGTGGTGGCGTGTCAGCTGGTGTGAGAGTTACCTCAGTCGGGAGGGGGTGGTGGCGTGTCAGCTGGTGTGAGAGTTACCTCAGTCGGGAGGGGGTGGTGGCGTGTCAGCTGGTGTGAGGGTTACCTCAGTCGGGAGGGGGCGGTGGCGTGTCAGCTGGGGTGAGAGTTACCTCAGTCGGGAGGGGTGGTGGCGTGTCAGCTGGTGTGAGGGTTACCTTAGTCAGGAGGGGGTGGTGGCGTGTCAGCTGGTGTGAGAGTTACTTCAGTCGGGAGAGGTGGTGGCGTGTCAGCTGGTGTGAGGGTTACCTCAGTCGGGAGGGGGTGGTGGCGTGTCCGCTGGTGTGAGAGTTACCTCAGTCGGGAGGGGTGGTGGCGTGTGAGCTGGTGTGAGAGTTACCTCAGTCGGGAGGGGGTGGTGGTGTGTCAGCTGGTGTGAGGGTTACCTCAGTCGGGATGGGTGGTGGCGTGTGAGCTGGTGTGAGAGTTACCTCAGTCGGGAGGGGTGGTGGCGTGTGAGCTGGTGTGAGAGTTACCTCAGTCGGGAGGGGGTGGTGGTGTGTCAGCTGGTGTGAGGGATACCTCAGTCGGGAGGGGTGGTGGCGTGTCAGCTGGTGTGAGGGTTACCTCAGTCGGGAGGGGGTGGTGGTGTGTCAGCTGGTGTGAGGGTTACCTCAGTCGGGAGGGGGTGGTGGCGTGTCAGCTGGTGTGAGAGTTACCTCAGTCGGGAAGGGTGGTGGCGTGTCAGCTGGTGTGAGAGTTACCTCAGTCGGGAGGGGTGGTGGCGTGTCAGCTGGTGTGAGAGTTACCTCAGTCGGGAAGGGTGGTGGCGTGTTAGCTGGTGTGAGAGTTACCTCAGTCGGGAGGGGGTGGTGGTGTGTCAGCTGGTGTGAGGGTTACCTCAGTCGGGAGGGGGTGGTGGCGTGTCCGCTGGTGTGAGAGTTACCTCAGTCGGGAGGGGTGGTGGCGTGTGAGCTGGTGTGAGAGTTACCTCAGTCGGGACGGGGTGGTGGTGTGTCAGCTGGTGTGAGAGTTACCTCAGTCGGGAGGGGGTGGTGGCGTGTCAGCTGGTGTGAGAGTTACCTCAGTCGGGAGGGGTGGTGGCGTGTCAGCTGGTGTGAGAGTTACCGCAGTCGGGAGGGGGTGGTGGTGTGTCAGCTGGTGTGAGGGTTACCTCAGTCGGGAGGGGTGGTGGCGTGTCAGCTGGTGTGAGAGTTACCTCAGTCGGGAGGGGTGGTGGCGTGTCAGCTGGTGTGAGGGTTACCTCAGTCGGGAGGGGATGGTGGTGTGTCAGCTGGTGTGAGGGTTACCTCAGTCGGGAGGGGGCGGTGGCGTGTCCGCTGGTGTGAGAGTTACCTCAGTCGGGAGGGGGTGGTGGCGTGTGAGCTGGTGTAAGAGTTACCTCAGTCGAGAGGGGTGGTGGCGTGTCAGCTGGTGTGAGAGTTACCGCAGTCGGGAGGGGGTGGTGGTGTGTCAGCTGGTGTGAGGGTTACCTCAGTCGGGAGGGGTGGTGGCGTGTCAGCTGGTGTGAGAGTTACCTCAGTCGGGAGGGGTGGTGGCGTGTCAGCTGGTGTGAGAGTTACCTCAGTCGGGAGGGGGTGGTGGCGTCTAGGCTAGTGTGAGAGTTACCTCGGTCGGGAGTGGGTGGTGGCGTGTCAGCTGGTGTGAGGGTTACCTCAGTCGGGAAGGGGTGGTGGCGTATCCGCTGGTGTGAGAGTTACCTCAGTCGGGAGGGGGTGGTGGCGTGTGAGCTGGTGTGAGAGTTACCTCAGTCGGGAGGGGTGGTGGCGTGTCAGCTGGTGTGAGAGTTACCTCAGTCGGGAGGGGGTGGTGGCGTGTCAGCTGGTGTGAGAGTTACCTCAGTCGGGAGGGGGTGGTGGCGTGTCAGCTGGTGTGAGGGTTACCTCAGTCGGGAGGGGGCGGTGGCGTGTCAGCTGGGGTGAGGGTTACCTCAGTCGGGAGGGGTGGTGGCGTGTGAGCTGGTGTGAGAGTTACCTCAGTCGGCAGGGGGTGGTGGTGTGTCAGCTGGTGTGAGGGTTACCTCAGTCGGGAGGGGTGGTGGCGTGTGAGCTGGTGTGAGAGTTACCTCAGTTGGGAGGGGTGGTGGCGCGTGAGCTGGTGTGAGAGTTACCTCAGTCGGGAGGGGGTTGTGGTGTGTCAGCTGGTGTGAGGGTTACCTCAGTCGGGAGGGGTGGTGGCGTGTCAGCTGGTGGGAGAGTTACCTCAGTCGGGAGGGGGTGGTGGCGTGTCAGCTGGTGTGAGGGATACCTCAGTCGGGAGGGGTGGTGGCGTGTCAGCTGGTGTGAGGGTTACCTCAGTCGGGAGGGGGCGGTGGCGTGTCAGCTGGGGTGAGAGTTACCTCAGTCGGGAGGGGTGGTGGCGTGTCAGCTGGTGTGAGGGTTACCTTAGTCGGGAGGGGGTGGTGGCGTGTCAGCTGGTGTGAGAGTTACCTCAGTCGGGAGGGGTGGTGGCGTGTCAGCTGGTGTGAGGGTTACCTCAGTCGGGAGGGGGTGGTGGCGTGTCCGCTGGTGTGACAGTTACCTCAGTCGGGAGGGGTGGTGGCGTGTGAGCTGGTGTGAGAGTTACCTCAGTCGGGAGGGGTGGTGGCGTGTCAGCTGGTGGGAGAGTTACCTCAGTCGGGAGGAGGTGGTGGCGTGTCAGCTGGTGTGAGGGATACCTCAGTCGGGAGGGGTGGTGGCGTGTCAGCTGGTGTGAGGGTTACCTCAGTCGGGAGGGGGTGGTGGCGTGTCAGCTGGTGTGAGAGTTACCTCAGTCGGGAAGGGTGGTGGCGTGTCAGCTGGCGAGAGAGTTACCTCAGTCGGGAGGGGTGGTGGCGTGTCAGCTGGTGTGAGAGTTACTTCAGTCGGGAGGGGGTGGTGGCGTGTCAGCTGGTGTGAGATTTACCTCAATCGGGAGGGGTGGTGGCGTGTCAGCTGGTGTGAGGGTTACCTCAGTCGGGAGGGGTGGTGGCGTGTCAGCTGGTGGAAGAGTTACCTCAGTCGGGTGGAGGTGGTGGCGTGTCAGCTGGTGCGAGATTTACCTCAATCGGGAGGGGGTGGTGGTGTGTCAGCTGGTGTGAGGGTTACCTCAGTCGGGAGGGGGTGGTGGCGTGTCCGCTGGTGTGAGAGTTACCTCAGTTGGGAGGGGTGGTGGCGTGTGAGCTGGTGTGAGAGTTACCTCAGTCGGGAGGGGGTGGTGGTGTGTCAGCTGGTGTGAGGGTTACCTCAGTCGGGAGGGGTGGTGGCGTGTCAGCTGGTGTGAGAGTTACCTCAGTCGGGAGGGGTGGTGGCGTGTCAGCTGGTGTGAGAGTTATCTCAGTCGGGAGGGGGTGGTGGTGTGTCAGCTGGTGTGAGGGTTACCTCAGTCGAGAGGGGTGGTGGCGTGTCAGCTGGTGTGAGAGTTACCTCAGGCTGGAGGGGGTGGTGGCGTGTCAGCTGGTGTGAGGATTACCTCAGTCGGGAGGGGTGGTGGCGTGTCAGCTGGTGTGAGGGCTACCTCAGTCGGGAGGGGGTGGTGTCGTGTCCGCTGGTATGTGAGTTACCTCAGTCGGGAGGGCGTGGTGGCGTGTGAGCTGGTGTGAGAGTTACCTCAGTCGGGAAGGGTGGTGGCGTGTCAGCTGGTGTGAGAGTTACCTCAGTCGGGAGGGGTGGTGACGTGTCAGCTGGTGAGAGGGTTACCTCAGTCGGGAGGGGGTGGTGGCGTGTCCGCTGGTGTGAGAGTTACCTCAGTCGGGAGGGGTGGTGGCGTGTGAGCTGGTGTAAGAGTAACCTCAGTCGGGAAGGGGTGGTGGTGTGTCAGCTGGTGTGAGGGTTACCTCAGTCGCGAGGGGTGGTGGCGTGTGAACTGGTGTGAGAGTTACCTCAGTCGGGAAGGGTGGTGGCGTGTGAGCTGGTGTGAGAGTTACCTCAGTCGGGAGGGGGTGGTGGTGTGTCAGCTGGTGTGAGGGTTACCTCAGTCGGGAGGGGTGGTGGCGTGTCAGCTGGTGTGAGAGTTACCTCAGTCGGGAGGGGGTGGTAGCGTGTTCGCTGGTGTGACAGTTACTTCAGTCGGGAGGGGGTGGTGGCGTGTGAGCTGGTGTGAGAGTTACCTCAGTCGGGAGGGGTGGTGGAGTGTCAGCTGGTGTGAGAGTTACCTCAATCGGGAGGAGGTGGTGGCGTGTCAGCTGGTGTGAGAGTTACCTCAGTCGGGAGGGGTGGTGGCGTGTCAGCTGGTGTGAGAGTTGCCTCGGTCGGGAGGGGGTGGTGGAGTGTCAGCTGGTGTGAGAGTTACCTCAGTCTTGAGGGGGTGGTGGCGTGTGAGCTTGTGTGAGAGTTACCTCAGTCGGGAGGGGTGGTGGCGTGTCAGCTGGTGTGAGAGTTACCTCAGTCGGGAGGAGGTGGTGGCGTGTCAGCTGGTGTGAGAGTTACCTCAGTCGGGAGGGGTTGTGGCGTGTCAGCTGGTGTGAGAGTTACCTCAGTCGGGAGAGGTGGTGGCGTGTCAGCTGGTGTGAGAGTTACCTCAGTCGGGAGGGGTGGTGGCGTGTCAGCTGGTGTGAGAGTTACCTCAGTCGGGAGGGGGTGGTGGCGTGTCAGCTGGTGTGAGGGTTACCTCAGTCGGGAGGGGGTGGTGGTGTGTCAGCTGGTGTGAGAGTTACCTCAGTCGGGAGGGGGCGGTGGCGTGTCAGCTGGTGTGAGAGTTACCTCAGTCGGGAAGGGCGGTGGCGTGTCAGCTGGTGTGAGGGTTACCTTAGTCGGGATGGGGTGGTGGCGTGTCAGCTGGTGTGAGAGTTACCTCAGTCGGGAGGGGGTGGTGGCGTGTCAGCTGGTGTGAGAGTTACCTCAGTCGGGAGGGGTGGTGGCGTGTCAGCTGGTGTGAGGGTTACCTCAGTCGGGAGGGGGTGGTGGCGTGTCCGCTGGCGTGAAAGTTACCTCAGTCGGGAGGGGTGGTGGCGTGTGAGCTGGTGTGAGAGTTACCTCAGTCGGGAGGGGGTGGTGGTGTGTCAGCTGGTGTGAGGGTTACCTCAGTCGGGAGGGGTGGTGGCGTGTGAGCTGGTGTGAGAGTTACCTCAGTCGGGAGGGTTGGTGGCGTGTGAGCTGGTGTGAGGGTTATCTCAGTCGGGAGGGGGTGGTGGTGTGTCAGCTGGTGTGAGGGTTACCTCAGTCGGGAGGGGTGGTGGCGTGTCAGCTGGTGTGAGAGTTACTTCAGGCTGGAGGGGGTAGTGGCGTGTCAGCTGGTGTGAGGGTTACCTCAGTCGGGAGGGGTGGTGGCGTGTCAGCTGGTGTGAGGGTTACCTCAGTCGGGAGGGGGTGGTGGTGTGTCAGCTGGTGTGAGGGTTACCTCAGTCGGGAGGGGGTGGTGGCGTGTCCGCTGGTGTGAGAGTTACCTCAGTCGGGAGGGGGTGGTGGCGTGATAGCTGGTGTGAGAGTTACCTCAGTCGGGAGGGGGTGGTGGTGTGTCAGCTGGTGTGAGAGTTACTTCAGTCGGGAGGGGTGGTGGGGTGTCCGCTGGTGTGAGAGTTACCTCAGTCGGGAGGGGATGGTGGCGTGTCAGCTGGTGTGAGGGTTACCTCAGTCGGGAGGGGGTGGTGGTGTGTCAGCTGGTGTGAGGGTTACCTCAGTCGGGAGGGGTGGTGGCGTGTCAGCTGGTGTGAGAGTTACCTCAGTCGGGAGGGGGTGGTGGCGTGTTCGCTGGTGTGAGAGTTACCTCAGTCGGGGGGGGGGGGTGGTGGCGTGTGAACTGGTGTGAGAGTTACCTCAGTCGGGAGGGGTGGTGGAGTGTCAGCTGGTGTGAGAGTTACCTCAGTCGGGAGGAGGTGGTGGCGTGTCAGCTGGTGTGAGAGTTACCTCAGTCGGGAGGGGTGGTGGCGTGTGAGCTTGTGTGAGAGTTACCTCAGTCGGGAGGGGTGGTGGCGTGTCAGCTGGTGTGAGAGTTACCTCAGTCGGGAGGAGGTGGCGGCGTGCCAGTTGGTGTGAGAGTTACCTCAGTCGGGAGGGGGTGGTGGCGTGTCAGCTGGTGCGGGAGTCACCTCAGTCGGGAGGGGGTGGTGGCTAGTCAGCTGGTGTGAGGGTTACCTCAGTCGGGAGGGGGTGGTGGTGTGTCAGCTGGTGTGAGAGTTACCTCAGTCGGGAGGGGGCGGTGGCGTGTCAGCTGGTGTGAGAGTTACCTCAGTCGGGAAGGGTGGTGGCGTGTCAGCTGGTGTGATGGTTACCTTAGTCGGGATGGGGTGGTGGCGTGTCAGCTGGTGTGAGAGTTACCTCAGTCGGGAGGGGGTGGTGGCGTGCCAGCTGGTGTGAGAGTTACCTCAGTCGGGAGGGGTGGTGGCGTGTCAGCTGGTGTGAGGGTTACCTCAGTCGGGAGGGGGTGGTGGCGTGTCCGCTGGCGTGACAGTTACCTCAGTCGGGAGGGGTGGTGGCGTGTGAGCTGGTGTGAGAGTTGCCTCAGTCGGGAGGGGGTGGCGGTGTGTCAGCTGGTGTGAGGGTTACCTCAGTCGGGAGGGGTGGTGGCGTGTGAGTTGGTGTGAGAGTTACATCAGTCGGGAGGGGTGGTAGCGTGTGAGCTGGTGTGAGGGTTACCTCAGTCGGGAGGGGGTGGTGGTGTGTCAGCTGGTGTGAGAGTTACCTCAGTCGGGAGGTGTGGTGGCGTGTCAGCTGATGTGAGAGTTACCTCAGGCTGGAGGGGGTGGTGGTGTGTCAGCTGGTGTGAGGGTTACCTCAGTCGGGAGGGGTGGTGGCGTGTCAGCTGGTGTGAGGGTTACCTTAGTCGGGAGGGGGTGGTGGTGTGTCAGCTGGTGTGAGGGTTACCTCAGTCGGGAGGGGGTGGTGGCGTGTCCGCTGGTGTGAGAGTTACCTCAGTCGGGAGGGGGTGGTGGCGGGATAGCTGGTGTGAGAGTTCCCTCAGTCGGGAGGGGGTGGTGGTGTGTCAGCTGGTGTGAGAGTTACCTCAGTCGGGAGGGGTGGTGACGTGTCCGCTGGTGTGAGAGTTACCTCAGTCGGGAGGGGATGGTGGCGTGTCAGCTGGTGTGAGGGTTACCTCAGTCGGGTGTGGTGGTGGCGTGTCAGCTGGTGCGAGGGTTACCTCAGTCGGGAGGGGTGGCGGCGTGTGAGCTGGTGTGAGGGTTACCTCAGTCGGGAGGGGGTGGTGGTGTGTCAGCTCGTGTAAGAGTTACCTCAGTTGGGAGGGGGTGGTGGCGTGTCAGCTGGTGTGAGAGTTACCTCAGTCGGGAGGAGGTGGTGGCGTGCCAGCTGGTGTGAGAGTTACCTCAGTCGGGAGGGGTGGTGGCGTGTCAGCTGGTGTGAGAGTTACCTCAGTCGGGAGGGGGTGGTGGCGTGTGAGCTGGTGTGAGAGTTACCTCAGTCGGGAGGGGTGGTGGCGTGTCAGCTGGTGTGAGAGTTACCTCAGTCGGGAGGGGGTGGTGGCGTGTCAGCTGGTGTGAGAGTTACCTCAGTCGGAAGGGGGTGGTGGCGTGTCAGCTGGTGTGGGAGTTACCTCAGTCGGGAGGGGTGGTGGCGTGTCAGCTGGTGTGAGGGTTACCTTAGTCGGGAGGGGGTGGTGGCGTGTCAGCTGGTGTGAGGGTTACCTCAGTCGGGAGGGGGCGGTGGCGTGTCAGCTGGTGTGAGAGTTACCTCAGTCGGGAGGGGGTGGTGGCGTGTCCGCTGGTGTGAGAGTTACCTCAGTCGGGAGGGGGTGGTGGCGTGTCAGCTGGTGTGAGAGTTACCTGAGTCGGGAGGGGTGGTGGCGTGTCAGCTGGTGTGAGATTTACCTCAGTCGGGAGTGGTGGTGGCGTGTCAGCTGGTTTGAGAGTTACCTCAGTCGGGAGGGGGTGGTGGCGTGTCAGCTGGTGTGAGAGTTACCTCAGTCGGGAGGGGTGGTGGCGTGTCAGCTGGTGTGAGAGTTACCTCAGTTGGGAGGGGGTGGTGGCGTGTCAGCTGGTGTGAGAGTTACCTCAGTCGGGAGGGGTGGTGGCGTGTCAGCTGGTGTGAGAGTTACCTCAGTCGGGAGGGGTGGTGGCGTGTCAGCTGGTGTGAGAGTTACCTCAGTCGGGAGGGGTGGTGGCGTGTCAGCTGGTGTGGGAGTTACCACAGTCGGGAGGGGGTGGTGGCGTGTCAGCTGGTGTGAGAGTTACCTCAGTCGGGAGGGGGTGGTGGCGTGTCAGCTGGTGTGAGGGTTACCTCAGTGGGGAGGGGGTGGTGGTGTGTCAGCTGGTGTGAGAGTTTCCTCAGTCGGGAGGGGGCGGTGGCGTGTCAGCTGGTGTGAGAGTTACCTCAGTCGGGAAGGGTGGTGGCGTGTCAGCTGGTGTGAGGGTTACCTTAGTCGGGAGGGGGTGGTGGCGTGTCAGCTGGTGTGAGAGTTACCTCAGTCGGGAGGGGGTGGTGGCGTGTCAGCTGGTGTGAGAGTTACCTCAGTCGGGAGGGGTGGTGGCGTGTCAGCTGGTGTGAGGGTTACCTCAGTCGGGAGGGGGTGGTGGCGTGTCCGCTGGCGTGACAGTTACCTCAGTCGGGAGGGGTGGTGGCGTGTGAGCTGGTGTGAGAGTTACCTCAGTCGGGAGGGGGTGGTGGTGTGTCAGCTGTTGTGAGGGTTACCTCAGTCGGGAGGGGTGGTGGCGTGTGAGCTGGTGTGAGAGTTACCTCAGTCGGGAGGGGTGGTGGCGTGTGAGCTGGTGTGAGGGTTACCTCAGTCGGGAGGGGGTGGTGGTGTGTCAGCTGGTGTGAGGGTTACCTCAGTCGGGAGGTGTGGTGGCGTGTCAGCTGGTGTGAGAGTTACCTCAGTCGGGAGGGGGTGGTGGCGTGTCAGCTGGTGTGAGGGTTACCTCAGTCGGGAGGGGTGGTGGCGTGTCAGCTGGTGTGAGGGTTACCTCAGTCGGGAGGAGGTGGTGGTGTGTCAGCTGGTGTGAGGGTTACCTCAGTCGGGAGGGGGTGGTGGCGAGTCCGCTGGTGTGAGAGTTACCTCAGTCGGGAGGGGGTGGTGGCGTGATAGGTGGTGTGAGAGTTACCTCAGTCGGGAGGGGGTGGTGGTGTGTCAGCTGGTGTGAGAGTTACTTCAGTCGGGAGGGCTGGTGGCGTGTCCGCTGGTGTGAGAGTTACCTCAGTCGGGAGGGGATGGTGGCGTGTCAGCTGGTGTGAGGGTTACCTCAGTCGGGTGTGGTGGTGGCGTGTCAGCTGGTGTAAGGGTTATCTCAGTCGGGAGGGGTGGCGGCGTGTGAGCTGGTGTGAGGGTTACCTCAGTCGGGAGGGGGTGGTGGTGTGTCAGCTCGTGTGAGAGTTACCTCAGTTGGGAGTGGGTGGTGGCGTGTCAGCTGGTGTGAGAGTTACCTCAGTCGGGAGGAGGTGGTGGCGTGTCAGCTGGTGTGAGAGTTACCTTAGTCGGGAGGGGTGGTGGCGTGTCAGCTGGTGTGAGAGTTACCTCAGTCGGGAGGGGGTGGTGGCGTGTCAGCTGGTGTGAGAGTTACCTCAGTCGGGAGGGGTGGTGGCGTGTCAGCTGGTGTGAGAGTTACCTCAGTCGGGAGGGGGTGGTCGCGTGTCAGCTGGTGTGAGAGTTACCTCAGTCGGAAGGGGGTGGTGGCGTGTCAGCTGGTGTGGGAGTTACCTCAGGCGGGAGGGGTGGTGGCGTGTCAGCTGGTGTGAGGGTTACCTTAGTCGGGAGGGGGTGGTGGCGTGTCAGCTGGTGTGAGGGTTACCTCAGTCGGGAGGGGGCGGTGGCGTGTCAGCTGGTGTGAGTGTTACCTCAGTCGGGAGGGGGCGACGGCGTGTCAGCTGGTGTGAGAGTTACCTCAGTCGGGAAGTGGTGGTGGCGTGTCAGCTGGTGTGGGAGTTACCTCAGTCGGGATGGGTGGTGATGTGTCAGCTGGTGTGAGAGTTACCTCAGTCGGGAGGGGTGGTGGCGTGTCAGCTGGTTTGAGAGTTACCTTAGTCGGGAGGGGGTGGTGGCGTGTCAGCTGGTGTAAGGGTTACCTCAGTCGAGAGGAGGTGGTGGCGTGTCAGCTGGTGTGAGAGTTACCTTAGTCGGGAGGGGGTGGTGGCGTGTCAGCTGGTGTGAGGGTTACCTCAGTCGGGAGGAGGTGGTGGCGTGTCAGCTGGTGTGAGAGTTACCTCAATCGGGTGGGGGTGGTGGCGTGTGAGCTGGTGTGAGAGTTACCTCAGTCGGGAGGGGTGGTGGCGTGTCAGCTGGTGTGAGAGTTACCTCAGTCGGGAAGGGGTGGTGGCGTGTCAGCTGGTGTGAGGGTTATCTCAGTCGGGAGGAGGTGGTGGCGTGTCAGCTGGTGTGAGAGCTACCTCAGTCGGGAGGGATGGTGGCGTGTCAGCTGGTGTGAGAGTTACCTCAGTCGTGAGGGGTGGTGGCGTGTGAGCTGGTGTGAGAGTTACCTCAGTCGGGAGGGGGTTGTGGCGTGTCCGCTGGTGTGAGAGTTACCTCAGTCGGGAGTCGGTGGTGGCGTGTCAGCTGGTGTGAGAGTTACCTCAATCGGGAGGGGTGGTGGCGTGTCAGCTGGTGTGAGAGTTACCTCAGTCGGGAGGGGGTGGTGGCGTGTCAGCTGGTGTGAGTTACCTCAGTTGGGAGAGGGTGGTGGCGTGTCAGCTGGTGTGAGAGTTATCTCAGTCGGGAGGGGGTGGTGGCGTGTCAGCTGGTGTGAGAGTTACCTCAGTCGGGAGGGGTGGTGGCGTGTCAGCTGGTGTGAGAGTTACCTCAGTTGGGAGGGGGTGGTGGCGTGTCAGCTGATGTGAGAGTTACCTCAGTCGGGAGGGGTGGTGGCGTGTCAGCTGGTGTGAGAGTTACCTCAGTTGGGAGGGGGTGGTGGCGTGTCAGCTGATGTGAGAGTTACCTCAGTCGGGAGGGGTGGTGGCGTGTCAGCTGGTGTGAGAGTTACCTCAGTCGGGAGGGGTGGTGGCGTGTCAGCTGGTGTGAGAGTTACCTCAGTCGGGAGGGGGTGGTGGCGTGTCCGCTGGTGTGAGAGTTACCTCAGTCGGAAGGGGTTGGTGGCGTGTCAGCTGGTGTGGGAGTTACCTCAGTCGGGAGGGGGTGGTGGCGTGTCAGCTGGTGTGAGAGTTACCTCAGTCGGAAGGGGTTGGTGGCGTGTCAGCTGGTGTGGGAGTTACCTCAGTCGGGAGGGGGCGACGACGTGTCAGCTGGTGTGAGAGTTACCTCAGTCGGGAGGAGGTGGTGGCGTGTCAGCTGGTGTGAGAGTTACCTCAGTCGGGAGGGGGTGGTGGCGTGTCAGCTGGTGTGAGAGTTACCTCAGTCGGGAGGAGGTGGTGGCGTGTCAGCTGGTGTGAGAGTTACCTCAGTCGGGAGGGGGTGGTGGCGTGTCAGCTGGTGTGAGAGTTACCTCAATCGGGTGGGGGTGGTGGCGTGTGAGCTGGTGTGAGAGTTACCACAGTCGGGAGGAGGTGGTGGCGTGTCAGCTGGTGTGAGAGTTACCTCAATCGGGTGGGGGTGGTGGCGTGTGAGCTGGTGTGAGAGTTACCTCAGTCGGGAGGGGTGGTGGCGTGTCAGCTGGTGTGAGAGTTACCTCAGTCGGGAGCGGGTGGTGGCGTGTCAGCTGGTGTGAGGGTTATCTCAGTCAGGAGGAGGTGGTGGCGTGTCAGCTGGTGTGAGAGCTACCTCAGTCGGGAGGAGTGGTGGCGTGTCAGCTGGTGTGAGAGTTACCTTAGTCGTGAGGGGTGGTGGCGTGTCAGCTGGTGTGAGAGTTACCTCAGTCGGGAGGGGGTGGTGGCGTGTCAGCTGGTGTGAGAGTTACCTCAGTCGGGATGGGTGGTGGCGCGTCAGCTGGTGTGGGAGTTACCTCAGTCGGGAGGGGTGGTGGCGTGTCAGCTGGTTTGAGGGTTACCTTAGTCGGGAGGGGGTGGTGGCGTGTCAGCTGGTGTGAGGGTTACCTCAGTCGGGAGGAGGTGGTGGCGTGTCAGCTGGTGTGAGAGTTACCTTAGTCGGGAGGGGGTGGTGGCGTGTCAGCTGGTGTGAGGGTTACCTCAGTCGGGAGGAGGTGGTGGCGTGTCAGCTGGTGTGAGAGTTACCTCAATCGGGTGGGGGTGGTGGCGTGTGAGCTGGTGTGAGAGTTACCTCAGTCGGGAGGGGTGGTGGCGTGTCAGCTGGTGTGAGAGTTACCTCAGTCGGGAGGGGGTGGTGGCGTGTCAGCTGGTGTGAGTTACCTCAGTTGGGAGAGGGTGGTGGCGTGTCAGCTGGTGTGAGAGTTATCTCAGTCGGGAGGGGGTGGTGGCGTGTCAGCTGGTGTGAGAGTTACCTCAGTCGGGAGGGGTGGTGGCGTGTCAGCTGGTGTGAGAGTTACCTCAGTTGGGAGGGGGTGGTGGCGTGTCAGCTGATGTGAGAGTTACCTCAGTCGGGAGGGGTGGTGGCGTGTCAGCTGGTGTGAGAGTTACCTCAGTTGGGAGGGGGTGGTGGCGTGTCAGCTGATGTGAGAGTTACCTCAGTCGGGAGGGGTGGTGGCGTGTCAGCTGGTGTGAGAGTTACCTCAGTCGGGAGGGGTGGTGGCGTGTCAGCTGGTGTGAGAGTTACCTCAGTCGGGAGGGGGTGGTGGCGTGTCCGCTGGTGTGAGAGTTACCTCAGTCGGAAGGGGTTGGTGGCGTGTCAGCTGGTGTGGGAGTTACCTCAGTCGGGAGGGGGTGGTGGCGTGTCAGCTGGTGTGAGAGTTACCTCAGTCGGAAGGGGTTGGTGGCGTGTCAGCTGGTGTGGGAGTTACCTCAGTCGGGAGGGGGCGACGACGTGTCAGCTGGTGTGAGAGTTACCTCAGTCGGGAGGAGGTGGTGGCGTGTCAGCTGGTGTGAGAGTTACCTCAGTCGGGAGGGGGTGGTGGCGTGTCAGCTGGTGTGAGAGTTACCTCAGTCGGGAGGAGGTGGTGGCGTGTCAGCTGGTGTGAGGGTTACCTCAGTCGGGAGGGGGTGGTGGCGTGTCAGCTGGTGTGAGAGTTACCTCAATCGGGTGGGGGTGGTGGCGTGTGACCTGGTGTGAGAGTTACCACAGTCGGGAGGAGGTGGTGGCGTGTCAGCTGGTGTGAGAGTTACCTCAATCGGGTGGGGGTGGTGGCGTGTGAGCTGGTGTGAGAGTTACCTCAGTCGGGAGGGGTGGTGGCGTGTCAGCTGGTGTGAGAGTTACCTCAGTCGGGAGCGGGTGGTGGCGTGTCAGCTGGTGTGAGGGTTATCTCAGTCAGGAGGAGGTGGTGGCGTGTCAGCTGGTGTGAGAGCTACCTCAGTCGGGAGGAGTGGTGGCGTGTCAGCTGGTGTGAGAGTTACCTTAGTCGTGAGGGGTGGTGGCGTGTCAGCTGGTGTGAGAGTTACCTCAGTCGGGAGGGGGTGGTGGCGTGTCAGCTGGTGTGAGAGTTACCTCAGTCGGGATGGGTGGTGGCGCGTCAGCTGGTGTGGGAGTTACCTCAGTCGGGAGGGGTGGTGGCGTGTCAGCTGGTGTGAGGGTTACCTTAGTCGGGAGGGGGTGGTGGCGTGTCAGCTGGTGTGAGGGTTACCTCAGTCGGGAGGGGGCGGTGGCGTGTCAGCTGGTGCGAGTGTTACCCCAGTCGGGAGGGGGCGACGGCGTGTCAGCTGGTGTGAGAGTTACCTCAGTCGGGAGGTGGTGGTGGCGTGTCCGCTGGTGTGGGAGTTACCTCAGTCGGGAGGGGTGGTGGTGTGTCAGCTGGTGTGAGAGTTACCTCAGTCGGGAGGGGTGGTGGCGTGTCAGCTGGTGTGAGAGTTACTTCAGTCGGGAGGGCGTGGTGGCGCGTCAGCTGGTGTGAGGGTTACCTCAGTCGGGAGGAGGTGGTGGCGTGTCAGCTGGTGTGAGAGTTACCTCAGTCGGGAGGGGTGGTGGCGTGTCAGCTGGTGTGACGGTTACCTCAGTCGGGAGGAGGTGGTGGCGTGTCAGCTGGTGTGCGAGGTACCTCAGTCGGGAGGGGGTGGTGGCGTGTCAGCTGGTGTGAGAGTTACCTCAGTCGGGAGGGGGTGGTGGCGTGTCAGCTGGTGTGAGAGTTACCTCAGTCGGGAGGGGGTGGTGGCGTGTCAGCTGGTGTGAGAGTTACCTCAGTCGGGACGGGGTGGTGGCGTGTCAGCTGGTGTGAGAGTTACCTCAGTCGGGAGGGGTGGTGGCGTGTCAGCTGGTGTGAGAGTTACCTCAGTCGGGAAGGGGTGGTGGCGTGTCAGCTGGTGTGAGGGTTATCTCAGTCGGGAGGAGGTGGTGGCGTGTCAGCTGGTGTGAGAGCTACCTCAGTCGGAAGGGGTGGTGGCGGGTCAGCTGGTGTGAGAGTTACCTCAGTCGTGAGGGGGGGTGGCGTGTCAGCTGGTGTGAGGGTTACCTCAGTCGGGAGGGGGTGGTGGCGTGTCAGCTGGTGTGAGAGTTACCTCAATCGGGTGGGGGTGGTGGCGTGTGAGCTGGTGTGAGAGTTACCTCAGTCGGGAGGAGGTGGTGGCGTGTCAGCTGGTGTGAGAGTTACCTCAATCGGGTGGGGGTGGTGGCGTGTGAGCTGGTGTGAGAGTTACCTCAGTCGGGAGGGGTGGTGGCGTGTCAGCTGGTGTGAGAGTTACCTCAGTCGGGAGCGGGTGGTGGCGTGTCAGCTGGTGTGAGGGTTATCTCAGTCAGGAGGAGGTGGTGGCGTGTCAGCTCGTGTGAGAGCTACCTCAGTCGGGAGGAGTGGTGGCGTGTCAGCTGGTGTGAGAGTTACCTTAGTCGTGAGGGGTGGTGGCGTGTCAGCTGGTGTGAGAGTTACCTCAGTCGGGAGGGGGTGGTGGCGTGTCAGCTGGTGTGAGAGTTACCTCAGTCGGGATGGGTGGTGGCGCGTCAGCTGGTGTGGGAGTTACCTCAGTCGGGAGGGGTGGTGGCGTGTCAGCTGGTGTGAGGGTTACCTTAGTCGGGAGGGGGTGGTGGCGTGTCAGCTGGTGTGAGGGTTACCTCAGTCGGGAGGGGGCGGTGGCGTGTCAGCTGGTGCGAGTGTTACCCCAGTCGGGAGGGGGCGACGGCGTGTCAGCTGGTGTGAGAGTTACCTCAGTCGGGAGGTGGTGGTGGCGTGTCCGCTGGTGTGGGAGTTACCTCAGTCGGGAGGGGTGGTGGTGTGTCAGCTGGTGTGAGAGTTACCTCAGTCGGGAGGGGTGGTGGCGTGTCAGCTGGTGTGAGAGTTACTTCAGTCGGGAGGGCGTGGTGGCGTGTCAGCTGGTGTGAGGGTTACCTCAGTCGGGAGGAGGTGGTGGCGTGTCAGCTGGTGTGAGAGTTACCTCAGTCGGGAGGGGTGGTGGCGTGTCAGCTGGTGTGACGGTTACCTCAGTCGGGAGGAGGTGGTGGCGTGTCAGCTGGTGTGCGAGGTACCTCAGTCGGGAGGGGGTGGTGGCGTGTCAGCTGGTGTGAGAGTTACATCAGTCGGGAGGGGGTGGTGGCGTGTCAGCTGGTGTGAGAGTTACCTCAGTCGGGAGGGGGTGGTGGCGTGTCAGCTGGTGTGAGAGTTACCTCAGTCGGGACGGGGTGGTGGCGTGTCAGCTGGTGTGAGAGTTACCTCAGTCGGGAGGGGTGGTGGCGTGTCAGCTGGTGTGAGAGTTACCTCAGTCGGGAAGGGGTGGTGGCGTGTCAGCTGGTGTGAGGGTTATCTCAGTCGGGAGGAGGTGGTGGCGTGTCAGCTGGTGTGAGAGCTACCTCAGTCGGAAGGGGTGGTGGCGTGTCAGCTGGTGTGAGAGTTACCTCAGTCGTGAGGGGGGGGTGGCGTGTCAGCTGGTGTGAGAGTTACCTCAGTCGGGAGGGGGTGGTGGCGTGTCCGCTGGTGTGAGAGTTACCTCAGTCGGGAGGGGGTGGTGGCGTGTCAGCTGGTGTGAGAGTTACCTCAGTCGGGAGGGGTGGTGGCGTGTCAGCTGGTGTGAGAGTTACCTGAGTCGGGAGGGGTGGTGGCGTGTCAGCTGGTGTGAGAGTTACCTCAGTCGGGAGGGGGTGGTGGCGTGTCGGCTGGTGTGAGAGTTACCTCAGTTGGGAGAGGGTGGTTACGTGTCAGCTGGTGTGAGGGTTATCTCAGTCGGGAGGAGGTGGTGGCGTGTCAGCTGGCGTGAGAGCTACCTCAGTCGGGAGGAGTGGTGGCGTGTCAGCTGGTGTGAGAGTTACCTTAGTCGTGAGGGGTGGTGGCGTGTCAGCTGGTGTGAGAGTTACCTCAGTCGGGAGGGGGTGGTGGCGTGTCAGCTGGTGTGAGAGTTACCTCAGTCGGGATGGGTGGTGGCGCGTCAGCTGGTGTGGGAGTTACCTCAGTCGGGAGGGGTGGTGGCGTGTCAGCTGGTGTGAGGGTTACCTTAGTCGGGAGGGGGTGGTGGCGTGTCAGCTGGTGTGAGGGTTACCTCAGTCGGGAGGGGGCGGTGGCGTGTCAGCTGGTGCGAGTGTTACCCCAGTCGGGAGGGGGCGACGGCGTGTCAGCTGGTGTGAGAGTTACCTCAGTCGGGAGGTGGTGGTGGCGTGTCCGCTGGTGTGGGAGTTACCTCAGTCGGGAGGGGTGGTGGTGTGTCAGCTGGTGTGAGAGTTACCTCAGTCGGGAGGGGTGGTGGCGTGTCAGCTGGTGTGAGAGTTACTTCAGTCGGGAGGGCGTGGTGGCGTGTCAGCTGGTGTGAGGGTTACCTCAGTCGGGAGGAGGTGGTGGCGTGTCAGCTGGTGTGAGAGTTACCTCAGTCGGGAGGGGTGGTGGTGTGTCAGCTGGGGCGAGTGTTACCCCAGTCGGGAGGGGGCGACGGCGTGTCAGCTGGTGTGAGAGTTACCTCAGTCGGGAGGTGGTGGTGGCGTGTCCGCTGGTGTGGGAGTTACCTCAGTCGGGAGGGGTGGTGGTGTGTCAGCTGGTGTGAGAGTTACCTCAGTCGGGAGGGGTGGTGGCGTGTCAGCTGGTGTGAGGGTTACCTCAGTCGGGAGGAGGTGGTGGCGTGTCAGCTGGTGTGAGAGTTACCCCAGTCGGGAGGAGGTGGTGGCGTGTCAGCTGGTGTGAGGGTTACCTCAGTCGGGAGGAGGTGGTGGCGTGTCAGCTGGTGTGACGGTTACCTCAGTCGGGAGGAGGTGGTGGCGTGTCAGCTGGTGTGCGAGTTACCTCAGTCGGGAGGGGGTGGTGGCGTGTCAGCTGGTGTGAGAGTTACCTCAGTCGGGAGGGGGTGGTGGCGTGTCAGCTGGTGTGAGAGTTACCTCAGTCGGGAGGGGGTGGTGGCGTGTCAGCTCGTGTGAGAGTTACCTCAGTCGGGAAGAGGTGGTGGCGTGTCAGCTGGTGTGGGAGTTACCTCAATCGAGTGGCGGTGGTGGCGTGTGAGCTGGTGTGAGAGTTACCTCAGTCGGGAGGGGTGGTGGCGTGTCAGCTGGTGTGAGAGTTACCTCAGTCGGGAAGGGGTGGTGGCGTGTCAGCGGGTGTGAGGGTTATCTCAGTCGGGAGGAGGTGGTGGCGTGTCAGCTGGTGTGAGAGCTACCTCAGTCGGGAGGGGTGGTGGCGTGTCAGCTGGTGTGAGAGTTACCTCAGTCGTGAGGGGGGGTGGCGTGTCAGCTGGTGTGAGAGTTACCTCAGTCGGGAGGGGGTGGTGGCGTGTCCGCTGGTGTGAGAGTTACCTCAGTCGGGAGGGGGTGGTGGCGTGTCAGCTGGTGTGAGAGTTACCTGAGTCGGGAGGGGTGGTGGCGTGTCAGCTGGTGTGAGAGTTACCTCAGTCGGGAGGGGTGGTGGCGTGTCAGCTGGTGTGAGAGTTACCTCAGTCGGGAGGGGGTGGTGGCGTGTCAGCTGGTGTGAGAGTTACCTCAGTTGGGAGAGGGTGGTTACGTGTCAGCTGGTGTGAGAGTTATCTCAGTCGGGAGGGGGTGGTGGCGTGTCAGCTGGTGTGAGAGTTACCTCAGTCGGGAGGGGTGGTGGCGTGTCAGCTGGTGTGAGAGTTACCTCAGTTGGGAGGGGGTGGTGGCGTGTCAGCTGATGTGAGAGTTACCTCAGTCGGGAGGGGTGGTGGCGTGTCAGCTGGTGTGAGAGTTACCTCAGTCGGGAGGGGGTGGTGGCGTGTCAGCTGGTGTGAGAGTTACCTCAGTCGGGAGGGGTGGTGGCGTGTCAGCTGGTTTGAGGGTTACCTTAGTCGGGAGGGGGTGGTGGCGTGTCAGCTGGTGTGAGGGTTACCTCAGTCGGGAGGGGGCGGTGGCGTGTCAGCTGGTGTGAGTGCTACCTCAGTCGGGAGGGGGTGGTGGCGTGTCAGCTGGTGGGAGAGTTACCTCAGTCGGGAGGGGGTGGTGGTGTGTCAGCTGGTGTGAGAGTTACCTCAGTCGGGAGGGGTGGTGGTGTGTCAACTGGTGTGAGAATTACCTCAGTCGGGAGGGGTGGTGGCGTGTCAGCTGGTGTGAGAGTTACCTCAGTCGGGAGGGGGTGGTGGCGTGTCAGCTGGTGTGAGGGTTACCTCAGTCGGGAGGAGGTGGTGGCGTGTCAGCTGGTGTGAGAGTTACCTGAGTCGGGAGGGGTGGTGGCGTGTCAGCTGGTGTGAGGGTTACCTCAGACGGGAGGAGGTGGTGGCGTGTCAGCTGGTGGGAGAGTTACCTCAGTCGGGAGGGGGTGGTGGTGTGTCAGCTGGTGTGAGAGTTACCTCAGTTGGGAGGGGTGGTGGCGTGTCAGCTGGTGGGAGAGTTACCTCAGTCGGGAGGGGGTGGTGGTGTGTCAGCTGGTGTGAGAGTTACCTCAGTCGGGAGGGGGTGGTGGCGTGTCAGCTGGTGGGAGAGTTACCTCAGTCGGGAGGGGGTGGTGGTGTGTCAGCTGGTGTGAGAGTTACCTCAGTTGGGAGGGGTGGTGGCGTGTCAGCTGGTGTGAGGGTTACCTCAGTCGGGAGGGGGTGGTGGCGTGTCAGCTGGTGTGACGGTTACCTCAGTCGGGAGGGGTGGTGGCGTGTCAGCTGGTGTGAGGGTTACCTCAGTCGGGAGGAGGTGGTGGCGTGTCAGCTGGTGTGAGGGTTACCTCAGTCGGGAGGAGGTGGTGGCGTGTCAGCTGGTGTGAGGGTTACCTCAGTCGGGAGGAGGTGGTGGCGTGTCAGCTGGTGTGACGGTTAACTCAGTCGGGAGGGGTGGTGGCGTGTCAGCTGGTGTGAGAGTTACCTCAGTCGGGAGGGGGTGGTGGCGTGTCAGCTGGTGTGAGGGTTACCTCAGTCGGGAGGAGGTGGTGGCGTGTCAGCTGGTGTGAGGGTTACCTCAGTCGGGAGGAGGTGGTGGCGTGTCAGCTGGTGTGAGGGTTACCTCAGTCGGGAGGAGGTGGTGGCGTGTCAGCTGGTGTGAGAGTTACCTCAGTCGGGAGGGGTGGTGGCGTGTCAGCTGGTGTGAGGGTTACCTCAGTCGGGAGGAGGTGGTGGCGCGTCAGCTGGTGTGAGAGTTACCTCAATCGGGTGGGGGTGGTGGCGTGTGAGCTGGTGTGAGAGTTACCTCAGTCGGGAGGGGTGGTGGCGTGTCAGCTGGTGTGAGAGTTACCTCAGTCGCGAGGGGGTGGTGGCGTGTCAGCTGGTGTGAGGGATATCTCAGTCGGGAGGAGGTGGTGGCGTGTCAGCTGGTGTGAGAGCTACCTCAGTCGGGAGGAGTGGTGGCGTGTCAGCTGGTGTGAGAGTTACCTTAGTCGTGAGGGGTGGTGGCGTGTCAGCTGGTGTGAGAGTTACCTCAGTCGGGAGGGGGTGGTGGCGTGTCCGCTGGTGTGAGAGTTACCTCAGTTGTGAGGGGGTGGTGGCGTGTCAGCTGGTGTGAGAGTTACCTGAGTCGGGAGGGGTGGTGGCGTGTCAGCTGGTGTGAGAGTTACCTCAGTCGGGAGGGGTGGTGGCGTGTCAGCTAGTGTGAGAGTTACCTCAGTCGGGAGGGGGTGGTGGCGTGTCAGCTGGTGTGAGGGTTACCTCAGTCTGGAGGGGGTGGTGGCGGGTCAGCTGGTGTGAGAGTTACCTCAGTCGGGATGGGGTGGTGGCGTGTCAGCTGGTGTGAGCGTTACCTCAGTTGGGAGGGGGTGGTGGCGTGTCAGCTGGTGTGAGAGTTATCTCAGTCGGGAGGGGGTGGTGGCGTGTCAGCTGGTGTGAGGGTTATCTCAGTCGGGAGGGGTGGTGGCGTGTCAGCTGGTGTGAGAGCTACCTCAGTCGGGAGGGGTGGTGGCGTGTCAGCTGGTGTGAGAGTTACCTCAGTCGTGAGGGGTGGTGGCGTGTCAGCTGGTGTGAGAGTTACCTCAGTCGGGAGGGGGTGGTGGCGTGTCAGCTGGTGTGAGGGTTATCTCAGTCGGGAGGAGGTGGTGGCGTGTCAGCTGGTGTGAGAGCTACCTCAGTCGGGAGGGGTGGTGGCGTGTCAGCTGGTGTGAGAGTTACCTCAGTCGGGAGGGGTGGTGGCGTGTCCGCTGGTGTGAGAGTTACCTCAGTCGGGAGGGGGTGGTGGCGTGTCAGCTGGTGTGAGAGTTACCTGAGCCGGGAGGGGTGGTGGCGTGTCAGCTGGTGTGAGAGTTACCTCAGTCGGGAGGGGTGGTGGCGTGTCAGCTGGTGTGCGAATTACCTCAGTCGGGAGGGGGTGGTGGCGTGTCAGCTGGTGTGAGAGTTGCCTCAGTCTGGAGGGGGTGGTGGCGGGTCAGCTGGTGTGAGAGTTACCTCAGTCGGGATGCTGCGGTGGCGTGTCATCTGGTGTGAGAGTTACCTCAGTTGGGAGGGGGTGGTGGCGTGTCAGCTGGTGTGAGAGTTATCTCAGTCGGGAGGGGGTGGTGGCGTGTCAGCTGGTGTGAGAGTTACCTCAGTGGGGAGGGGGTGATGGCGTGTCAGCTGGTGTGAGAGTTACCTCAGTCGGGAGGGGGTGGTGGCGTGTCAGCTGGTGTGAGGGTTACCTAAGTCGGGAGGAGGTGGTGGCGTGTCAGCTGGTATGAGAGTTACCTCAGTCGGGAGGGGTGGTGGCGTGTCAGCTGGTGTGAGAGTTACCTCAGTCGTGAGGGGTGGTGGCGTGTCAGCTGGTGTGAGAGTTACCTCAGTCGGGAACGGGTGGTGGCGTGTCCGCTGGTGTGAGAGTTACCTCAGTCGTGAGGGGTGGTGGCGTGTCAGCTGGTGTGAGAGTTACCTCAGTCGGGAGGGGGTGGTGGCGGGTCAGCTGGTGTGAGAGTTACCTCAGTCGGGATGCTGTGGTGGCGTGTCATCTGGTGTGAGAGTTACCTCAGTGGGGAGGGGGTGGTGGCGTGTCAGCTGGTGTGAGAGTTATCTCAGTCGGGAGGGGCTGGTGGCGTGTCAGCTGGTGTGAGAGTTACCTCAGTGGGGAGGGGGTGGTGGCGTGTCAGCTGGTGTGAGAGTTACCTCAGTCGGGAGGGGGTAGTGGCGTGTCAGCTGGTGTGAGGGTTACCTCAGTCGGGAGGAGGTGGTGGCGTGTGAGCTGGTGTGAGAGTTACCTCAGTCGGCAGGGGTGGTGGCGTGTCAGCTGGTGTGAGAGTTACCTCAGTCGTGAGGGGTGGTGGCGTGTCAGCTGGTGTGAGAGTTACCTCAGTCGGGAGGGGGTGGTGGCGTGTCAGCTGGTGTGAGAGTTATCTCAGTCGGGAGGGGCTGGTGGCGTGTCAGCTGGTGTGAGAGTTACCTCAGTGGGGAGGGGGTGGTGGCGTGTCAGCTGGTGTGAGAGTTACCTCAGTCGGGAGGGGGTAGTGGCGTGTCAGCTGGTGTGAGGGTTACCTCAGTCGGGAGGAGGTGGTGGCGTGTGAGCTGGTGTGAGAGTTACCTCAGTCGGGAGGGGTGGTGGCGTGTCAGCTGGTGTGAGAGTTACCTCAGTCGTGAGGGGTGGTGGCGTGTCCGCTGGTGAGAGAGTTACCTCAGTCGGGAGGGGGTGGTGGCGTGTCAGCTGGTGTGAGAGTTACCTGAGTCGGGAGGGGTGGTGGCGTGTCAGCTGGTGTGAGAGTTACCTCAGTCGGGAGGGGTGGTGGCGTGTCAGCTGGTGTGAGAGTTACCTCAGTCGGGAGGGGGTGGTGGCGTGTCAGCTGGTGTGAGAGTTACCTCAGTTGGGAGAGGGTGGTTACGTGTCAGCTGGTGTGAGAGTTATCTCAGTCGGGAGGGGGTGGTGGCGTGTCAGCTGGTGTGAGAGTTACCTCAGTCGGGAGGGGTGGTGGCGTGTCAGCTGGTGTGAGAGTTACCTCAGTTGGGAGGGGGTGGTGGCGTGTCAGCTGATGTGAGAGTTACCTCAGTCGGGAGGGGTGGTGGCGTGTCAGCTGGTGTGAGAGTTACCTCAGTCGGGAGGGGTGGTGGCGTGTCAGCTGGTGTGAGAGTTACCTCAGTCGGGAGGGGGTGGTGGCGTGTCAGCTGGTGTGAGAGTTACCTCAGTCGGGAGGGGTGGTGGCGTGTCAGCTGGTTTGAGGGTTACCTTAGTCGGGAGGGGGTGGTGGCGTGTCAGCTGGTGTGAGGGTTACCTCAGTCGGGAGGGGTCGGTGGCGTGTCAGCTGGTGTGAGTGCTACCTCAGTCGGGAGGGGGTGGTGGCGTGTCAGCTGGTGGGAGAGTTACCTCAGTCGGGAGGGGGTGGTGGTGTGTCAGCTGGTGTGAGAGTTACCTCAGTCGGGAGGGGTGGTGGTGTGTCAACTGGTGTGAGAATTACCTCAGTCGGGAGGGGTGGTGGCGTGTCAGCTGGTGTGAGAGTTACCTCAGTCGGGAGGGGGTGGTGGCGTGTCAGCTGGTGTGAGGGTTACCTCAGTCGGGAGGAGGTGGTGGCGTGTCAGCTGGTGTGAGAGTTACCTGAGTCGGGAGGGGTGGTGGCGTGTCAGCTGGTGTGAGGGTTACCTCAGACGGGAGGAGGTGGTGGCGTGTCAGCTGGTGGGAGAGTTACCTCAGTCGGGAGGGGGTGGTGGTGTGTCAGCTGGTGTGAGAGTTACCTCAGTTGGGAGGGGTGGTGGCGTGTCAGCTGGTGGGAGAGTTACCTCAGTCGGGAGGGGGTGGTGGTGTGTCAGCTGGTGTGAGAGTTACCTCAGTCGGGAGGGGGTGGTGGCGTGTCAGCTGGTGGGAGAGTTACCTCAGTCGGGAGGGGGTGGTGGTGTGTCAGCTGGTGTGAGAGTTACCTCAGTTGGGAGGGGTGGTGGCGTGTCAGCTGGTGTGAGGGTTACCTCAGTCGGGAGGGGGTGGTGGCGTGTCAGCTGGTGTGACGGTTACCTCAGTCGGGAGGGGTGGTGGCGTGTCAGCTGGTGTGAGGGTTACCTCAGTCGGGAGGGGGTGGTGGCGTGTCAGCTGGTGTGAGGGTTACCTCAGTCGGGAGGAGGTGGTGGCGTGTCAGCTGGTGTGAGGGTTACCTCAGTCGGGAGGAGGTGGTGGCGTGTCAGCTGGTGTGAGGGTTACCTCAGTCGGGAGGAGGTGGTGGCGTGTCAGCTGGTGTGACGGTTACCTCAGTCGGGAGGGGTGGTGGCGTGTCAGCTGGTGTGAGGGTTACCTCAGTCGGGAGGGGGTGGTGGCGTGTCAGCTGGTGTGAGGGTTACCTCAGTCGGGAGGAGGTGGTGGCGTGTCAGCTGGTGTGAGGGTTACCTCAGTCGGGAGGAGGTGGTGGCGTGTCAGCTGGTGTGAGGGTTACCTCAGTCGGGAGGAGGTGGTGGCGTGTCAGCTGGTGTGAGGGTTACCTCAGTCGGGAGGAGGTGGTGGCGTGTCAGCTGGTGTGACGGTTACCTCAGTCGGGAGGGGTGGTGGCGTGTCAGCTGGTGTGAGGGTTACCTCAGTCGGGAGGGGGTGGTGGCGTGTCAGCTGGTGTGAGGGTTACCTCAGTCGGGAGGAGGTGGTGGCGTGTCAGCTGGTGTGAGGGTTACCTCAGTCGGGAGGAGGTGGTGGCGTGTCAGCTGGTGTGAGGGTTACCTCAGTCGGGAGGAGGTGGTGGCGTGTCAGCTGGTGTGAGAGTTACCTCAGTCGGGAGGGGTGGTGGCGTGTCAGCTGGTGTGAGGGTTACCTCAGTCGGGAGGAGGTGGTGGCGCGTCAGCTGGTGTGAGAGTTACCTCAATCGGGTGGGGGTGGTGGCGTGTGAGCTGGTGTGAGAGTTACCTCAGTCGGGAGGGGTGGTGGCGTGTCAGCTGGTGTGAGAGTTACCTCAGTCGCGAGGGGGTGGTGGCGTGTCAGCTGGTGTGAGGGATATCTCAGTCGGGAGGAGGTGGTGGCGTGTCAGCTGGTGTGAGAGCTACCTCAGTCGGGAGGAGTGGTGGCGTGTCAGCTGGTGTGAGAGTTACCTCAGTCGGGAGGGGGTGGTGGCGTGTCAGCTGGTGTGAGAGTTACCTCAGTCGGGAGGGGGTGGTGGCGTGTCAGCTGGTGTGAGAGTTACCTTAGTCGTGAGGGGTGGTGGCGTGTCAGCTGGTGTGAGAGTTACCTCAGTCGGGAGGGGGTGGTGGCGTGTCCGCTGGTGTGAGAGTTACCTCAGTTGGGAGGGGGTGGTGGCGTGTCAGCTGGTGTGAGAGTTACCTGAGTCGGGAGGGGTGGTGGCGTGTCAGCTGGTGTGAGAGTTACCTCAGTCGGGAGGGGTGGTGGCGTGTCAGCTAGTGTGAGAGTTACCTCAGTCGGGAGGGGGTGGTGGCGTGTCAGCTGGTGTGAGGGTTACCTCAGTCTGGAGGGGGTGGTGGCGGGTCAGCTGGTGTGAGAGTTACCTCAGTCGGGATGGGGTGGTGGCGTGTCAGCTGGTGTGAGCGTTACCTCAGTTGGGAGGGGGTGGTGGCGTGTCAGCTGGTGTGAGAGTTACCTCAGTGGGGAGGGGGTGGTGGCGTGTCAGCTGGTGTGAGAGTTACCTCAGTCGGGAGGGGGTAGTGGCGTGTCAGCTGGTGTGAGGGTTACCTCAGTCGGGAGGAGGTGGTGGCGTGTGAGCTGGTGTGAGAGTTACCTCAGTCGGGAGGGGTGGTGGCGTGTCAGCTGGTGTGAGAGTTACCTCAGTCGTGAGGGGTGGTGGCGTGTCCGCTGGTGAGAGAGTTACCTCAGTCGGGAGGGGGTGGTGGTGTGTCAGCTGGTGTGAGAGTTACCTGAGTCGGGAGGGGTGGTGGCGTGTCAGCTGGTGTGAGAGTTACCTCAGTCGGGAGGGGTGGTGGCGTGTCAGCTGGTGTGAGAGTTACCTCAGTCGGGAGGGGGTGGTGGCGTGTCAGCTGGTGTGAGAGTTACCTCAGTTGGGAGAGGGTGGTTACGTGTCAGCTGGTGTGAGAGTTATCTCAGTCGGGAGGGGGTGGTGGCGTGTCAGCTGGTGTGAGAGTTACCTCAGTCGGGAGGGGTGGTGGCGTGTCAGCTGGTGTGAGAGTTACCTCAGTTGGGAGGGGGTGGTGGCGTGTCAGCTGATGTGAGAGTTACCTCAGTCGGGAGGGGTGGTGGCGTGTCAGCTGGTGTGAGAGTTACCTCAGTCGGGAGGGGTGGTGGCGTGTCAGCTGGTGTGAGAGTTACCTCAGTCGGGAGGGGGTGGTGGCGTGTCAGCTGGTGTGAGAGTTACCTCAGTCGGGAGGGGTGGTGGCGTGTCAGCTGGTTTGAGGGTTACCTTAGTCGGGAGGGGGTGGTGGCGTGTCAGCTGGTGTGAGGGTTACCTCAGTCGGGAGGGGGCGGTGGCGTGTCAGCTGGTGTGAGTGCTACCTCAGTCGGGAGGGGGTGGTGGCGTGTCAGCTGGTGGGAGAGTTACCTCAGTCGGGAGGGGGTGGTGGTGTGTCAGCTGGTGTGAGAGTTACCTCAGTCGGGAGGGGTGGTGGTGTGTCAACTGGTGTGAGAATTACCTCAGTCGGGAGGGGTGGTGGCGTGTCAGCTGGTGTGAGAGTTACCTCAGTCGGGAGGGGGTGGTGGCGTGTCAGCTGGTGTGAGGGTTACCTCAGTCGGGAGGAGGTGGTGGCGTGTCAGCTGGTGTGAGAGTTACCTGAGTCGGGAGGGGTGGTGGCGTGTCAGCTGGTGTGAGGGTTACCTCAGACGGGCGGAGGTGGTGGCGTGTCAGCTGGTGGGAGAGTTACCTCAGTCGGGAGGGGGTGGTGGTGTGTCAGCTGGTGTGAGAGTTACCTCAGTTGGGAGGGGTGGTGGCGTGTCAGCTGGTGGGAGAGTTACCTCAGTCGGGAGGGGGTGGTGGTGTGTCAGCTGGTGTGAGAGTTACCTCAGTCGGGAGGGGGTGGTGGCGTGTCAGCTGGTGGGAGAGTTACCTCAGTCGGGAGGGGGTGGTGGTGTGTCAGCTGGTGTGAGAGTTACCTCAGTTGGGAGGGGTGGTGGCGTGTCAGCTGGTGTGAGGGTTACCTCAGTCGGGAGGGGGTGGTGGCGTGTCAGCTGGTGTGACGGTTACCTCAGTCGGGAGGGGTGGTGGCGTGTCAGCTGGTGTGAGGGTTACCTCAGTCGGGAGGGGGTGGTGGCGTGTCAGCTGGTGTGAGGGTTACCTCAGTCGGGAGGAGGTGGTGGCGTGTCAGCTGGTGTGAGGGTTACCTCAGTCGGGAGGAGGTGGTGGCGTGTCAGCTGGTGTGAGGGTTACCTCAGTCGGGAGGAGGTGGTGGGGTGTCAGCTGGTGTGACGGTTACCTCAGTCGGGAGGGGTGGTGGCGTGTCAGCTGGTGTGAGGGTTACCTCAGTCGGGAGGGGGTGGTGGCGTGTCAGCTGGTGTGAGGGTTACCTCAGTCGGGAGGAGGTGGTGGCGTGTCAGCTGGTGTGAGGGTTACCTCAGTCGGGAGGAGGTGGTGGCGTGTCAGCTGGTGTGAGGGTTACCTCAGTCGGGAGGAGGTGGTGGCGTGTCAGCTGGTGTGAGAGTTACCTCAGTCGGGACTGGTGGTGGCGTGTCAGCTGGTGTGAGGGTTACCTCAGTCGGGAGGAGGTGGTGGCGCGTCAGCTGGTGTGAGAGTTACCTCAATCGGGTGGGGGTGGTGGCGTGTGAGCTGGTGTGAGAGTTACCTCAGTCGGGAGGGGTGGTGGCGTGTCAGCTGGTGTGAGAGTTACCTCAGTCGCGAGGGGGTGGTGGCGTGTCAGCTGGTGTGAGGGATATCTCAGTCGGGAGGAGGTGGTGGCGTGTCAGCTGGTGTGAGAGCTACCTCAGTCGGGAGGAGTGGTGGCGTGTCAGCTGGTGTGAGCGTTACCTTAGTCGTGAGGGGTGGTGGCGTGTCAGCTGGTGTGAGAGTTACCTCAGTCGGGAGGGGGTGGTGGCGTGTCCGCTGGTGTGAGAGTTACCTCAGTTGGGAGGGGGTGGTGGCGTGTCAGCTGGTGTGAGAGTTACCTGAGTCGGGAGGGGTGGTGGCGTGTCAGCTGGTGTGAGAGTTACCTCAGTCGGGAGGGGTGGTGGCGTGTCAGCTAGTGTGAGAGTTACCTCAGTCGGGAGGGGGTGGTGGCGTGTCAGCTGGTGTGAGGGTTACCTCAGTCTGGAGGGGGTGGTGGCGGGTCAGCTGGTGTGAGAGTTACCTCAGTCGGGATGGGGTGGTGGCGTGTCAGCTGGTATGAGCGTTACCTCAGTTGGGAGGGGGTGGTGGCGTGTCAGCTGGTGTGAGAGTTATCTCAGTCGGGAGGGGGTGGTGGCGTGTCAGCTGGTGTGAGGGTTATCTCAGTCGGGAGGGGTGGTGGCGTGTCAGCTGGTGTGAGAGCTACCTCAGTCGGGAGGGGTGGTGGCGTGTCAGCTGGTGTGAGAGTTACCTCAGTCGTGAGGGGTGGTGGCGTGTCAGCTGGTGTGAGAGTTACCTCAGTCGGGAGGGGGTGGTGGCGTGTCAGCTGGTGTGAGGGTTATCTCAGTCGGGAGGAGGTGGTGGCGTGTCAGCTGGTGTGAGAGCTACCTCAGTCGGGAGGGGTGGTGGCGTGTCAGCTGGTGTGAGAGTTACCTCAGTCGGGAGGGGTGGTGGCGTGTCCGCTGGTGTGAGAGTTACCTCAGTCGGGAGGGGGTGGTGGCGTGTCAGCTGGTGTGAGAGTTACCTGAGCCGGGAGGGGTGGTGGCGTGTCAGCTGGTGTGAGAGTTACCTCAGTCGGGAGGGGTGGTGGCGTGTCAGCTGGTGTGCGAATTACCTCAGTCGGGAGGGGGTGGTGGCGTGTCAGCTGGTGTGAGAGTTGCCTCAGTCTGGAGGGGGTGGTGGCGGGTCAGCTGGTGTGAGAGTTACCTCAGTCGGGATGCTGCGGTGGCGTGTCATCTGGTGTGAGAGTTACCTCAGTTGGGAGGGGGTGGTGGCGTGTCAGCTGGTGTGAGAGTTATCTCAGTCGGGAGGGGGTGGTGGCGTGTCAGCTGGTGTGAGAGTTACCTCAGTGGGGAGGGGGTGATGGCGTGTCAGCTGGTGTGAGAGTTACCTCAGTCGGGAGGGGGTGGTGGCGTGTCAGCTGGTGTGAGGGTTACCTAAGTCGGGAGGAGGTGGTGGCGTGTCAGCTGGTGTGAGAGTTACCTCAGTCGGGAGGGGTGGTGGCGTGTCAGCTGGTGTGAGAGTTACCTCAGTCGTGAGGGGTGGTGGCGTGTCAGCTGGTGTGAGAGTTACCTCAGTCGGGAACGGGTGGTGGCGTGTCCGCTGGTGTGAGAGTTACCTCAGTCGTGAGGGGTGGTGGCGTGTCAGCTGGTGTGAGAGTTACCTCAGTCGGGAGGGGGTGGTGGCGGGTCAGCTGGTGTGAGAGTTACCTCAGTCGGGATGCTGTGGTGGCGTGTCATCTGGTGTGAGAGTTACCTCAGTGGGGAGGGTGTGGTGGCGTGTCAGCTGGTGTGAGAGTTATCTCAGTCGGGAGGGGCTGGTGGCGTGTCAGCTGGTGTGAGAGTTACCTCAGTGGGGAGGGGGTGGTGGCGTGTCAGCTGGTGTGAGAGTTACCTCAGTCGGGAGGGGGTAGTGGCGTGTCAGCTGGTGTGAGGGTTACCTCAGTCGGGAGGAGGTGGTGGCGTGTGAGCTGGTGTGAGAGTTACCTCAGTCGGGAGGGGTGGTGGCGTGTCAGCTGGTGTGAGAGTTACCTCAGTCGTGAGGGGTGGTGGCGTGTCAGCTGGTGTGAGAGTTACCTCAGTCGAGAGGGGGTGGTGGCGTGTCCGCTGGTGTGAGAGTTACCTCAGTCGTGAGGGGTGGTGGCGTGTCAGCTGGTGTGAGAGTGACCTCAGTCGGGAGGGGGTGGTGGCGTGTCCGCTGGTGTGAGAGTTACCTCAGTCGGGAGGGGGTGGTGGCGTGTCAGCTGGTGTGAGGGCTATCTCAGTCGGGAGGAGGTGGTGGCGTGTCAGCTGGTGTGAGAGCTACCTCAGTCGGGAGGGGTGGTGGCGTGTCCGCTGGTGTGAGAGTTACCTCAGTCGGGAGGGGGTGGTGGCGTGTCAGCTGGTGTGAGAGTTACCTGAGTCGGGAGGAGTGGTGGCGTGTCAGCTGGTGTGAGAGTTACCTCAGTCGGGAGGGGTGGTGGCGTGTCAGCTGGTGTGAGAGTTACCTCAGTCGGGAGGGGGTGGTGGCGTGTCAGCTGGTGTGAGAGTTGCCTCAGTCTGGAAGGGGTGGTGGCGGGTCAGCTGGTGTGAGAGTTACCTCAGTCGGGATGCTGTGGTGGCGTGTCATCTGTTGTGAGAGTTACCTCAGTTGGGAGGGGGTGGTGGCGTGTCAGCTGGTGTGAGAGTTATCTCAGTCGGGAGGGGGTGGTGGCGTGTCAGCTGGTGTGAGAGTTACCTCAGTGGGGAAGGGGTGGTGGCGTGTCAGCTGGTGTGAGAGTTACCTCAGTCGGGAGGGGGTGGTGGCGTGTCAGCTGGTGTGAGGGTTACCTCAGTCGGGAGGAGGTGGTGGCGTGTCAGCTGGTGTGAGAGTTACCTCAGTCGGGAGGGGTGGTGGCGTGTCAGCTGATGTGAGAGTTACCTCAGTCGGGAGGGGGTGGTGGCGTGTCAGCTGGTGTGAGAGTTACCTCAGTCGTGAGGGGTGGTGGCGTGTCAGCTGGTGTGGGAGTTACCTCAGTCGGGTGGGGGTGGTGGCGTGTCAGCTGGTGTGAGGGTTACCTCAGTCGGGAGGAGGTGGTGGCGTGTCAGCTGGTGTGAGAGTTACCTCAGTCGGGAGGGGTGGTGGCGTGTCAGCTGGTGTGAGAGTTACCTCAGTCGTGAGGGGTGGTGGCGTGTCAGCTGGTGTGAGAGTTACCTCAGTCGGGATGGGGTGGTGGCGTGTCAGCTGGTGTGAGAGTTACCTCAGTCGTGAGGGGTGGTGGCGTGTCAGCTGGTGTGAGAGTTACCTCAGTCGGGAGGGGGTGGTGGCGTGTCAGCTGGTGTGAGGGTTACCTCAGTCGGGAGGAGGTGGTCGCGTGTCAGCTGGTGTGAGAGTTACCTCAGTGGGGAGGGGGTGGTGGCGTGTCAGCTGGTGTGAAGGTTACCTCAGTCGGGAGGGGGTGGTGGCGTGTCAGCTGGTGTGAGAGTTACCTCAGTCGGGAGGGGTGGTGGCGTGTCAGCTGGTGTGAGGGTTACCTTAGTCGGGAGGGGGTGGTGGCGTGTCAGCTGGTGTGAGAGTTACCTCAGTCGGGAGGGGGTGGTGGTGTGTCAGCTGGTGTGAGGGTTACCTCAGTCGTTAGGGGTGGTGGCGTGTCAGCTGGTGTGAGAGTTACCTCAGTCGGGAGGGGGTGGTGGCGTGTCAGCTGGTGTGAGGGTTACCTCAGTCGGGAGGAGGTGGTGGCGTGTCAGCTGGTGTGAGGGTTACCTCAGTCGGGAGGGGTGGTGGCGTGTCAGCTGGTGTGAGAGTTACCTCAGTCGGGAGGGGGTGGTGGCGTGTCAGCTGGTGTGAGAGTTACCTCAGTCGGGAGGGGGTGGTGGCGTGTCAGCTGGTGTGAGAGTTACCTCAGTCGTGAAGGGTGGTGGCGTGTCAGCTGGTGTGAGAGTTACCTCAGTCGGGAGGGGGTGGTGGCGTGTCCGCTGGTGTGAGAGTTACCTCAGTCGGGAGGGGGTGGTGGCGTGTCAGCTGGTGTGAGGGTTATCTCAGTCGGGAGGAGGTGGTGGCGTGTCAGCTGGTGTGAGAGCTACCTCAGTCGGGAGGGGTGGTGGCGTGTCAGCTGGTGTGAGAGTTACCTCAGTCGTGAGGGGTGGTGGCGTGTCAGCTGGTGTGAGAGTTACCTCAGTCGGGAGGGGTGGTGGCGTGTCCGCTGGTGTGAGAGTTACCTCAGTCGGGAGGGGGTGGTGGCGTGTCAGCTGGTGTGAGAGTTACCTGAGTCGGGAGGGGTGGTGGCGTGTCAGCTGGTGTGAGAGTTACCTCAGTCGGGAGGGGTGGTGGCGTGTCAGCCGCTGTGAGAGTTACCTCAGTCGGGAAGGGGTGGTGGCGTGTCAGCTGGTGTGAGAGTTGCCTCAGTCTGGAGGGGGTGGTGGCGGGTCAGCTGGTGTGAGAGTTACCTCAGTTGGGAGGGGGTGGTGGCGTGTCAGCTGGTGTGAGAGTTATCTCATTCGGGAGGGGGTGGTGGCGTGTCAGCTGGTGTGAGAGTTACCTCAGTGGGGAGGGGGTGGTGGCGTGTCAGCTGGTGTGAGAGTTACCTCAGTCGGGAGGGGGTGGTGGCGTGTCAGCTGGTGTGAGGGTTACCTCAGTCGGGAGGAGGTGGTGGCGTGTCAGCTGGTGTGAGAGTTACCTCAGTCGGGAGGGGTGGTGGCGTGTCAGCTGGTGTGAGAGTTACCTCAGTCGGGAGGGGGTGGTGGCGTGTCAGCTGGTGTGAGAGTTACCTCAGTCGTGAGGGGTGGTGGCGTGTCAGCTGGTGTGAGAGTTACCTCAGTCGGGAGGGGGTGGTGGCGTGTCAGCTGGTGTGAGGGTTACCTCAGTCGGGAGGAGGTGGTGGCGTGTCAGCTGGTGTGAGAGTTACCTCAGTCGGGAGGGGTGGTGGCGTGTCAGCTGGTGTGAGAGTTGCCTCAGTCGTGAGGGGTGGTGGCGTGTCAGCTGGTGTGAGAGTTACCTCAGTCGGGAGGGGGTGGTGGCGTGACAGCTGGTGTGAGAGTTACCTCAGTCGTGAGGGGTGGTGGCGTGTCAGCTGGTGTGAGAGTTACCTCAGTCGGGAGGGGGTGGTGGCGTGTCAGCTGGTGTGAGGGTTACCTCAGTCGGGAGGAGGTGGTCGCGTGTCAGCTGGTGTGAGAGTTACCTCAGTCGGGAGGGGGTGGTGGCGTGTCAGCTGGTGTGAGAGTTACCTCAGTCGGGAGGGGTGGTGGCGTGTCAGCTGGTGTGAGGGTTACCTCAGTCGGGAGGGGGTGGTGGCGTGTCAGCTGGTGTGAGAGTTACCTCAGTCGGGAGGGGGTGGTGGTGTGCCAGCTGGTGTGAGGGTTACCTCAGTCGGGAGGGGTGGTGGCGTGTCAGCTGGTGTGAGAGTTACCTCAGTCGGGAGGGGGTGGTGGCGTGTCAGCTGGTGTGAGGGTTACCTCAGTCGGGAGGGGTGGTGGCGTGTCAGCTGGTGTGAGAGTTACCTCAGTCGGGAGGGGGTGGTGGCGTGTCAGCTGGTGTGAGGGTTACCTCAGTCGGGAGGAGGTGGTGGCGTGTCAGCTGGTGTGAGGGTTACCTCAGTTGGGAGGGGTGGTGGCGTGTCAGCTGGTGTGAGAGTTACCTCTGTCGTGAGGGGTGGTGGCGTGTCAGCTGGTTTGAGAGTTACTTCAGTCGGGAGGGGGTGGTGGCATGTCAGCTGGCGTGAGAGTTACCTCAGTCGGGAGGGGGTGATGGCGTGTCAGCTGGTGTGAGAGTTACCTCAGTCGTGAAGGGTGGTGGCGTGTCAGCTGGTGTGAGAGTTACCTCAGTCGGGAGGGGGTGGTGGCGTGTCAGTTGGTGTGAGAGTTACCTCAGTCGGGAGGGGGTGGTGGCGTGTCAGCTGGTGTGAGAGTTACCTCAGTCGGGAGGGGGTGGTGGCGTGTCAGCTGGTGTGAGGGTTACCTCAGTCGGGAGGGGTGGTGGCTTGTGACCGTGACCGGCTGGTGCGACGGCAGTGCTTTCTCACGTGCTCCGTGGGGCAGGAGACAGTTGTTGTTCCGGGAAACCCGGAAAGTAGGCCTCTTTTTCTTATACAAAACTATCCACATTATCTAAACGGTATTTCACATTCGCCATTCATCCGCCCTGTCGCACTCTTATACAAGCTTCTCCACATTGTCTAAACGGTATTTCACATGCGTCATTCACCCACCCAGAAAGTACGTACGCCCTCTTATAATAGCTAACCATATTGTCTAAACGGTATTTCAAATTCGTCATTCATTCATCACGCTATGGTGATCATTATTTTATCATTATGATTAATATTAAGCTCTTTACAAACTACTTATTATACATCATCAAATGAAGCATCAGTTAAAACATACGAAACTAAATGTCGTTATAATCTGTTTAGTCGGCCGTTAAGGCTCCTGAGCCGTGTTGCTCTTCGAACGGTACCTACGGGAGCCCCCCTGGTAGCAAGCAAGTTTTCAGTCGACGCCCCCCCACCCCACGGTCGTCAAAAAATGGTGGACCCCCCGGTCACAATTTAGACAGTTCAGAGCCCCCCCCCCACCGCGCCCCTGAGATCGTAAGTTACAATGCCCCCCCCCCGCCCTGCTTTTCAAATTCCGGGATCCGCCCCTGTTATTGAGTGTGTTTTTGTGTGGGGGGAAGGGCTTCTGTATACCCATGCGTACGTCAGTTGATTAAACATCAACCAAGCTACGAGTTGTTGTACGAGTCTACAAGGGGGGGGCGTGTTCCCAGATCACGAAGAAGAAATTTCTTAATTCCCAGGTCGCGATGAATTCAAAGCAGAAGTCCCCGCAAGCAATGGAATGGAGGATACGCAATACTGAATTGTTGATTTCCACGGTTATTTACATACTGTGCCACAAAAGCCAACGACTGCTGTGCCAGCTGCAGGTGGAGGACTAGGGGCATGTGTTCGTGGCCAGACCACGTGACAAGAACACGTGACACAAACACGGAGCATAAACGGCACACACGATACAGACGATCGGCGAAACTAAAGTTGCATATCAGGGCTGAAGCAGCCGAGGTATACATACATACCACGCCTGAAAGAGCTGAGCTATATATATACCAGCGATGAGATGGCTACCCAAGATAACCATGAATGACAAAGCTCAGACATACATACCAGAGATGAAGCTGGTGAGATAAAGCCAGGATGAACAGCCGATGCTTGCCAGCTTTTGTTCAACGGCTTTTGTTCCAGTGGTAAGCAAAAGAAAAGCGTAAACACATATGCATCCAGCAGGCTATTACGCATTATTGTTTGCATTCAAACAGATCACTCCACAAGACAGGCTATTATACCCAGTATCGTTCAAGCTGTCGGCAACAACAAAAGTAAAAAAATCACGAATGCGAATGATATAGAGAATATAAAGCAAAGGGTCAAAAGTCAAAAGATGACAACAAAGGAAACTAGCCGATAAATAGCAACGATTAAAAGCGCCGACAACACACCAGACGACATGATCGTAATAGCTGTCCTTTAACTGAGGTTTTAGATATTTTTAACTTTAAATGCAAGATACAAAATGGTTAATTCTGCGCCCATTTGAAACAACGATAAATGCCTTAGATAACATTAAACGGAAAGACAAATACTACTTAAGACACGCGGGTCACTATCCTTGGCCTACATTTAACATACGTATATGTACAAATAGCTTTATTTTCGTTGACGTCTCCCCCGAAAGGTTGTTCACCCACAATCCGTCCGCATACACAATTAAAGGTCAGGCGGCAGACAACAGTGAGGGCTGGCAAACACATGTCCGCCTAGCCCCAAGTCGCCCAATTCAACTAATAGGGCCACAAGTCCCTCCCTGCTAATTTCTAACATGAAATATAAAACTTATGGCGAGAGGTTTCTCATTAGTGGCGAGAGCTTGCTATAATAATACGCTACCTGTTTGTCCAGTAAGTTTAAACTAATTCATGGTCTAAAGGTACAGAATAAGTATTTTTTCAACTTTAGCTGCTCGGATTTAGCAAAACGGAAGTCATACCTCATTTTGAGTCCAAGATTCTAAACACCGAAAATGTGCTGCCCACATGACAAGTACAGAATGTGTGGAATTATGTCAGCACCCAAATTTCACAGAGGGGGTGAACTACCACTATGAAAGATAATCAAACAAAAGAATTTACTGAAAATATCACAGACATTTTTGAAGAGTGAACTTTTCTTTGTTTTTCTGACCAGGGAATTCAGGGCACCCCAGACCACATGAAGATTGTGTGGCTACTCCAATAGTTTTTGGTGTTTGGTAATTCATGATGGCCGCGAGAAAGCGGGAAAAAAACTTCAGCAAAACGTGACAAAAAGGAAAAATGAATGGGCTATATCAGCAAGGTGTGCATCTTGAGCACAACAATTATCTGAAGTTGCTGTAGCTTCTAACGGGAGTCAGTCGCCAGGCTGCACCTCCATGTTGCACCTCCAGGCTGCACCTCCAGTCTGCACCTCCAGGCTGCATCTCCAGGCTGCACCTCCAGGCTGCACCTCCAGGTTGCACCTCCATGCTGCACCTCCAGGCTGCCCCTCCAGGCTGCACCTCCAGGCTCCACCTCCAGGTTGCACCTCCATGCTCCACCTCCAGGCTGCACCTGCAGGCTACACCTCCAAACTGCACCTCCATGCTGCACCTCCATGCTGCACCTGCAGGTTGCATCCTCAAGCTGCACCTCTAGGCTGCACCTCCAGGCTCCACCTCCAGGCGGCACCTCCATGTTGCACCTCCAGGCTGCACCTCCATGCTGCACCTCCAGGCTGTACCACCAGTCTGCACCACCAAGCTGCACCTCCATGCTGCACCTGCAGGCTGCACCTCCAAGCTGCACCTCCATGCTGCACCTCCACGCTGCACCTGCAGGCACCTCCAGGCTGCACCTCCATGCTGCACCTCCAGGCTGCACCTCCATGCTGCACCTCCAGGCTGCACCTCCAGGTTGCGCCTCCAGGCTGCACCTCCATGTTGCACCTCCAGGCTGCACCTGCAGTTTTCACCTCCAGGCTGCACCTCCAGGCTGCACCTCCAGGCTCCACTTCCAGGCTCCACCTCCAGGCTCCACCTCCAGGCTGCACCTCCAGGCTCCACCCCGAGGCTCCACCTCCAAGCTGCACCTGCAGGCTCTACCTTCATGCTGCACCTCCAGGCTGCACCTCCAGACTGCACCTCCTGGTTCCACCTCCAGGCTGCACCTCCAGGCTGCACCTGCATGTTGCACCTCCAGGCTGCACCTCCATGCTGCACCTCAATGCTGCACCTGCAGGCTGCACTTCCAGGCTGCACCTCCAGGCTGCACCTTCAGGCTCCACCCCCAGACTCCACCTCCAGTCTGCACCTGCAGGCTCCACCTCCAGGCTCCACCTCCAAGCTGCACCTCCATGCTGCACCTCCATGCTGCACCTCCATGCTGCACCTCCATGCTGCACCTCCAGGCTCCACCTCCAGTTTGCGCCTCCAGGCTGCACCTCCAGGCTGCACCTCTAAGCTGCATCTTCATGCTCCACCTCCAGGCTGCACCTCCATGCTGCATCTTCATGCTCCACCTCCAGGCTGCACCTCCAAGCTGCACCTCCGTGCTGCACCTCCAGGCTGCACCCCCAGTCTGCACCTCCAGGCTGCACCTCCATGCTCCACCTCCATGCTGCACCTCCAGGCTGCACCTCCTGGTTGCATCTCCAGGCTGCACATCCAGGCTCCACCGACGGGCTCCACCTACCGGCTGACACCTCCAGGCTGCACCTTCAGGCTCCACCCCGTGGCTCCACCTCCAGGCTGCACCTCCAGGCTGCACTTCCAGGCTGCACCTCCAGGCTGCACCTCCAGGCTGCACCTTCAGGCTGCACCTCCAGGCTGCACCTCCAGGCTGCACCTCCAGTCTGCACCTCCAAGCTGCACCTTCAGGCTGCACCTCTATGCTGCACCTCCAAGCTGCACCTCCAGTCTGCACCTCCAAGCTGCAGCTCCAGGCTGCACCTCCAGGCTCCCCCTCCAGGCTCCACCCCCAGACTCCACCTCCCGGCTGCACCCCCAGGCTGCACCTCCAGGCTCTACCTTCTGGCTCCACCTCCAGGCTGCACCACCAGTCTGCACCACCAAGCTGCACCTCCATGCTGCACTTCCAGGCTGCACCTCTTGGCTGCACCTCCAGGCTCCACCTCCAGACTCCACCTCCAGGCTGCACCTCCAGGCTGCACCACCAGGCTCCACCCCCAGGCTCCACTTCCAGGCAGCACCTCCAGTCTGCACCTCCAAGCTGCACCTCCATGCTGCACCCCCAGGCTCTACCTGCAGGCTGTACTTCCAGTCTGCACCTCCAGACTCCACCTCCAGGCTGCACCTCCAGGCACCAGGCTGCACCTCCAGGCTGCACCTCCATGTTGCACCTCCAGGCTCCACCTCTAGGCTCCACCTCCAGTCTGCACCGCCAGGTTGCACCTCCATGCTGCACCTCCAGGCTGCACCTCCAAGCGGCACCTCCAGGCTCCACCTCCAGGCTCCACCTCCAGGCTCCACCTCCAGTCTGCACCTCAGGCTCCACCTCCAGGCTCCACCTCCAGGCTCCACCTCCAGTCTGCACCTCCATGCTGCACCTCTAGGCTGCACCTCTAGGGCTGTACCTCTATGCTCCACCTCCAGGCTGCACCTCCAAGCTCCACCTCCAGGCTGCACCTCCATGCTGCACCTCCAGGATCCACCTCCAGGCTCCACCACCAGGCTGCACCTCCAGTCTGCACCTCCAAGCTGCACCTCCAAGCTGCACCTCCATGCTCCACCTCCAGCCTGCACCTCCAGGCTCCACCCCCATGTTGCACCTCCAAGCTGCTCCTCCAGGCTCTACCTCCAGGCTGCACCTCCAAGCTGCACCCCCATGCTGCACCTTCAGGCTGCACCTCTATGCTGCACCTCCAGGCTGCACCTCCAGGCTCCACCTCCAGGCTGCACCTCCAAGCTGCACTTCCAATCGGCACCTCCAGGCTGCACCTCCAGGCTGCACCTCCAGGCTGCACCTCCAGGCTCCACCCCCATGTTGCACCTCCAAGCTGCTCCTCCAGGCTCTACCTCCAGGCTGCACCTCCAAGCTGCACCCCCATGCTGCACCTCCAGGCTGTACCTCCATGCTCCATCTCCAGGCTGCACCTCCAAGCTGCACCTCCAGGCTGCACCTCCATGCTGCACCTCCAGTCTCCACCTCCAGGCTCCACCTCCAGGCTGCACCTCCAGTCTGCACCTCCAAGCTGCGCCTCCATGCTGCACCTCAAAGCTGCACCTCCATGGTCCACCTCCAGGCTGCACCTCCAGGCTGCACCTCTAGACTCCACCTCCAGGCTGCACCTCCCGGCTCCACACCCTGTATCCACCTCCAGGCTGCACCTCCATGCCGCACCTCCAGGCTGCACCTCCAGGCTCCACCTCCAGGCCGCATTTCCATGCTGCACCTCCAGGATCCACCTCCAGGCTCTACCACCAGGCTGCACCTCCAGTCTGCACCTCCAAGCTGCGCCTCCATGCTGCACCTCAAAGCTGCACCTCCATGGTCCACCTCCAGGCTGCACCTCCAGGCTCCACCTCCATGCCGCACCTCCAGGCTGCACCTCTAGACTCCACCTCCAGGCTGCACCTCCCGGCTCCACACCCTGTATCCAACTCCAGGCTGCACCTCCAGGCTCCACCCCGAGGCTCCACCTCCAAGCTGCACCTGCAGGCTCTACCTTCATGCTGCACCTCCAGGCTGCACCTCCAGACTGCACCTCCTGGTTCCACCTCCAGGCTGCACCTCCAGGCTGCACCTGCATGTTGCACCTCCAGGCTGCACCTCCATGCTGCACCTCAATGCTGCACCTGCAGGCTGCACTTCCAGGCTGCACCTCCAGGCTGCACCTTCAGGCTCCACCCCCAGACTCCACCTCCAGTCTGCACCTGCAGGCTCCACCTCCAGGCTCCACCTCCAAGCTGCACCTCCATGCTGCACCTCCATGCTGCACCTCCATGCTGCACCTCCATGCTGCACCTCCAGGCTCCACCTCCAGTTTGCGCCTCCAGGCTGCACCTCCAGGCTGCACCTCTAAGCTGCATCTTCATGCTCCACCTCCAGGCTGCACCTCCATGCTGCACGTCCAGTCTGCACCTCCAAGCTGCACCTCCGTGCTGCACCTCCAGGCTGCACCCCCAGTCTGCACCTCCAGGCTGCACCTCCATGCTCCACCTCCATGCTGCACCTCCAGGCTGCACCTCCTGGTTGCATCTCCAGGCTGCACATCCAGGCTCCACCGACGGGCTCCACCTACCGGCTGACACCTCCAGGCTGCACCTTCAGGCTCCACCCCGTGGCTCCACCTCCAGGCTGCACCTCCAGGCTGCACTTCCAGGCTGCACCTCCAGGCTGCACCTCCAGGCTGCACCTTCAGGCTGCACCTCCAGGCTGCACCTCCAGGCTGCACCTCCAGTCTGCACCTCCAAGCTGCACCTTCAGGCTGCACCTCTATGCTGCACCTCCAAGCTGCACCTCCAGTCTGCACCTCCAAGCTGCAGCTCCAGGCTGCACCTCCAGGCTCCCCCTCCAGGCTCCACCCCCAGACTCCACCTCCCGGCTGCACCCCCAGGCTGCACCTCCAGGCTCTACCTTCTGGCTCCACCTCCAGGCTGCACCACCAGTCTGCACCACCAAGCTGCACCTCCATGCTGCACCTCCAGGCTGCACCTCTTGGCTGCACCTCCAGGCTCCACCTCCAGACTCCACCTCCAGGCTGCACCTCCAGGCTGCACCACCAGGCTCCACCCCCAGGCTCCACTTCCAGGCAGCACCTCCAGTCTGCACCTCCAAGCTGCACCTCCATGCTGCACCCCCAGGCTCTACCTGCAGGCTGTACTTCCAGTCTGCACCTCCAGACTCCACCTCCAGGCTGCACCTCCAGGCACCAGGCTGCACCTCCAGGCTGCACCTCCATGTTGCACCTCCAGGCTCCACCTCTAGGCTCCACCTCCAGTCTGCACCGCCAGGTTGCACCTCCATGCTGCACCTCCAGGCTGCACCTCCAAGCGGCACCTCCAGGCTCCACCTCCAGGCTCCACCTCCAGGCTCCACCTCCAGTCTGCACCTCAGGCTCCACCTCCAGGCTCCACCTCCAGGCTCCACCTCCAGTCTGCACCTCCATGCTGCACCTCTAGGCTGCACCTCTAGGGCTGTACCTCTATGCTCCACCTCCAGGCTGCACCTCCAAGCTCCACCTCCAGGCTGCACCTCCATGCTGCACCTCCAGGATCCACCTCCAGGCTCCACCACCAGGCTGCACCTCCAGTCTGCACCTCCAAGCTGCACCTCCAAGCTGCACCTCCATGCTCCACCTCCAGCCTGCACCTCCAGGCTCCACCCCCATGTTGCACCTCCAAGCTGCTCCTCCAGGCTCTACCTCCAGGCTGCACCTCCAAGCTGCACCCCCATGCTGCACCTTCAGGCTGCACCTCTATGCTGCACCTCCAGGCTGCACCTCCAGGCTCCACCTCCAGGCTGCACCTCCAAGCTGCACTTCCAATCGGCACCTCCAGGCTGCACCTCCAGGCTGCACCTTCAGGCTGCACCTCCAGGCTCCACCCCCATGTTGCACCTCCAAGCTGCTCCTCCAGGCTCTACCTCCAGGCTGCACCTCCAAGCTGCACCCCCATGCTGCACCTCCAGGCTGTACCTCCATGCTCCATCTCCAGGCTGCACCTCCAAGCTGCACCTCCAGGCTGCACCTCCATGCTGCACCTCCAGTCTCCACCTCCAGGCTCCACCTCCAGGCTGCACCTCCAGTCTGCACCTCCAAGCTGCGCCTCCATGCTGCACCTCAAAGCTGCACCTCCATGGTCCACCTCCAGGCTGCACCTCCAGGCTGCACCTCTAGACTCCACCTCCAGGCTGCACCTCCCGGCTCCACACCCTGTATCCACCTCCAGGCTGCACCTCCATGCCGCACCTCCAGGCTGCACCTCCAGGCTCCACCTCCAGGCTGCATTTCCATGCTGCACCTCCAGGATCCACCTCCAGGCTCTACCACCAGGCTGCACCTCCAGTCTGCACCTCCAAGCTGCGCCTCCATGCTGCACCTCAAAGCTGCACCTCCATGGTCCACCTCCAGGCTGCACCTCCAGGCTCCACCTCCATGCCGCACCTCCAGGCTGCACCTCTAGACTCCACCTCCAGGCTGCACCTCCCGGCTCCACACCCTGTATCCAACTCCAGGCTGCACCTCCAGGCTGCACCTCCAGGCTCCACCTCCAGTCTGCACCTCCAGGTTGCACCTCCATGCCGCACCTCCAGGCTGCACCTCCAGGCTGTACCTCTATGCTCCACCTCCAGGCTGCACCTCCAAGCTCCACCTCCAGGCTGCATTTCCATGCTGCACCTCCAGGATCCACCTCCAGGCTCCACCACCAGGCTGCACCTCCAGTCTGCACCTCCAAGCTGCGCCTCCATGCTGCACCTCCAAGCTGCACCTCCATACTCCACCTCCAGGCTGCAGCTCCAGGCTCCACCTCTATGTTGCACCTCCAGGCTGCACCTCCAGGCTCTACCTAGAGGCTGCACCTCCAAGCTGCACCTCCAAGCTGCGCCTCCATGCTGCACCACCAAGGTGCACCTCCATGTTGCACCTCCAGGCTGCACCTCCAGGCTCTACCTCCAGGCTGCAACTCCAAGCTGCACCTCCATGCTGCACCTTCAGGCTGCACCTCCATGCTGCACCTCCAGGCTGCACCTCCAGGCTCCACCTCCAGGCTGCACCTCCAAGCTGCACTTCCAATCGGCACCTCCAGGCTCCACCTCCAGGCTCCACCTCCATGCTGCACCCCCATGCCGCACCTCCAGTCTGCACCTTCAGGCTGTACCTCCATGCTTCATCTCCAGGCTGCACCTCCAAGCTGCACCTCCAGGCTGCACTGCCCATGCTGCACCTCCAGGCTGCACTGCCCATGCTGCACCGCCAGGCTCCACCTCCAGGCTCCACCTCCAGGCTGCACCTCCAGTCTGCACCTCCAAGCTGCGCCTCCATGCTGCACCTTAAAGCTGCACCTCCATGGTCCACCTCCAGGCTGCACCTCCAGGCTCCACCTCCATGCTGCACCTCCAGGCTGCACCTCCAGGCTCCACCTCCAGGCTCCACCTTCAGGCTCCACCTCCAGTCTGCACCTCTAGGTTGCACCTCCATGCTGCACCTCCAGGCTGCACCTCCAGGCTGTACCTCTATGCTCCACCTCCAGGCTGCACCTCCAAGCTCCACCTCCAGGCTGCACCTCCATGCTCCACCTCCAGGCTGCACCTCCAGGCTCCACCTCTATGTTGCACCTCCAGGTTGCACCTCTAGGCTCTACCTCCAGGCTGCACCTCCAAGCTGCATTTCCATGCTGCACCTTCAGGCTGCACCTCCATGCTGCACCTCCAGTCTGCACCTCCAGGCTGTACCTCCATGCTCCACTTCCAGGCTGCACCTCCAAGCTGCACCTCCAGGCTGCACCTCCATGCTGCACCTCCATGCCGCACCTCCAGTCTGCACCTCCAGGCTGTACCTCCATGCTCCACTTCCAGGCTGCACCTCCAAGCTGCACCTCCAGGCTGCACCTCCATGCTGCACCTCCAGTCTCCACCTCCAGGCTGCATTTCCATGCTGCACCTCCAGGATCCACTTCCAGGCTCCACCACCAGGCTGCACCTCCAGTCTGCACCTCCAAGCTGCGCCTCCATGCTGCACCTCCAAGCTGCACCTCCATGCTCCACCTCCAGGCTGCACCTTCAGGCTCCACCTCTATGTTTCACCTCCAGGCTGCACCTCCAGGCTCTACCTCCAGGCTGCACCTCCAAGCTGCATCTCCATGCTGCACCTTCAGGCTGCACCTCCATGCTGCACCTCCAGTCTGCACCTCCAGGCTGTACCTCCATGCTCCACTTCCAGGCTGCACCTCCAAGCTGCACCTCCAGGCTGCACCTCCATGCTGCACCTCCATGCCGCACCTCCAGTCTGCACCTCCAGGCTGTACCTCCATGCTCCACTTCCAGGCTGCACCTCCAAGCTGCACCTCCAGGCTGCACCTCCATGCTGCACCTCCAGTCTCCACCTCCAGGCTGCACCTCCAGTCTGCACCTCCAAGCTGCGCCTCCATGCTGCACCTCAAAGCTGCACCTCCATGGTCCACCTCTAGGCTGCACCTCCAAGCTGCACCTCCATGCTGCACCTCCAGGCTGCACCTCTAGGCTCCACCTCCAGGCTGCACCTCCCGGCTCCACCCCCGGTATCCACCTCCAGGCTGCACCTCCATGCTGGACCTCCAGGCTCTACCTCCAGGCTGCACCTCCATGCTGCACCTCAGGCTGCACGTCCATGCTGCACCTCCAGGCTGCACCGCCAGGCTGCACCTCCAGACTGCACCTCCAGGCTCTACCCCCAGGCTCTACCTCCAGGCTGCACCTCCAGTCTGCACCTCCAAGCTGCACCTCCATGCTGCACCTCCAGGCTGCACCTCCAGTCTGCACCTCCAAGCTGCACCTCCATGCTCCACCTCCAGGCTCCACCTCAAGGCTGCACCTACAGTCTGCACCTCCAAGCTGCACCTCCATGCTGCACCTCCAGGCCGCACCTCCAGTCTGCACCTCCAAGCTGCACCTCCATGCTACACCTCCAGGCTGCACCTCCAGGCTCTACCTCCAAGCTGCACCTCCATGCTTCACCTCCAGTCTGCACCTCCAAGCTGCACCTCCAGGCTGCACATCCAGGCTCCACCCTCAGGCTCTACCTCCAGGCTGCACCTCCATGCTGCACCTCCATGCTGCACCTCCAGGCTGCACCTCCATGCTGCACCTCCAGGGTGCACCTCCAGTCTGCACCTCCAAGCTGCACCTCCAGGCTGCACCTCCAGGCTCCACCCCCAGGCTCCACCTCCCGGCTGCACCTCCAGGCTGCACCTCCAGGCTCCACCCCCAGGCTCCACCTCCCGGCTGCACCTCCAGGCTGCACCTCCAGGCTCCACCCCCAGGCTCTACCTGCAGGCTGCACTTCCAGTCTGCACCTCCAGGCTCCACCTCCAGGCTGCACCTCCTGGCTCCACCCCCAGGCTCTACCTGCACGCAGCACCTCCAGTCTACACCTCCAAGCTGCACCTCCAAACGGCACCTCCAGGCTCTACCCCCAGGCTCCACCTGCAGGCTGCGCCTCCAGGCTCCACCTCCAGGCTGCACCTCCAGGCAGCACCTCCAGGCTGCACCTCCATGCTGCACCTCCAGGCTGCACCTCCAGGCTGCACCTCCATGCTGCACCTCCATGCTCCACCCCCATGCTGCACCTCCAGGCTGCACCTCCAGGCTGCACCTCCATGCTGCACCTCCATGCTGCACCTCCATGCTGCCCCTCCAGGCTGCACCTCCTGTCTGCACCTCCATGCTGCACCTCCATGCTCCACCTCCAGGCTCCACCTCCAGGCTGCATATCCATGCTGCACCTCCATGCTGCACCCCCATGCTGCACCTCCAGGCTGCACCTCCAGGCTGCACCTCCATGCTGCACCTCCATGCTGCACCTCCAGGCTGCACCTCCTGTCTGCACCTCCATGCTGCACCTCCATGCTCCACCTCCAGGCTCCACCTCCATGCTCTACCCCCATGCTGCACCTCCAGGCTGCACCTCCATGCTCCACCTCCAGGCTCCACCTCCAGGCTGCACATCCAGGCTCCACCCTCAGGCTCTACCTCCAGGCTGCACCTCCAGGCTGCACCTCTATGCTGCACCTCCAGGCTGCACCTCCAGTCTGCACCTCCAAGCTGCACCTCCAGGCTGCACCTCCAGGCTGCACCTCCAGGCTGCACCTCCCGGCTGCACCTCCAGGCTCCACCCCCAGGCTCTACCTGCAGGCTTCACTTCCAGTCTGCACCCCCAGGCTCCACCCCCAGGCTCCACCTGCACGCAGCACCTCCAGTCTACACCTCCAGGCTGCACCTCCAGGCTCCACCTGCACGCAGCACCTCCAGTCTGCACCTCCAAGCGGCACATCCAGGCTCCACCCCCAGGCTCCACCTCCAAGCTGCACCTCCAGGCTGCACCTCCATGCTGTACCGGAACGAAACCTGCTACGTCATATTGAAGGCCTCAGATCCGTGTTCTTTGTAGTAAAAAGGTCATTTTTTATTAAACGCGATAAGGGGTAAGATCCATTTCATATTTATATACCATTCAACCCCACCTTCTGCGCAGCGATGAACACCGATATGTTTATGTAATAAGTTCGTGACAAATGCTCGCTTTCGCCGTATGATAAGGATCTTGGGGAACTCCTCAAGCGTCCTGTTTACTAGGAACCCAAGCCTCTGATAAACTACTGTACCCGATATTTGTCCAAATGCCCCTTTCTTTCTCAGTGTCTCTGTGTCTGTCTATCTATCCCTGTAATCGGCAGCTATGATCGATGATGCTACTGAACTAATATTCAACCAACGCATGATACATACGAGAGGGATTCGTTGTACCTAACCGTTTGACTTGGTCATTCAGATCATAATATCATAATACATTCCTGATTAGAATTTGTTCGCACTCGGCAATGCAGTAATATGCCACAGTTTACTCGCAGCAGTTAATTACTCAGACACCATGTGGAACACGGTCGTAAATGTTGGTGTCCAGAAGTCCATCACAAAACCCAGTACCGCTCCTTTTTACGACATTGCTTCCGGTCTGTTGGTCAGTTGGAGTTTTGAGGAATTGTGGCACCGTGCAGAACCACTGACTCAGATATTCGCGCAAATGTCCATGAAAGTTGTTCGGTCTATGATGCGAACTTTCTGCGTTAAAATCTCCCTTTACCTAACCTTTCTTATGTGCATCGTTCATGGCATAATGTTGCCATAGACGACAGAAATAATTACCTTGGCATGCTGTACTTATTTGCAATATAATTCATATAACTAAAAGAAATAAAGGTCATTTTCGGCATTTATGATTTAGTGCATTCTCTCATCTTACCGGTTTAATACCTCCTAAACAAGTGAAACGGGCAATTATTATATATATCATATAGCGGGATTTGACAACAGTTTGCCAACGATGACTCACTCATTGCATTAAACACATAATATATCTATATAGATGGACGGTTGTCTTTATTAAAACCAGAACATTCACAGGAATCAAACATTGATGAATTCAGCTTTGTTTTTTGTGGCGTCAACCGGCCAGTAGCATGATTCCCCGGCAAAGGCGTGGGGGTAGGGGAGGGGTGAGTGGGGTGGGGGAGGGGTGAGTCGGGTGGGGAGGGGTGAATGTGGTGGGGGAGGGGTGAGTGGGGTGGGGGAAGGGTGAGTGGGGTGCGGGGAGCAGATAGGCCTTACAGGATGTGCACCACGGTGCTTTACCAGGAATAGGCCTAGGGCATAAATGCGGTCATGTTTTTACACAGGTAATTCACGGCTACAAGCATTCAAAAGTAAGTCGTCCTGTAGGTATCTATGATGACCGTACCAGGAGGATAAGCTAGAATCCTATAAAACTATATAAAGCATTACTATAGGCTCGAAAAAAGTGCGGTAGAAAGGAAGCTGAACTTTAGTACAGATCTGTTTTATAAGAAATGGAGACCACTCTCAGACTCTATGCAACACTAAGCGAAAAATGTTTTTTGGGGTTTACTGCGTATGTTTTTTTTCCATTTTTTCCATATCTATATATATATATAGGTGTAGGCTGTCCTTTCAGAACTACTTAGACCTTTGACCAGGTGAATTCATTCATTTAAACATTGTTCCAAATTAACCTGGACGGAGTTACGACGCCTAAACTTTGAAGGAATTGCGAATTAATTATCATCCATTGTCGTCAAACACAGCGAGAGTTGAATGTTATCGTCACTGCATCCAATGTCGCCTAGGCGCCTACTGGTAACATGCATCGTCTTGGCGCAGGTCACCGCAATTAGTCTAGCCATGGGTAAGTTATCTACGCACAGACCGATCAAGTCTGGAGAAAGGAACCTTTCACATTTTTTTTTACATATCATGGTTCTTATATTTTCATAAAAAAACGCTGCATTTGCATTAAAAATTGCGTTTTGAGACCAATTATGCGATTCAACAGTGATATTTAACTATCCCCGACATATGTGATCATATGTAGCTACACACCCATTGTTTAACTATTTAATCATGAGAGCTAGAAACCACGTTTATATGGCAACGCACCCCTGTGCTTCATTGAAAGGTCATATCACTCCAGTCGTAGGACACAACCTATTCTTTAGTTAACTGTTTGTATGGTAATTTCTTTCCTATCATATATTTGCGGTGTATAATATACCATTGCATTGCGCAGCCATTTCCGGTGACCCGGATGATGGGAGTCCTGCGGACTCTCCGCATCCGGACACTCTGCCGCTGGCGTTCACCGTGGGCCGGGATCGCGTGGTGCTCAACCTGACCAGGACAGCCGTTGTAACGGATCAGATACCAATCTACTTGGGCGACGATAGTGGGACGATTCAGCCATGGAGTGACGACCAGAATGAGGTATACTATTATATACATTTGTAAGTTTATATTTTTATCATGTGCATGTGTCATTATAGCAACGATGTAATGGATGTCCCTAGCTGGTAGAGGTATATACTGGATACGCAACACCCCGTTATATTTGTTTACTGTCCGCGTTTTATATTGTGATGGACGGTATGTAGTAAACAGAATGGATTTTCGAGTCGGAAATCAAATAACGTTTCTGGCTAAATCGGATCATAAAACTCTTGCTATACTATAATAAGACTGCAAAAAACGCTGATCGGATATAGAGACGAGTCCGTTGACCCGATCCTAAACATGTGACCTATTACTTAGGATGAAATAAATCAATAATTGTATAATTCATTGTTAATTGGTAACCCGTTTTTGACCCAAAAGGGTAATAGGCTAACAAAGGGTAGAACCATGATGTGCGAACTATATTAGGGGAAATTGAAGGAACTTATTGTCATCTAGTCTTTCTCGCTTATTAAGTTTTTCCACAGACGCGAAAAGACGTGTCACAAAATGAATATAAGCTTTTCTGGATTGGCTAATTGTACTTATTGCATTTGCAGACGTTGCTTGTTTTTACCGATGATGTCACCATGGCGACGTTTATCCTGCGCGAGACAACTGATCCGGAGGGTCAAATGAGCAGACAAATGGTGACTCTACCTGATCGATATATATGTAATCATATGAATAAAGGCCAGATAAGTAGCGTCTCTTTGCCGTCGCGCAGGCAATCAAACCTGGTATACCCATGTGGTTGAACCTTCGACGCCAACTACTAATCTGGACCGATATTTGCATTTACTCTGACAAAAAATCTGTATCCATTATTTTGGTAGCGACAACACTGCTATTGTCTAACTGCACTTTCAAATGGCAGAACCGGATTAACGAAATCACCCATTAAAAGCGATAAATACTATGATGAACCATTATTAAAGAAGGATACTAACATTTATACGTTGTCGTTCACCTAATCATTCCTGTTTCGTGCCACCAGAGAGGGACATTCGACAGCGAAGGGGAGTTATACTCCCTTGAACCATTTGAAGTCGCGTCATCGAGGATGAAGCGAGCTTTAGAAGACCCCGCAGTGGATGACGCAGACAGTCTTGATGATGAAGTGATGACCACAGATATTGATGGCGTCACTTACATCGTGTCCAGATTGAACAGAACCAAGTTGCTGGATATGCAATACGATGCAGGTATGTTAATAGTATTAAGCCATTGTATACTTTGTCATCGACTGAGTGTGATGGCTTGGAAACATTTGTCAGCATTTTTTCCCCTGAAATTGATAATTGACAACAATCCATTTAATATGCATGCATAGCTACAGTAAAACAAATATGGTCAACCCCACATAAAATTGGTTTAGCTGGGGAACAACTTCCTTAATTTAATAATGTTAGTAACATTAATTAAAGGGAAATGCTCCACCCATATCATTAACATTTCCAGTTAAACTATATGGAATGAACTAAACATTACACCACAATCTTTGTAAATTATACATTAATGAATTCGAAGCACTTTTGATGATGATGACGTCACCGGCGATTAGGCGACCAGTAGGTTTAGCTATGATATCGAAGGGGCTTAATTACCTAATTATCGCGTTTTTACGCGGATGGTACTTCCAAATGCTTACAATATGGCGAAGCAAGAACAAACTTCTGTCGAGTCGGACGACGAAGTTGAAGTAAACACCGAATTAACACGTCGTTGACGCATCGGGTGGTCAGTGAAGCCGTGTTGCATTAGAAGGGGGGCCGGTGGGGGCGCAGTTAGGAGTCAGGGGTCCATCGTCATCGTTGGCAGGCTGCCCATTTTTTACTTGACTCGGGAAGCGGCAGTCGATGATGTAACCTGATACAGCTGCTGTTTTAGCAACTCACTGTCACTGAAGGCTGTATGGACGTACTACCTGAACGGGTTAGGGTGGGTCGGGTGGCGGTCTATGCGGGGGTGGGGAGGGGTGGAGGGAGGAGAGGTGCATGAAGCTAGCAGCCGGGTCGATTGGCGGGCCGTGTGCATACTGTGCTGCAGGGGGTGGAGGCAGGCTATGGCGATGGGAAAATATGGTTGGAACAGCTTCAGGTTCAGCATCAGCTTTATAGGTTCGTTTAGTTTGCCTACGTACTTAGCATACAGATCTTCCTCAAAGCCGTTTTTCTCAGAGTGGTCGGAACACTTTTTGGTGGGTTTAAAACTCACACGAGCAATCTTGTGTAGCCATTGCCTCATAAGCTGCATAAGGTCGCATAGTGGATAGCGTTAGAAAGATATCCTATGTTTGCTGTCCTTTTTTCACTTGAATTGTTACAGCCAACAGACGAACAGTAGATCGTTTTATTCTAAATGCATCGATGGTTCCAATTTACTCATGAGAGGTGTTAAGCTGACAGCTTGTTCCAAAGACGTAGGCTTCTCGCGTGTAAACACATTTTTGGTTCAAAGGAGGGTCGTCGTCGGTGACGTCAACGCCTTGCGTGTGATTGGCTAACTCTGGTCACATGTTCAGAATATGTCGACACCCGCCTGGGCAAAAATCAGTCTTTTATACTGTTGATGTGCAATTTTCTCGATGATGGTTTCTTTTTAAACAAAACGATTAACAGCAATACATTTTATACAAACAGAGTTTAACTTTTATATTACATTGCAGCCGCCCGGTATTTTCTTTTAAACCAACCTGCGATTAACTAAACACCAGGGTCAGTGACTAGAACACATATCAGGATGTGAATGCTTCCTCCACAGAGCTTCTGTTTACACATAATTTTCTATGTTTCTATTTTAGTCATACGAGATGACATCGAAGCCATAAATCCTGAGCCGCAGCCTATTCTGTCTGACATTGGCAATGATCCCTTGTACCTAGGCCGAATCCCCTATGAAGTTGAGCTGTTTCTGGTGTTGGACTACTCTGTCTACCGCAGGTTGGTTCCAGGGCCTGGTTTATAACGCTTGACCATTTAATCAGACTTATAAGCCTATTGGAGACTATAACGCATTGAAACATATTGGATTCACGGTCACAACCGGCAGTCTGGGATAAACGTCGCCCGGCGCCATTGCTGTCACTCTGGTAACTCAAAGTACAGTGTGTCATGCGGCTGTCCCGATGCGTCTGAGATGGTAGGCAGCCTGCAATAAGAGAGAGCGCATGGGAGTGAGGAGATACCCACCTCTGAATCGCGAATCCCCAAGGGTTATGGAGAGTTATATCGAATCTCTAAAACGAGGACTGATCAAGAATGGGCGCGAAAAAAACACCTTGAACGTGATATCGAGAATATCGAGGAATTCACAGACTGCTATCACGGATCGCGATAAATAGGGAAAGGGTCTTCGCGTTGAACCAGGAATTGTACGGATAACTATCCACAGATAGGCAACGGCTAATCACGAATCTTCAAGAATTCCTGGATGTCAATCGCGGAGATCGGAAAAGCTACCCCCTCCCCCCTCATGAGAGGGATCACGTGCATACTCAGTTATCTTACCTGACAATCCCAGAGACACATGCCGTAAAATGTAGTGCAATGGAACACAAACAACTGTCAATTCCTGTTTAGCTCTGTTCTGGCTCGTACAGTCTTCGAATCCGGCCTTCAAAGTACACCTCTGCCAGAAATGCGCTTAATATATACTACTTATTTTGTAAACTCAATGGTCACATAGGTGACGCCTAATAGACTCAGCCATCCATATTATTACCAGCTTATTACAAGTAAACATTTTGATAAGATATAGCGGATATGTCAAATAAATTTGATTTTCTTTAAACTAAGCTATTTATCAATTCAGAAAAATTTAGATATTTATATACAGACAATGTCAGAGGGCTTATTGTTAGCTGTTGTGTCTGATTACATATGGAGTTGTCCACTTTTCCCCTCAGTTGGTTGGAGTTCAGCCGTTACAGCGAGGCGGATGCCATCAACAATATGAGATTCTACTTCATCCATATATTCTTCGGGGTGTGTACATTTTCTCACGTTGTTTAAGCAAAAAAGAACGATGAAGAATGCATGATTTATGGAACGGCAGCAATAGTTGATACAAAATTGATACATATATGTTACAGTACAGTTTTTACAGTAATTGGTGTCACAGTAGATTTGTGTCTCTAATCAAGGGTGTACTTAGCAATGCAGGATTTAAAACATACTTTGGGCTTTAGGGGCGACATAAATTCAGCCCAGTTGTTTTCAAATAGCGTCGCATCGCTGGACTATCTAATGTATCAATAATAATAATAATAATAACTTGACAATAACATAGTTTTTTTATATGTATAATAATCACCATCTTCCCAGGTGAATGCACGGTACCGAGGCATCCGGGAGAGCGACATGGAGATTTACCTCGATCTCGTAGGAATTTATATTGCAAGGGTAAATCATGGCAATCGCTGTTAATTAATTTGTTATTTGTTCTGCTTGATTAATTTATTAGTAAATGGCATCGATTCCATTGTTAACAATTCGACGTCTATGTCCAAACTTGTTTTCATCGTGGTGATAATGTTGGTAGATATCTTGATAGTTCGATATATTGATTTGAATAATACTCTTCGCATGAGCCCATTGGAGAGTCTTAGAAGATCAGAGTTGTGTATATAATACTATTTGTTTTATATCAGAACTATTAAATGTCATATAACTTCTTCCTCCAGACGCCTGGTGCCTCTGCCTTCACGGAGTACCCGCCCATTAAGCAGGGAACCCGCTACACGGAGGCCTATGACGCCCTGGACGCCTTCGAGGAGTGGATCAATGTCAAGGTCAAGGAGCTGCCGCCCTTTGACCAGGCCACGCTGTTCACCAAGTACGTGACGTCACTATTACAGCAAGACGATTGTTCCTTTACATCAGAAAACAATTATGTTTGCGATTGTTGCGCAAAAGGTTTAAATAGAGGAACTAAAACTGCAAAGGCAGTCGCTATTTTTATCATGTGATCTATCCAATCAACATTCGATTTGAAAAATGCGACGCCACATTTTCAGCACAGCAGTATGAACCCTGAACCCTATACGATACACGTGCATGTCAACTGTATGACCAAGTAAGTCTTTCTCTTCAGGAATTATTTGTTCAGTGGTTTCTATAGCGACGGGTCCAGAAGGAGAATTAACGGTTCGTGTTTATGGTATTATCTTTCTACAAATTGATGAATCTATCATTTTCCAACACGTGGTATCTCGATATGTAATTGCTCTAAGATACATCCTACAATTAACCTCAGTTTGCAGGCCGCGACTGCCATGTATGTCCTCATCGTTCTATACTTGCTGCAGATACAGTTTTATCATTAGTAATTTAATTATCTAATCATACTTTTACCGTGGTTGTTTAAAAGCTGATCATGAGCTGTTCCGTGGTGAGAGATCCGTGGTGTAGGTGCAAATCTCCCTCACCGTGCCTCCTATGTACACATCGACGATGCCAACATGAACTGCAATTCCGTTTAGGACAAGGCGTATTGAGGTTTGCGTACAAAGCTAAATGAGATATTGGGTATTTAAGATCCCAGTGATACCACCGAATACCATAAAGATAGTTAACCCCTGTAACCCTTATATGCTGCATAATAATAATGCCACTTCAAGCAGTAAATAAGAATATCAATATATGATTCTCGTTTAAAGGTCTGTCTAGGATCAAGAGTGTGTGTTCCTCGCTTCGTGTCTCCATCAACTACGACTCTGGTCCATACGGCAGCGTGCAGACGGCGGCCCACGAACTGGGACACAAGTGAGTCGCCGGGTTTGGAGAGTCCTTCATATAGGCATGACAACACGAACGGATTTAACTCGTGACCACCTGCTTAATGCAACCAGATATATGTGAACTAGTTTCTAGCATGTGGGTATTTAAGGAACGTGAGATCAATACGAAAATTACCCTTTTCGGCTTAGGCTTGATGCTGCTCTGTGTAACGTTCCCGGCATACCTCTCCCTTCTGTGGGTGAACAGCTTTACACAGGGTTTCGTATAACTGTTTCCGTCCACTGTTTTTCATAGCTTTCATGTTGATTTATTTATTGTTCATCTATTTATTTATTTATAACAGTCTGGGAGCCTACCATGACGGTTATGACAACGAGTGTGTGAGTCGCGACCAGTTCATCATGGCCACCTCGCCGGGCGCGCTCACCGACACGACCCGGATGAACCCCTTCCACTTCTCACACTGCTCCATCCGGGCATTTAGGGAATACTTTTATTTTCTCCGTGTGTGAGTACTCTGTCATAGTTAAAGGGATTGCGAAACTAGCGGTCGCATTTAAGTCGAGCTTTAACTTTTATGAAGCCGTTTTATGGAACTGTATATGGTAATGTACGGTATTATTTTTAAATGTATTCGTAAATAACATAATTTGCAATATTGTAATGGTTTTGTTGTGTTCGTTTACAGGAATAAGACCAACTGTCTTCGCCACAATGCCCACACGGGCAACATCTATGATTATGAGTATAACCTTCGAACTCAGCCCGGACAACAGTTTGGTGTTCATGCCCAGTGTAAACTTCTATTCGGCTCCAGTTCATATCACTGTGGGGTATGAAATTGTACTTATCCATTTATCATGTACTAGATTGTTATAATTAATAATAAATGACAAATTATTACCCTTAACTAATAGACACAACTTTTCAGATCCTTATAATACGGTTATGCCTATTATGAACCTAACTTTAACTGTCGTCTTTTTCCATGGGTTTGATAATAATACCTTTTGGATTAATAGAGGCCATACCGGTGCGCACTGTCTGCCACTATAAGACGTTATGACTTGATTAATTCATACCTATGTACATTGTTTACCATAGGGAGGACGTTATGACACCATGCTGTGCCAGGAGATGCGTTGCTGGGACGCCAACCTGAGGCAATGTCCGCGAAGCGTGGAGCAAAGGGCGGCAGAGGGTACCACCTGTGGCAACTACATGGTGAGAAAATAGTTAAGCACCCCAACGTTTCACACGTTGACGTGCAATCTGTTCAACAAAATGAAAGCATCTGGATTACATAGTGCGTGGACCTAATAATGTCTAGTCCCTGTTAAATAAGTCACAGGTTCAATAATACACACTAATTGGCAACTAGCGGACGCAGTCTTATTCGTTCCAAGAGCTCAAATGCACGAACAAATGCACGGGGGTCATGTTACCAGATCAAGAAGAACAATTTTTTTTATTCCCAGATCAAGGCGCATTTAATGAAAAACTCCCCGCATACAATGAAAGGACGGATAAATGATAATAAATTGACAATTTCCCGATTCACGGTTATTTAATATGAAAATTCCCAGTTCACGATTAATGAAAATCCTTAATCACGGCCGTCGGGTAATACCCCATTCCCAGTTTACGAAGAATTATTGTCAGTTGAAAAACCCATTCGCTAGGAATGGAAATATCCCTTGCCCCCCTCCCCCCCCCCCTTTTCTTGACAAGCATGTGCGACCTGCATTAATTTAATATGAAATGAAATTGCTTGGACAGTGGTGTTCCAATGGGGAATGTGTTCACGATCGGAGCGCCCCCTCCACGGAGACAGAGACTTGCATATACGGTGACTACAGAGGCGTGGTCGATCCACAAACCAAGTGGACGTGTGAGGACGTGAAGAGATACGCCCCCTGGCGGTGTTACGACGAGGACCTTGTTCTAGATTGCTGCGCCTCGTGCAGCGAGCTGCGAGACACACAGAGAACAGGTAGCCTGTCCATCGTTAGCGTCGTCCAAACTGCTGATGTCATAGGCATTCTGAAAAAAACACCTTATCGATCGACCTACAGTTTTTAGTACTTCATAGTTTTCTTAAGTTTGAAAAAGAGCCCCCCCGGCGCGAACTTCCTTATCCATGCTCCTACTCTACTTTATAAGGTGGGTACAGGGCTAGCTTAATGCCACTGGGGCGTCTTCTCAGCTTATTTCAATATCTATGTATTATATAAATAGCGACCACCAAACCCTTCATGTCTAGTAAACCTTAACGCATCAAAGGTATGCTCCCGCACTCCCTATTGTGTGTGTGTGTGTTGGGGGGGGGGGGGGGTTATTTTCGATCTCCGCGATTGCCATCCATAAATTCGTGGAGATTCGACTTTGCTCTCCCTAATTCGTAGGGATTCGCGATTCAGAGAAGGTACCCCCCCCCCCCCCCGCCATCTATTGTATGACTAATTAGTTCTTATCGTCACCGCTGGTGCCCTGAAGGCTGCGAGTTCGGCGACAAGAACCCGGATTACTGCCGGACCATTTCGGTCTCCGAGTGCTACAGCGAGCACACCAGCGACAGCTGTTGTGAAAAGTGCGCTCAGGCCACCATCGGGAACGAGGCCGGTGAGATTCGATCCAACGTTAGAGATGCTCATTCAGTTCTTTGACCCATGCAAAGGTTGACATTTTAAAAATGTAAATGACAGATGCAAAGGTTGACATTTTAGAATGGAAATGATAGATGCAAAAGTTTACATTTTAAAATGGAAATTATAGATTCCTTATTTGAACATTCTTAGCTAACTAATATATAATATATAGACGATAAGCTATCAAAAGGCATGAAGTTGGAGGCTTCTAGGCCCCACGGGTACCTTTGTAATGTATTGCATCATTACACAGGTTGTGAGTACGGTGACAAGGCTTCATGGTGTGCGACCAGTCGTCCCAAATGCTACGACGAGAGCGACATCTGTTGTAAGACGTGCAAGGCTTACGAAACCGGAAATGAAAGTAAGAAAATAACCCCGCACGTGATATGGTTTTGTTTAAGAGTTGTGACAATTGACGTGAATAGACACTGTTAAATAAATTAGATAAATCAATATAACTTAATCACATTACCAGGTCAAACAGAAAGCATAGCTTTTGACAGAATCTGAGTAACAGTATGAGCGAAACTCGCCGCAATAGGAAATCGTGCGGGGACTCACTCTTACACGTACTTTTGTGTCACTATTGTGTCCTTAACCTTATAATATTAAAATTCAATTTTAAAAAAGCACATTTGTGTAGTTCACTGATTTGTATCATCAATTTAGGGATGATAAGAAAAAAAAATTCTGTGCAAGTCACGCGTAACAAGGTATTTTACGCGTAAGATGCGAATAAGATTTTGGTAGGGAAATTGCTGTTTTCAACAACGATAAAGTCTAACGACATTGATATGTTATGTGGGCAAGGCGGGACAGGGATATTTGCACAGCGTTAAGCCAAGCAACAGCGAAGTGTCATACATGCAATCCGAGCCACTTCATCAATCTCATTCTTTGTCTCCGCAGATTGTCTGTACGGCGACCGCTGGTCGTGGTGTAGTGGGATAGACCGAGACCAGTGCTACGACCCCCAGTACCAGACCCCGTGCTGTGCTACATGCGCCCGCCACGCCACCGGCACCCAAGGTGAGCACCCCACAAGCCGGTCGAGTACAGTTAGACATGCGAAACCGACTGGCTCATGATGCCCACTTTGAGATAGTACTTTCAAGTTTGGGTTTATTGGTTGTTATAAGGCCCATATTTTAAGTAGTAGCCCATATACATGCGAAAACCTACATTAGGGCCGTTTGTGAACAAATTGAGAGTGTAATTCATGCCTTACGTTATTTCTTGTGAGAGGTACCTATATTTTAAGTAGTATTTATACATATATATATATATGCACATATATTTGGGGTATGCATTGCAAATCTGTATTAGAATAATGCTCACATGATAGACAGTTGAGATGCATTTGATAAAGTTTTTCCGTGGTATTGGTATTTTCATCAAAATATAAAATTCATATCGTAAAAATGCCAATGTATATGAACTGTTAATACTTTTACTGATAATTACACTGGGCATACTTTTACTGATAATTACACTGGGCATACTTTTACTGATAATTACAATGGGCATACTTTCACGTGTTCGTTGGCATTGCCTCCATCGCGTTCCATACGCCATTCTAATACGTGTGGTGTACGATATTAATTAGACATGTCCGTGCTGACAGGGTGTGAGTACGGCGACAGGAGCCGCTACTGTACCCGTGACGACTGTTCTGACGCCAGGCGGCGCGATGACTGCTGTGACACGTGCAGAGACTTCATCGTCCCCCCAGGTGGCGCTCCCTGCAGTGGCGGCGACGATTATAATTGGTGTTCTTACCGAACCCCATCTGAGTGCTACAGCCTGGCCGATAGCTGCTGTGGAACCTGTTCCGCGTTCTTCACTGGGATCAGCGGTGAGCCATGTGATTGGTTAATTAGTTATGGCGAACCCCCTACGGCACCCCATCCCTTGATGACGCCATACAGCGTAGCACAATCCCGTTATTGACGTAACAAATATGTATATGTTTATTCCTAAAGCGGAACTTATTAATCCCTTTACCAAACACACTCGTGCGACTTAGGTCATGTGTGACCCTTAATTGGATCTTCATGCAAAAGGTTATTTCTTTGATTGAGAAAAGACGAGTATCCTTGGTGCATGTTCTCCGCCAAGGCATCGACCAATTAGCACCCCGTTGCGTAGCGCAATCGATGTCTTCACATTATTATGATATTTTGTTATGGGGCCTACAGGGTGAAACAACAAGTAGAGGTCCGCCATGTTTTAATTAACGTTGCTTCGTCCAATGTGCTTACAGGCTGTGAATACGGCAATCGAGCCTCGTGGTGTGAGAGTTACATCCGCCGGGAAGGCCCGGGGGTGTGTCAACGTGACAGCAACGTGGCTCATCTCTGCTGCTTGACCTGTCAAAGCGCCTCCCAGACGCCCTCTGGTGACGGTACGAGATGATGTTATTATAATAAATATATCAATATGTCAACATATGTCAACAATTGTCACTTGTGAGGACAATTGTAAACTATGCCCCAGTCATGGCCCAATATTTTCCTACAACCCTTGCAACAAGTAACATTTATTTATTTTTAATCTAATAACCAATATAGAAAACAAACTGGACAAAATATATATGGTCATCCAATAAAGATGTGTTTCAATGCTGGATTTCGGCTTTTTTCAAAGTAGCAAACTGAGATCTGGCATGTTATTTCTGGAAGCATTAAATATGACCGTCAGTTGGAAACTACTATATGACGTCACAGGATTGGCATTTTAGCTTTGGTGCTCTCCATAGGCATTTGTTGTGGGTGGGATGTATTGTACTCATGGTTGAGTTCAACTCGAGGAGTTCAAGCCCATGTGAAGGTGAAATACATGTCACATGGGCAAAATTCAAAGAAAGAATACGCCTCATATGAGAGTGCTTAATATATCTCAGCTGACTATTCTGCATCCGACTCACATGTAATTCAGTTACAATATCAGGAATTGCAATCTTTATGCCTCATCAGGTTGCATGGATCAGGCGAGCTGGTGTCCTACCATTAACTCCGGGCAATGCTATGACGTCACAACCAGAAACACCTGTTGCGTCACCTGTCGTGGGTTGAGGACAAACGATTCTGGTCAGTGATATGGTTTATACAGCTAAATAATATATATTGTCAAATATATATATATGCAGGGAATACGCAAAGGCAATCATTGTCAAGTTGTTGCCTAGGTGTTCACTTCACTTCCACTAGATTTCTTGGTCGTGATAATAAGGAACTCTAGTCGGAAATCACGGAAAGTTCTAACTATGCCTACATACGGCCCTGGTACAACTGATATGTACTCACTAACTTAGGTTGCGCATAAATTTATAATTAGAAAAGCCTATAATATAGGGCTCACACTGGCAGACATAGACGTGTTAATATTTGATTATTATTGTACTTAACTTCACATAAGAATTGCATATCTGGACGAGGGATACACGATCTGGCTTGCTGCCATGGCGGGCAAAATAGTTAATACTTGTGCACACTTCTATCTTTTCATTTATCTTTCCTTTCGTCCTTTCAGGCTGTGAATACGGGGACAAGTTCAGTTGGTGTGCGCGTCAGTATTGTAGTACCACCCAGAGAGATTGCTGCTCCTCGTGCAGATAACGTGGCCGTCCGTATTATAGTTCGTACCACAGCGATTACTTTTCCTTCTATTGTGGAAACATTTGAAGACGGAACCGCCGCTGGAAAAATGCCATTATTTATTATTATTTGTAAATTCTTGGTTGCTGCGCGTACACAGTGAACAGATAGTAATACATTTTATTATCAACACTATTCTTAGCCCAAATTGTACTTTATTCTTGTGTTTTGTAGAATTGTGAACTATATGCGCTTGACCCACCCTGGTAATACAATAAACTCGAGAAACGGGAAGAGTTGTTCTTCCTTATAACCACTCAAGATCCTGCTACAAAATGGCGACCACGACGAGACCAGTTTGGACGTCACGCGTAGGTCAGTGTGTACACCTGCGGTGACGAGGGAGCTGTCAGCGGCGGACTCATTGACTGTTGGTGTCAGGAGACCTCTCCACGGCTACGCGAGCATCGGGGAAGTTCCTGCGGCGACCTGGTGAACGACTCACGCCGACAAGCGAGTGGGAAGGAGTTACTAAGTGCGTCAATTACGGGCAGCGGTTCATCAGAGTTCAGAGTTCATTTCATTTATTTAACCAAAACAAATAAATGTTGTTACATGAATACATACACATTACAGAGGTATTGCAGGTTGGGCGACACAGGCTAAGATTAATTAATCGCTTGGCCACCTTATCATATCAGTTCACGCAAAAAAATGCTTAGATGGCGGAACACGCAAGTAGAACATAAAAACAAACAAAACGTATCATACAAAGGGTAAACGTTTGGACTAAATTTTAATGAACCACCCCCCATACTTAGACCCCCTCCCCAAAACAAACACTTACCCCTTCATAAATAAATGTTAATACTGGCATATGTAGCAGTTTTCAATGGTACAGTCGTAGGAGTAATTATCTAGAATAATCATTTTGTTGTAGTTTGTGAATCCATGCATACTGTGCGTGTCTATTTTAGAGAGAACACTGGTCGGCTCATTATTAATTAGATCAACAAAACTATGTCTGATACACTTAAGGGCAAAGGAATGTCTGGCTCTACTGGTAAAGACATACGATTTACGTCTGGTATTATGATGGTGTATATCACAACGCGAAGCGAGCGGTAGATTCAAAAAGTATTCTGGAAGAATTCCCTTCTTTTGTTTGTAACAAAATTTTAGCAACTGTAGTTTATGTATGTCTGTTTAGGCATCGCAGCTGTTTAAACAGAGGCTCGGAGTGCGCATTCCATTTACTTAACGTAATAGCCCTCATTGCCTTTTTTTGTAATCTAAACAAACTGGTGTTGTCATAACCCCATAGTAGGACCCCTGTTGTTATATGAGGCAGAATCAATGTATTATACTGGCTTCGTAAATCGTGTTGGGGAAGGATATGTTTCAGTCTATGCATAATGCCAATGGATTTGTTTATTTTGTTTGCAATTTTTCTTAAATGATTATGCCACTTAAGATGTTTATTTATGGTGATACCCAACAGATTGAATTCATCAACACACTCCAAATGCGTAGTGTTAATTAACAACTCTATTGGGTTTACTTTTCTTGTGGGGTATGATAAAGCGTATATTTAGATTTCTCTATGTTAAGAACTAGCCGATTTGCAGACAACCACTCATTTATTTTTCTAAGTTCTGCATTTATAATAACAGAGGATGTTCCAGCTGTAGATATGTTAAGTGAAAAGAAAAGCGTGGTGTCATCCGCATATATTTAAAGAATTTACTACACTGTTCTATGTCATTAATATAAATTATGAATAATAATGGTCCTAGAATGGATCCTTGTGGTGCACCTGTCGTTATGTTCGTCATGCTTGACGTGAAGTCATCCAGACAAACACATTGCGATCTATTTTATTAAATAGTTCTCCAGCAAACTCAGCCATTCCGCGGATTCCGTATCCGTATGATTGTTTTTTTTATTAATATGTCGTGATCAATAGTGTCGAAGGCCTTAGAAAGATCAAGAAACATACTAACGGGAAGTTGGTTTTGATCCATTGATATAAGGACACGATCTACTACCTCTAAAACAGCTAGGTCAGTCGAATGTTCGGAGCGAAATCCGTATTGACTATTGCTAAACAGTTTATTTGTGTCAAAGTACCTGTAGAGTTGGTTAGCAATCATTTTCTCAAAAACCGTAGACATGGCCGGCAAAATTGATATTGGACGATAATTGCTAATATCATTTTCATTACCCTTCTTATAAACTGGTACAACTTTGGCAATTTTCAGCTTAGACGGAAGATGCCTGTTGCTAGTGATTGATTCACAATACAGGTCAGGGCTACAGAGATTTCATCTTCAATCAATTTTACAAGGTGAACAGAAAGAGAATCGACGCCTTTACTGTGCTTAGGCTTAAGATTGTTTATAACATCGATCACAGTGTTCGTGGAAACGAATGTAAAGTTAAACTCGGTATTAGACTTGCCTTTAAGATAGTATTCAAATCGACGAGAAGTTGTTATTAAATTTGCCTTTGCAAGGTCTTGACCAGCCGTAGCAAAAAATGAATTAAATTTCTCACAAATTGTTAGGCGATCAGTGATTTCATAACCATCAAATTGTATAGACTTAGGGAAGGTCCTTTTATCGTTTGAAAGTTTGAGTAAATCTTTTAGGGTACCCCAGGTCCTTTTTATATCATTTTTGCAGCTAAGGAATCGACCATTATAATAATGACGCTTTGCTAAATAAATATTTCGTTTTAGGATGCGATTATACATTTTTATATTAGTTCTATAAGTCTCATATAATGGAGAATCTATCGGCGTTCCTCTTAGTATTTTATACTGTTTATCTCGGAACTTAATCGATTTCATAATACCCTTAGTTATCCAAGGATTTGATTTGTGCTTGAATTTTCTCAACTTACCAATTTCAGAAGGAATATGATTTCTCTGGCACGAAGGACAGACCTTTCTAGTATTTCGTAATTCACATTAGAGTCAGGTGAGATGTCATTATTTAGCATGTTTTCGATTGCCATAGATTGTACTTCTTTTTTGAAGTTTGAAATTGAAACCGGATCTTGGCAAACAAATTTGACCATTTTCCTGCCAACTGGACGGGAATTTTCATATTTTACACGCAAGAAGTAGGGCAGGTGATCCGACATGGAGTTTATAATAACACCCGCCAGTGACTGTTAAGTTGTCACAGATATTGCAATACAAATTATCATTCAAGGTAGCACGTAATCTGGACAGTCTGGTTGGCAATGTAATTTTGGGAAAGAACCCACATGCTAACACGGTGTCAACAAATTCCGCCACAGATTGTTTTTCATTAATTCTAAGATCTATGTTATAATCACCAGAGATAACAACAAGCTTATTTGTACGGCTAAAATATGTAAGCGTGTTAGACATTTGTTCAGAAAAACTCTTATAGCTCTCCACTAATTCGAGCGAGGGCCTGTAGATATCTCCTATTACAATATTCTTACTCACAGAAGCAGTTTTCACCTCAATAAATCATCAGTGAGCTGTACACAAGGCGCGTGCAGGTAAACGGAGCTGTGCAGGAGCCACGTGGAGCGACGGCTGAGTGCATCGGTAACTGGTCGGCGGCGGTCTGCGACGGATGGACTTACTGTACTGCCAGTGAACCTTTGTTCATGCTTCTTGTCTTCACAGACTAGGAGAGTTGAGTAGCTAGTAGTGTGGAATAACGAGGACGTTATGACAAAACCTGGCATTGAGCGTCATGGCTACGCGTTGTAACGGATGTGGGGGGAGGAACTTTTGTCTTTTCCATCTTTGAAGGATGTTCTTGATTTGATATTAAATGATGTAAAAGTAGCGCCTTTCGTTGACTACTTTATCATTATACATGGCGCAGTCGGCATAAGAAACGTCCACAGATTGTTCAGCACCCCCATCGGTCCTCTCGTCGCCATACACGTAAGCATCCGGGTCTGTTTAACGCACCCCACACACATCATGGGCGATGAAGAGGAAGCCAACACTTCCTCGGGGACACCTGCTGCAACACCACCCTCCAACCCCATTACCCTGACGGCCGATCAATTCACACAGCTACTCCAAACCCTGACGATTCAGCATACGCAACAGGAAAGAGCTACCACGCCCCCGGCACCCGGCTCCACGTCTGTCAAACGCCCTGATCGTCCATCAGTAGACCTGGGCTGCTCTGAGTCATTCTGGGCTTTTTTCATCAACGAGTGGCAATTGTACAAGCGCAGGGCGAATCTACCGGCCTCAGCGGCGGAAGAGTTACGTGCGTGTTGCTCCCAGGACCTCAGGCTGGAGCTGTTCAACTACGTGGGCGCGGGCACCATAGACACGCTGTCCGAAGAAGCCCTCACACAAAACATTAAACGGCTCGCAGTTAAAGGCAAAAACCAATCGGTGCATCGCCAAGAATTCTATGCCCTGCAAGAGCCAGATTGCCCCGTCCAACAATTTGTCTCCAAACTTAAAGCCAAGGCGGAGCACTGCAACTTCTCCTTCACATGCTGCAACCACGCTTGTGGCGTCGTCAACAATTACTCACAGGAGATGGTTTCCGACCAGCTCACCGTAGGCCTGGTGGACAAAGACATCCAAGGGGAAATCCTGGCTAAATCGTCACAGTTGGGCTCTTTCCAAGAGAAGCTCGACCTCGTTCAAGCACTGGAGGACGGCAAGCGCGCGAAAGAACAACTCGGTGGGGATTCGACATTAGCTGCTCAACAATCCTCATACAAGAAGTCTAAAAAATCACGCGGCCCCCAGCAATACAAGAACAGGGAGGCACTGAAACCAGTCGGTTGTCCAGGATGTGGCAGCAAAGACCATGGCCGTGGCACTGATCACCCGCGCCACCTACACTGCCCGGCGCAGGACTCAATATGCGACCACTGCGGCATCAAGGCACACCTCGCGACTGTCTGCAGGAAGAAAGTGGATGCGTCACATCCGGCTATCAAGAGCGATGTAAATGCTATCCCCTCCTCGTCCTCATGGATCTTATCGTTAAACACTCCCCAAGACCAGGCGTATACCGCTGACAGCCTTCGCCAAAACTCTTAAGGCCTGGCGTCGCGCTACCCACGTGTTGTCTCACTCCTCAAGACTCCACAAAACTATAGTCGTCCCACATATGGAGTGGACATCAGAAGAAAACCGCTTCGTCCACAGGACGCCTCGATGCCTTCCCAAAGTAAAAGTGCAGCTACGTCCCATGGCCGATACTCACAAAGCTTACAATAAGCCCCTGTCATCGGCCGTACACGAAACAGAAGTCGAAGCCATTGCTGACACCGGCGCCCAAACGTGTGCATGCGGCCCTAATATTGCCCAGGCCATGGGCATCAAACCCTCTGAGCTGGTGCCCACCTCACACACCATCAATGGTGTGACTCAATCATCTGTGAGCATCAGAGGGGTATTCTACGCGGCCATCACGTTGAGCGGACGAACCACACGTCAACAGATCTACGTCGCCGACAACGTCGCGGGACTGTTCATCTCAGAGAATGCCCTCAGGGAACTGGGAGCCATATCGGAAACCTTCCCTCACGCAGCACCCCCAACCATTGCGGCTTCCAACACCAGCTGTGATTGCCCGACGCGCGAGGCACCTCCTCCTAAACCGGACAAGCTGCCTTTCCCACCACATCCAGACAACATCACCAAACTAGAGAACTGGCTTCTTAAACGATACGCAAGCAGCGCGTTCAACGTATGCGAGCATCAGCCCTTGCCCCATATGACTGGAGCCCCACTAGAGATCCACTTCCGCCCAGACGCCAAACCTATGGCTCACCATACACCCATACCAGTGCCACACCACTGGAAAGAAAAAGTAAAGGCTGACCTTGACAGGGACGTCCGCCTTGGGATCATTGAAGCGGTGCCTCCTGGCACCCCTACCATCTGGTGCTCGCGCATGGTCGTCGTACCTAAGAAGGATGGCTCACCTCGTCGCACAGTTGATCTACAGGCTCTCAACACAGCCACCTACAGGCTCACCCATTACACACCCGCTCCTTTCCACCAGGTCTCTCAGGTCCCACGCAACTGCTGGATGACGACTCTGGACTGCTGGAACGGCTACCACTCGATGCGCCTCAACCCCTCTGCTAGCGCCGCCACCACTTTCATCACGGAATGGGGCCGCTATCGATACCTACGTGCTCCACAAGGATCTCATGTGGCAGGGGACGGCTACACCAAGTGTTATGACGACATCACAACCGACGTAGAACGTAAAACTAAGTGTATCGATGACAGCCTCCTCTGGGACAGTTCCATTGAAAACGCCTTCTGGCACACCGTCGATTACATCGCCCTATGTGCAAAGAACGGTGTGGTATTCAACCCTTCAAAATTTAAGTTCTCCAGGCCAGAGATAGAATTCGCCGGATTCACCGTCACGCAACATGGCGTCCAACCATCGCCGGCAATCCTTGATGCAATTCGCAACTTCCCCACGCCTTCGAATATCACCGACGCTAGATCCTGGTTCGGCCTGGTAAACCAAGTTGCCTATAGCCTGTTTACAACTGAGGCAATGCAGCCATTTCGCGAGCTCCTGACACCAGGAAAATCGTACTGGGATAGCGCCCTGGACGCATGTTTCGAGAAGAGCAGGCAGGAGATCATCAAATTGGTCGAAAAAGGTGTACAAACCTTCGAGCGCGATCGCTACACTTGCCTGTCCACGGACTGGTCCAAGAAAGGCCTGGGGTTCACACTCACTCAGAAGCACTGCCGCTGCCCCTTGACGGATGCTCCGCTCTGTTGCAACGACGGATGGCGGCTAATTTTCGCCGGTTCACGGTTCACCACGGACGCTGAGAGCCGCTACGCCCCTATTGAGGGTGAGGCACTTGCCGTTGCCTACGGCCTGCAGAAGTGTCGTATGTTTGTTCTGGGTTGCAAGGACCTGCTCATCGCCACTGATCATAAACCTCTCGTCAAAATTCTTGGTGATTCGAGCCTAGATTCCATCAAAAACCCCAGGCTATTCCGACTAAAGGAGAAAACCCTACCGTTCGCCTTCGACATCAAACACATTCCTGGCGCCTCACAGAAGAGCGCAGATGCCTGCTCCCGCCTCCCAACAGGGAACTCGCATGCCGATGCCCTCCGCGATGCAGCCTCACCTACTGATTGCCTTGAGTCAGACATCCTCGCCAGTCAGTGTGACTCATCCATCCTAGCTTCACTAAACGCCATTCATGATACAGATGACGTCGTCGCCTCTGCTATCACTTTGGGTCGCGTCAGAGAGGCCTCCATCTCCGATGCCACGATGACCTGCCTCTCGACCACCATCACCAACGGTTTCCCCAACTCAGAGAATGAGTTACCAGAGGAGATCCGCCCATACTGGCGCTACCGGGACCACCTCAGCTCTTACGAAGGCATATGCACCTACAATGATCGTGTCCTCATCCCGCCGTCCCTCAGAAAGGAGGCCCTCGACGGCCTGCACGCCGCCCACCAGGGTGTCGCCGGCATGAAAGCCAGGGCCGCCCGCAGCGTGTTCTGGCCCGGGATGAACTCCGCCATTTCCTCCCGCAGGGCACAATGCCACTCCTGCAACAAGATCGCCCCATCACAGGCCCCAGAAGCTATGAGGCCATCGCCTGCCCCAGCTTATCCGTTCGAATTCGCTGTCGCTGATTACTTTGACTTACAAGGCCATCGCTACCTAGCCTACGCCGATCGGTACACAGGATGGTTGTCAATCGCCAAATGCGACTCTCTACATACCGATTCAAAATCCCTGTGCCGAGAACTCCGCACGCTGTTTGGGATATACGGCGCACCTGCGGAATTAGCCACAGATGGAGGACAGCCATTTCCCTCCCATCACGTCCAGCGATTCCTCCAGCAGTGGGGCGTGACATGGCGCCTCTCTTCTGCTTACTATGCCCAGAGCAACGGTAGAGCCGAGGCCGCGGTCAAGACGGCGAAGCGCCTCTTGATGTCCAACATGTCAGCAAACGGCGGGCTCGACACCGACCGCTTCGCCAGAGCCCTCCTACAATACCGGAACACACCCCTGCCGGGTCTAGAGCTGTCACCAGCTCAGCTGCTCTACGGGCGCACACTACGCGACCATGTACCCAATCTTCCCAGCCTGCTTCGGATCCGCAAGGAATGGCTAACCCTGGCCGAGGACCGAGAACGAGCCCTCGCCCACCGTCACATCAAGGCCATCGAACGCTACAACGAACACACCAACCTCCTGCCACCGCTTACGGTTGGAGACTTTGTATCCGTCCAGAACCAGACCGGCAATCATCCTCGGCGCTGGGACAAAACCGGCCGCATTGTTGAGTCACGTGACCACCATCAGTATGTCGTTCGCTTGGACGGATCGGGCAGGTGCACCTTACGCAACCGCCGCTTTCTACGAAAGCACACACCCTTCGATGCGCGACCTACAATCCTACCCCTTACCCCGGCTCCGTCATCACCCATGGTCACCGACCCGCAGGTCGCTCCTCCCGGGCAGAATAATCCCGAGGACTCGAGGGTAGTCTGCCCTGAGACAGTCCTCGAGGGGCCGCCTCCTGCCGTGCCGGTTGTCAATGACCTCGTGCCCACCAAGACTGTGCCGGCGTCGCCCAAGGCCGACACACCTGCTACCACCTCCCCACCCCAGCCGCCCCGCCGCAGCACTCGAGAGCGCCGTCCACGCCGCGCCCTCTCTCCATCTCTCCGTGGGTCCTTCCACGACTACAGCTGCCGCATCGGCCCTAGCACTTCGGGCCTCCCCGTTGGGGGAAGGGGGCATGTGGAATAACGAGGACGTTATGACAAAACCTGGCATTGAGCGTCATGGCTACGCGTTGTAACGGATGTGGGGGGCGGAACTTTTGTCTTTTCCATCTTTGAAGGATGTTCTTGATTTGATATTAAATGATGTAAAAGTAGCGCCTTTCGTTGACTACTTTATCATTATACAAGTAGCCTGGCCTAGTACTCACAACACCTGATTTAACATGCTCATAGACAATTGTTGACGCAGTGTCTCGTTTTGCAATGGTACTTGGAATCAATAGTAAGTGAACATTTATTATTTCCTATCATCCGCACATTAATTAAGTTAGTGTCACATCAATCACTTGATACTTCAGCAAGTTATTCAAGCTAAATCTTGCTCTGCACTGTATTTGTGTTCTGTCTTTTAAGGCATGCGTGTCTGCTTGTGATACCTCTTATTTGGATTTGATTACAATAAGCCTTATTACTATATTTCTGAGTTTATATATATATATTTTTTTTCATAGTTAATCAAATATTTCTGATACAGTATTAATCATTGATAAGTTTGAAAAACCTTTGTTAATTGTATTAAGGTAATTAAGATTTGAGTAATTGAGGAACTTTAATGAATAAACTTTAGTTAATTTAAATAAGTGAAAACAAAACCTTTGTTCATTTTATTAAGGTAATTAAGATTTGAGTAATTGATGAACTTTAATTAATTAACTTTAGTTAATTTAGTTAATCGTTTTGATATAATTCATAGTTAGTTATAGTACATCTGGAATAATTAGAGAATTATTTATTTTTGGTTATCTTTGGTCTCTGATACAAGTTTTTTTTTTCTCTAATTTGTCTAATTAGCTACTTCCTTCTGTTGACCTTTAAGTTAAGAATGTGGGTTATTTCTCTTTTGGAGTAGTATCATTAGTAATTATTGTTGCTTGGTAGTAATTACATCCTGTTAAATTAGTTTAACTATTACCTGCAGTGACATAGTTCTTCGTTATCATTCAGACTTTGTCATTCTGGAGTTGTCTTGTTTTCGGCATTTGATTTGGCCATTATCTCTTGAGCACTTAGTATTTTGGATTTATTCTTTTTTTCTTACATTTCTTTCGCTTATGTGTGGTTGGTTTGGCTTTTGTCACTACATATCTTGTGATCACAAGATCAGTGGGCCATTATAGGGAGTTTGTCAATTCCAATATTCACAAGACTGAGTCTCCCTCGTTGACTCGCATTGGTGGTTTATAATTGTGTATTCTTTGGATTAGGATAGACTGGATAGTTGGTTTTGATTATTTTTTTTTGTAACCATAATCCGTGGGGTATTATGGTAATGTTTGCGCAGCGGTGCTTATTGCTTAGTGCTCTCTGGAGGCAGAACTGAGGCAATTATTGGTAAATTTCAAAGTAACAACCGAATGGTTGCGTTTCTACAACAATTCTGTTTATTTATTGTTCAGTGACGAGACTCAGGCTCAGCATGCCATACAAGCTTTGAAAGGTGCCACTCTGGGTCAATCAGATTTATTTGTAAGTCAGTTGGCTCTTGAGGCCGAGATGCAGATTTGTGCGCTTTTGAAACAAGAGCGTGAAACTAGAACGAAAGAGTCTCAACCCTTACGACATATGGTTGGACTTTGGCAGGACTTGTCTCCACACAAGAAAAATAGCAAATGGCGTCGATAATGAGACTGCCAGCTAGGGATGCTAGAGGGGCTGAGGGCACACCATCTGCACAATATGTGGAACAGCGGCCTGCAGACATACCTCCAGTGGTTAACTGGGGACATCCTTATTCTGGTCTTCGGTTGTCCTCCACCTTTTCGGGTGATGGAAGAAAGGGCGAGGTGTTGTATGACATCTGGCGACAGAAGGTCATTTCATTGAAAGATAGTGGATACCGAGACGTAGAATTATTGTTAGCTATCAGGAAGTCTCTGAAGGGCATGGCTGCAGAGGTGATGCTGCACATGGGGTCGCAGATCACCGTGGCTGGCCTTATTCACAAGCTGGACAACGTGTTTGGCAATGTTCTGCCACTTGATAATCTCTTAGAACAGTTTGGGGGGAAGCGGTCACAGCATGGGCATGTAGGCTGAAACATCTGGTCTCCCAGGTCCGTTCTAGAGATGTATCTGTGTTCCCTGCTGGGAATGACTCGATGGTAAGAACCAAGTTCTGGTCAGGACTGCGAGATGACAAGATGAAGACTGCACTTCGGCATCGTATGGACGGACATGCTCCATACGAGCAAATCATGATCTCTGCAAGGTTAGCGGAGATGGAGACGGGGCCGAAGGCTTCATCCCATCAGGTGTCTGAAGAGTCGGCCCAGCAAAATAAGAAGTTGGATGAGGTTCTAGCCCTGCTGACTAAGATGGAGACTCGGTTGTCAGCAGTGGAACAGCGTTCGAATAACAAAGGCTCTTTCAGGAAGTCTGGTCCACAACCATCTGATACCCAGTACAAGTTTAGGGGAAAATGTTACGAAGGGCCACAAAAAGTCTGAGTGTCCTTTAAACTCTTAGGGACCCTTGGTTTAGGGCAGCCAAGGCGCTCGGTCCGATCGGAAAGCCTTATTGATAGGCTAGTGGGAAGAGCGAACGAGGTCTCGGTTGAGATAGTGGGGGTGGATCATCGTGCTCTATTGGTCGATGATTAGTACTATCAGTCAGAGTTTGTGCGGGAATCTAGGCCTAGAGATCCATTCGCTGCAGGAATTGTTATCAGTACAAGGTGTTGGTGGTGAGCCTCTCACTTACTTCGTGGAAGTGAAAGTGACCTTTCCGGAGTTGAAGGCTGGCTTAAAGTCGTTGATGCTGGTGGTGCCTGATACCAGTTACCACGAGAGAGTGCCTTTGTCAATTGGCACAAACGTGCTGAATAATCTGCCTCTGGTTAAAGGACAGTCTAGTTCAACTGGGGCTGCATCATGGCGGTATTCCACGCTTTGTCTAACCAAGACAAGTTGATGGCTCAGCCAGACCTTGGGTACGTCAAGCTTATGAAAGCAGTGACAAGTCCCGCCGGAAGTCAGTCGGTGATACGAGGTCTTGCCAGAGTAGCAACATGTATGCGACTGAATGTGATGGTTGAAGAGAGTCCGATTCATGATCTTCCTGGGAGTCTGCAGTTGTCACCTGGGCTAATCCACATTGATCCCGGGAAATTCCCCCAAAAGGTTGCAATAGAGGTGACTAACTATTCGTCCAAACCTGTAACGATTCCTCACAAGCATGTGTTGTGCTCTATGCATAACATCTCGGTCGCGCCGAAGGCCAGCGATTCCGCGATGGAGATATTTCCAAAGATCAGTTAGTATCAGCCGGTGATAATTTCTTTGTCTTTGTTGAATTCCAACTACATGGATCACCTGTCTGATGAGCAGATAACGGGCGTTAATCAGTTCTTGTCTGAGTGGAAGGAAGTGTTTTCACTCCACGATCTGGACTTGAAACATTCCATTGAGTTGACTGAACATGGACCGTTCAAGGAGAGGCCTAGGAGGGGATACCCCATGCCATGTTGGATGAGGTCAAAGGTCACCTTGAGTAAATGCAGCAACTCGGTGTAATTAGGAAGTCTAGCAGTCCGTACTCCTCGAATGTGGTGTTGGTCCGTAAACGTGATGGCAGTCTGCGTTTTTGCATAGACCTCCGGCGTCTGAATTCTCAGTGACGCGTACCCTTTGTCTCGAATAGAGGAAACGCTTGAGACACTTCATGGAAGCCAGTGGTTTTCTATCTTAGACTTGAAGTCTGGATACTGGCAGATGGAGTTAGAGGAGTCTGATAAACCTAATACTGCCTTCACAGTTAGTGGTTTAGGCTTCTGGGAGTGTTCGAGGATGCCATTTGGGTTGACAAACGCCCCTGCTACATTTGAACGGCTCATGGAGTCTTGCATGGGTGATTTGTATTTTACTTACTGTTTGCTGTATTTAGACGCTATCATTGTGTATTCTGTGACGTTCGAAGATCATCTGCAGCAATTGGAAAGCCATTTTTGGACGGCTGAAAGACGCGGGGCTAAAGTTGAATTGTTCAAAGTGTAGATTTTTTCAGAAGAGCATTAAACGTTTGGGGCATGTCGTATCCAGAGAAGGCATCTCGCCTGATCCGGAAAAGATATCTGTAGTTCGGGACTGGCCCACTCCAACGTCGCTAAAGGACGTGCAGAAGTTCTTGAGTTTTGCTGGATTTTATCGTCGCTTCGGTCGTGAATTCTCGCGGATTGCTCGTCCTCTACATGAGTTGACACAGGGTCCCACTACGTCTAAACGTAACAAGTCTCGGTTGAAGGGACCCAATGAGTTTAAGTGGTTGTCTGAAGATCAAGCGGCCTTCGATCGGCTGGTCGAGTGTTTAACATCGGCCCCCGTCTTGGCGTTTGCCAATTATGACTCTCCTTTCGAGTTACACGTAGATGCCAGTGGTAGTGGTCTGGGTGCCATTCTTTACCAAAGGCAAGACGATAGGCAGCGTGTTGTCGCATACGCCAGTCGATGCCTCAACAATGCAGAAAAGAACTATCCGGCTCATAAACTGGAATACTTTTCGCTGAAATGGGCAGTCACTGTAAAGTTTCATGACTATATCTATGGGACCAAGTTCACCGTATTCACGGATAACAATCCGCTGACTTATGTCATGTCGCGTGCGAAGCTCGATGCTACGGGCCATCGCTGGGTTTCGCAGTTGGCGAATTATGATTTCGAAATTAAGTATCGCAGTGGAAAGGCGAATGTTGACGCAGATGCGTTATCACGGCTGCAAATCCCGGATGATATCGCAACCATATCGGCTCCCGTTGTCGAAGTTGTTCTCAGTGGCGGTGACCGTCACGTCCCAGTGTCTGTTGTTCAGTACAGGTGCTTTCGGAAGAGTCAGATTTGGGGGTACCCCACTTCACTGCTCGTGAGCTCGCTGAGGCTCAGCACCAGGAACGATCTATTCGTGATGTGGTTGCAGTGATTCAGGGTTCCACCACTCTTGTCCCAGGAGAAGACAGAAGAGCTTTGCTGCGTGAAAGGAAACGTCTTGTAATGCATGATGGAATCCTGTATAGGAGTCGTCAGGTCAACGGCAAACGAAGCCGTCAGTTGGTTCTTCCCCGGCAATTTCAGTCTGGAGCGTTAAAGGGCTGTCACGATAAAGTGGGGCATCTGGGTCGGGATCGGACCTTAGCCCTGATCCAGGATCGTTTTTATTGGCCGGGGAATGGCCACCGCTGTCGCGGATTATGTTGCACAATGTGGCCGTTGCATTCGACGCAAAGTGTTACCAGGTCGAAAGTCTGCGCTGGTGAATATAGTTACTACACAACCGTTAGAGCTTGTGTGTGTTGACTTCTTGAAGTTAGGAGCTTCCAAAGGCGGTGTGGAAAATGTGTTGGTGGTAACCGACCATTTCACTAAGTATGCACAGGCATTTCCCTGTCGTAACCAGACCGCGCAGACGACAGCTAAGGTTCTGTACGAGAACTACTTTTTGCATTACGGTATGCCGCTAAGGCTTCATTCCGATCAGGGAAGAAACTTCGAAACCATCCCATGGGGAATGGGGAATGTGAAAGGTTCAATCGGACGCTACTGAATATGCTTGGTACGCTGTCGCCAGAGGACAAGCTAGATTGGAAGAAGCGTGTTGCTTCCCTTGTGCACGCATACAATTGCACTAAACACACCTGCACGGACTACTCTCCGTTTTATCTTATGTTTGACCGCCATCCGCGACTACCCGTGGATATACTTTCTAATTTGCATACCCCAACTGAGTTGCCACAAAGTTATGCTAAGTACGTGGGTGATGTGAGGGATACATTGAAAGAAGCGTATAAGTTGGCATTAGAGAGATCAGGATTCAATCGGGACAGGCAAAAGGCAGGCTATGATCAAAAGGTGAGGAACGCCGTGGTTTCTGAAGGTGGCCGTATCTTGGTTCGCAACGTGGCCTTTCAGGGGCCGCATAAGTTACCCGACCGGTGGCAAACTGAAGTGTATCTAGTTGTTGGACAGCCAGACGCCACTGTACCAGTGTACGAGATTCGACGAGAAGACGGACAGGGACGGACACGTGTCTTTCATCGGAACATGTTGTTGCCGATTTCATCCCTGTGCAATCATCTGACAGATGATGTGGCCGATGTCTCCACAGACAGTTCCGATCCCTGTTGGGACGTCTATTAGAGACACTGACTCTGCGCAGGATGATAACTCTTCGGAAGAACCTGATGTGTACGTTCCAACGCCTGAGCCCAGAAGGTTTGTCCCCACACCAACCAGACGCTTGTCCATCGAAAAGAGGGAAACTACTCCGGTTCCCGCACCTCGGATGGTCAAAAGTACTCCGGTTCCCGCGCTTTGGGATTTGGGATTATCTGATCGAGAATCTGTTGCAGATTCGGCGTCTAACGTGGAGTCCTCTGAGGACCAGGTCGAGGGTGAGCCCGAGCCGTTGCGGCGCTCTCAGCGCCAGCGACGTAGGCCTGCACACTTTGATCCAGCGGCTTACGTTATGACTCAGTCAGCAAGTCGTCGACTGAAGGTCGAAAGGCAAAATCTCTTTCTTCGGGAGTGTTTGACTGCCATTTTGGATAGCCAGAGTTGATTGTTTTTATCTTTATCGGTAGCTCAAAACCGAGCATTAGAGGAAAGCCAGTCGGCTAAACAATCGACTGCGCAGGCGCACCCTTTTTTGCGGGTGTAACGAGTCACTTTTGTCTTAACTGCCGGCTGGCAGTTGCACATGTAGTTATCCAACTCGGAAATTGCTTGCTGAATTGTCATGAACCAACTCGGGACTTTATGTATGAAATTGAGCGTCACTGCAGGTATGTTTACTTCATAGTAATGATAATGGTACAATTATGTAGTAATACATATTCTAGATGTATATTGCGGAACGAACGTAATGACTTCTAATTTATAATGTGTAATGACTGGTTTAAAAAGAGTGTGTGATGAGTGTTACAGTAAAGGAATTGCAGTGTATATACCGAAATATCGACGGGTTTTATTTGTTGCAGGTGTTTTGTAGAATTGTGAACTGTATGCGCTTGACCCACCCTGGAAATACAATAAACTCGAGAAACGGGAAGAGTTGTTCTGCCTCATAACCACTCAAGATCCTGTTACATTCTAATGGAAGATTCCTCCCCCCCCCCCTCCCCCCGGATATATGTGGAATATCACTTCACCGGGAAACTCAAACCGATGCGCAGTCTCGAAGACAGGTTTAGGGCTCATCAGTTCTGGCGGGTCCTATTTCCGGTTTGGTTCTGTGGTGCCCAAAACGACAAGACGTAATATAGTAAAAATAAGACGGTGGTCTCTCCATGATGCACCTGGTCCGTTCGATCGCACCGTTGGAAGCGCGGTTTTAATATTATCAATGTTTACATTTCTGCCACAAACGGAGCACGATTATTATTACGTCATTCCACAGCGGAAAACACACAAGATATTTGCATATGTAGCAGTCTGAACGTGACTACGATAATTTGTTATTATATAAAATTATCCATGATAGGGCTCTACATGCGAACTAATGTGCGCAGAGTTTTCTATGTCGTGTGACGTAATCATCATCATGAATCACGTCTTTGCGCTGTATCTATGATTATTTAAATCTGCTCCGTATAGGGTCTGTAAGTGACGTCACAGACAGCACGCGCTTACCTCTAGAAACAACCATTCGCAATTATACGCCATCTTGGAAAAAGCGTGAGCATCGAACGGACCCCATGAATTATGGGGAGATAAATGTATTAACTATATTATGACTTTATAGTTGCGAATGCCTGGACCAAAGCAAACAAAAATCTTCTCACACCCACTCGATTCTTCACACTATCTCTGGACATCAAAAGGACCAACGTTATGCTATTGTATGTGTCATAAATGCCGGTAGCGATACCGGAACTTGATATTGAAGACGCCAAGGTGGAACATGTTGACGTATTTTCTTGGACTGACCCTACATAAACATCTAAATGGGTTTGGTCACGGTGATAAAATTACTTTTAGAGTATCTAAGGTAGTTGAAGTCATGCATCTAAAATATACCCTTGTTCAACATATTCGGCTAACCACTTATATCTTATACCCACTTATATCCACTCACTCATTTTATCTCACTTGCACTACTGCATACTAGCCTGGGGCGAACTAAGTTATCGATTGCAAAATATTAAAAAAGGCTGATCGTACCACCACAAAGAGTCATTACATTAGGGAATTAAATCTTCCTAAATTAAACGACATTCATGTGTAACAAACACTAAAGTTTTATTATGGGCTGCTGTATAATAATTTCGCTACATAATTTATTACCTCTCTCCATTATCCCTGTACCTTCGACCTACATGAGCATGACGCCAGGTGTAAGCACAATAAAGTTATACCCAGAACTAAGCACAAATTTGTCGAAAATTGCATTCGCTATTATTTGACTTATGTAATAAACCGAACTCCAAAAGAAATTTGAACGAAAAAGTTTACCAATAGAATAGCGGAATACGCAACATATATCAAAAATAGACTTCTAGACATGTCTGCCAAATTCATAAAATTCATGTCTCTGGGCAATTGTTTACAGAATTTGTCTTTATGTAGTCTTGTTCTCCGCGAGATCAGTAGCCCATAGCCATTTGCAACTTTCTCTAGTGTTTCAACTTCTGTAGGACACTGTGTCGGGTGCCGCGTGTGTAAAGCTATTTAATGTATTTTTATTGTAGACTTGGAGACAGAGAATGACGAATTAATTCAATAGTAGAGAGAGGTTCTTTGGAAGTTACAGTGACGGGCTTTTACCTTGAACGGTATAAGTTGAAAGACATTACATACATCCATTCGAATCAATCTTTAGAAGCTCTAAAAATCATTTCGTGGCGTACATTTGTATGACTATTCCTCAAAAAAATTTGCCAATGGCTTTACATTTAGAGCCTCTTCCCCAAAAAAGTGTGTCATAATCGGTTAAGGCATGAACACCCCATTCTTGAAACGTAGGTACCGTTTATCTTGGGAAACGTATTGCAGTCGTTGAAAAAGTCGCAGTCGCGAAAAATTCATATGCATTGCTGACGCCTTTTGTTCCTCAGCGGCTCTATAGACCAAGGCTAAACTTATGCCATTACACACGGCCAAAAAGGGCGAATCTGGAAGAGATATCCGGGGCACGGAGAGAGGGTGCCCCTTTGAGGAAATACCATCTCAGAAGTACCTCAGATCAGCGGGTGGGATGGAAGAAGGCTCCAACGTGCTTACAACCGGAGGTTCAAGTCCACAAAATACGACAGTTCACAACATAGGGAGTATAGTGTACAATGATCTGGGGCGGGGTGGGGCACTTGACGCTCAAGACTGGGGGGTGGGGGGGGGGGGGGTGCGGACACTATGGACACATTATTGATATTAGGGTAAGTAAGACAGGGTTCCCACAAGTCAGTGAAAACAGGGAAAATCAGGGAATTTTATTTTCAAGGCAAAATCAGGGAATTTCGGAAGCCTCTGTCACATTTTGGTAACTATTCCCATTACTAATATCTGGAACATTAAGAACTCCCTGCCTTACATGGTTATTAATATCCTAATACTAAACGCCCGTCTTGCCGTCGTGTTCTGCCTTGCGTTCTGGAGACGTTATATGTTTATGTCTCAAATGACGTCACGCGCAGCGATCCTGGCGATCGCTTTAGAAACTACGACACGTCAAAACGACTTCGGGATTTGTCTCGCTGAACGGGATATTTTGGTCATTTATGACTGAAAATAATTTGTTTTTGCAACTGTCTTGTTTTGTTTATGAATGAGTATGGTTAATTTCACCTGATAACGTCGTGAAGAGAATTCTTTTTTTTTCTTTGCATGTGATTTTTAACTACAAAATTGGACACTGCAATAACTGGTGTCTAGCGCTGTTGCCGCATGTAGTCCGTTTAACTGTAAAGTTGGATACTGCGGTAGCTGATGTCTAGCGCTTTTTTCCGCATGTTGTCCCCTTAATTGTAAAGTTGGATACGGCGGCAACCGATGTCTAGCGCTGTTTCCGCATGTAGCCACATATATCTGATATGGTGCTGAATTCCGCGATAATTAAGGCGTTGGGACCAATGTTATTAGTGGGATAAGCACCCAGCGTCATTGTTGACTCATCCAAGGCGGTTGGCGTTGCATGTAGCCGGTGCATCGGGCGCAAAGGTGGGACAGACAGACAGACAGACAGACAGACAGATAGACAGACGGACAGCTTCATTTTATTAGTAAGCTTATACATGTAGATGTAAATGGTTATTATTATTCTAATATGTAACTGATTATGGGTATGATCTTGTATACTTATGCAACGGCATGTATGGCATAAGTTCTCTTGCTATAATTTATGATGTTCACCCGCCAAGAATCCCTCAATTCAGACATGATTTATAGGCTGTGAACAGTTCCAATTCGTGGTTCGCTTTTTTTTCAAAAGCAATTTTGACTTAATTTACTACTGGTGGGTTTACATACAACCAGAAATGTAGAAGTTGTCACGGTTAGCAAGCAGTTTTTTTTATTTCCTTTATGTTCTTATGCATAATACACACGCAGTTAATAAATATATCAGTAAAAACGGTAAGGCATTAATTACTAATTCAATATCTGAGCAATGCTCTCAGAGTTTCGTTAATTTATATATTTCACTATTTCACTGCAAATATTATATTATATTTAGCAGAGAGCTATATTTTTAGAGGACGCAAAAGACGAGTAAAAGAGGGGAATTTTTTGTCTTGAGAGTTCTAAGACTGTAGTTAGAATTGTGTGCCAAGTCAAGAAATGTCCCTTTGCATTGCTCTGCTGTGGGTGATTCCTGTGAAACAAACTTCGTTCCTAAAGTAGAACGTCGCATGCCTCCTTCAACAAAGTTGTCACTTGAACCTTACCCAGAGAAATTCTAATTAATGTGGCTATTTGTATAACGAAATGTGTGCACCATTTGTGATATACATAATCCTTAATATAATTCCAAAAGACTTCACGTCCTTCGCCGCCTGAGGAGTGTAATCCCGGGGGTACTTAATACATTGTTGTGGGCGGAGAGGTTCCGCGTTAAAGCACCTCTTTTTCACCGCCAAAATCCTCTCGGTCGGAGCATTTTACCGCCAAAATCGGCTCAGTAGAGGTTTTGGAGCCAAATCTGCTCGGTTGGGGCGTTTTACAACCAAAATTCACTGGGAAGGGGTATTTGTTCAACCTGCTCTATGAACTCATATCATTTTGAGAGACCACCCCCCGCCCCCCCCCCCCCCCCCCCGGTCGCAAGTTTATAAATATCCGCTCTATAGGGGTGCATCTTTTTTACCATAAATGTCCGCTCCCTCAGGCATCAAGGGCTAACCGCAGAACCCCCCACCAAAATTGTATAACAGTGCTGCCCAACAATCAAGGGCTATTAGCTGGTCTGTGCTGCTATAAGGAGAGGGTAAGGCCACACGTTTTTTGGTTACTAAGGGGAAACTTTCAATGGCTCAGGGAGAAATCAGGGAAAAATCAGGAAATTCGTTTTTTGCGTTTCCTGTCGGAACCCTGGTAAGAGAAACTGGTAATGAAAGGTACGGATGACAGAAAGCTCAACAAAAACGTAGGTAAATAAGTCTAAATCAAGTTTATTTATTCTCTGTTCATTGTAGACGAGAAGCAACCGATACACGATAATAATTAGAAATAACTTACACATACATATATCTCTCTACATGGCCGATTATTAACTGATTTAGTCCATATAGTAAGGAAACACGTCTATAATTGTAAATGGGACACAAAGATTCCTATTTATCAAGGTGTCATCAATAGCCTTAAATAAATAAATAAATAAATAAATAAATAGACAAACCCGCGGTTGAACAAAAGCCCTTGTTGTCTTTCCGTATCTTTAAGAACAAATGGGAGCCCATTATGTGCTATCTTATAAATATTTAGAGATGCTTTACTTGGATATATATGGATACATATACGTGGATATGAAAATGTGTCTCTGTTCTACCGAACAAAGTACTGTAATGTCATGCTTTCATTATAGATCTGACATCTTGTTTTTTGATGTACCATGTATTATAACATTATTATGCAAATAAATAAATAAATAGAAATTTAAAAAATAATTTACAACTAATAATAGATAATTATTTTTTGTTTATACGGTGGTATTGTCTTTATATGTTTTGGCCGAATTAGGTTGGAAATGGCCCAGGTCTTCTGGTATCAACTACAAGACGGACCAGGTTATCTGCACGAGGAGCAGCAATCTCTCTGGTTGGTACTACAATATTGACGCTCACACCAACTTAACTTGTCCCCGTATTCTCAGTCTGAAATGATGAACAAAAAAGTAATGAAAAGCGTATACAATTAATAACTATATTGCACGCCATGGTTGCTTGCAAAAGAGATATACTCGGTACAGATATGCAACTGTCACAGGGAGAGAAAAGAGCGCTCATATGCCCTATTAATATTATTAATGTGTTATTAAATGTGTTTATTATACACTAATGCGCAACTTATAGTCATTGCCTTTGTCCATATCAATGTCATGGTTATTGATATAGAAAACCTTGAGATGTATTTGGTGAAGGACCATCCGACAGTTAGCCAGTTAGTACGAACAAGGCTTTCCATACATTAAATGGTTACCTGTACTCTTCGCTTCAAATTTTAAAACACGCGTAGTGTTTTTAAAAGCCTACCCACTAAATACTCTGGTGAGTCCAGCTAGGGCTGGCTGGAAGGGGTGACATGCAGCCGGCATAGGCGGCGCAGGATCCAGACAGTGCGTGGGCTTAGGGCAAAGCCAGTACAGTAGGGGAGCGGGCTGGGCGACAGCTAAGGCTAGTGGGTTAGGGAGCCGCCGAGGTAGCGCCTCACCACCGCGTCCCACGGGGCTTCCAGGCGAGGGACGGTCCGGCCTGCGTGGTGCCCGCGTGATGACACACCCCACCCCCTCCCTCATCCCCGCCTGGCTTGGCCAGGACGGACCTCTACTTTGAGGTCCGGCTCCCAGTGGCTGGGGTAGGTGGGACACACTCCACCCCATGCCTCACACCCGCCTGGCTTGGCCAGGACGGACCCACAGTTGTGGGTCCCGCAGGCTGTAGTCTACGCGACTACCTCAATGGAGTTGGCGAGGACCTGACCTCTAGTGGGTCCAACTGTAGGTCCAGACCTCTAGTTTTGGGTAGGGCTATCCAGTATATAAGATGCCGAGGGGAGAGTGGAAGGAGGACTGACCGGCCGGGACTTGTCCAAGTTGCACTGTTCTCAGAGTTTTTGATTTAGACTTGATGTATAAGAATGGTATATGAGGAATAAATACGAGAAAAGAGACCGATGCTGTTGTGTGAATTGAATCAAGTAACGGATGAAGATAACCATGAACCCTCGACAGGGTTCTCCACAATACCAAGCCATCTCACGCAGATCGTCTCAGGGAAGAATATTAACAGCATGGTTCTATAAAAAGCCCGGAGTGAATGGTAGGACACCAGTTCGCCTCATCCATACAACCTGATGAGGCATCAGCCGGCACAATTAGATAACTCGCCGTAGTTACATTCCATATCATGCGGCATTAAACATACTATGGTCGCCATTATGAAATGTGCCGGCAGTGCCGCAGGGAGGGAAGGTTCGTCACCCGGCAACAAGAACCGACGCGCTATCAGAGATTTAAATTTTCCCATTTTCATTTGTGTGTGCACAGAAAGAGCAGTGATACAATACGTTTTCTCGTCAACTGCTTATGAACAACAAAAAAGGTCAAATGTCGTATGACACCATCGATAAGTCTCAAATTGGAGGTCATGTGCCATGCTTCCAGAAATACGATGTTGCTACATGAATTCGTCTTTAGTGATTTGATGGTATAATATCTGTAATCTTTTATTGAAACGCAGTGAGCATGTCCATTTACTACAATAAAAACATCATCCCTTACCGTCACCAGAGTCTAAGGGGAGCTTCGACAGGTCAAGCAACAGTTTTCAGCCACGTTGCTGTCACGTTGACACACCCCAGGGCCTTCCCGGCGGATGTAACTCTCACACCACTCGGCTCGGTTGCCGTATTCACAGCCTGTAAGCACATTGGACGAAGCAAAGTTTAAACTATTGTGTCACCCTGTGACATACACTGATAACTTATGTTCTATGCACTAAAAACAAGGATTGCACTGCGATACCCGATATAGATTGATTGATCCATTTCCAGCCGGAGAACACCTACGGAAGCTTCTTAATATATACCCGGATATACCAATTACATGGCTCACCACTGATCCCAGTGAAGAACGCGGAGCAGAATCCACAGCAGCTATCGGCCAGGCTGTAGCACTCAGATGACTTTCGGGACGAACACGTAGTTTCTGTGTCGCCGCCATTGCAGGGAGCGCCACGTGGCGACATGATGAAGTCCTTGCACGTGGCACAGCAGTCGCGGCGCCGTCCGGTGTCCGAACAGTCCTCCTGTGTGCAGTGGCGGCTTTTGTCGCCGTACTCACAGCCTGTCGGAAATACACAATTACTATTGTACACTACACGATGTTTGCTGCCTTGAAAACCCTGGGAAACAGTGGTACTATCTGGTGCACGAATCACCCACGCGTAACCAAGCCGCACCTCTACGCATGAGTGACTGAACGATTCCGCCAGCAATGGACAGCATTGTTGGTTGGGGGGGGGGGGCAAGGGATATCTGTGTTTCTCGGGATTGGGCTTTTCATTTCACCGTGAACTGTGAATGAGGAAAGTAATTCTTCGTGAATCGGGAAATCGTCATCGTGTATCCGCCCTTCCATTACATGCGGAGAGTTCTGCTAGTAATTCATCGTGACCTGGGAATAAAGATATTTATTCTTCGTGATCTGGGAACACGACCCCCCCCCCCCCTTGCACCCACCCCCCATTGTTCTCTCATTCATTAGACCTAGACCATTTAGAAAAGCTTTATATAATATTTGCGGTGTCCCTGTCTTTGATGAGCCGCTCCTTGACACACAGACTAACGGTGTCTGGTGATATTACAGAACAATTAAACTGAACCACGATGGCGAACTGTAAACATTTCTTGAAAGGGCATTTCTGATTTCTTCAAACATTTCTTCTTCCATAGCTACATTAAAAGTAGTAACTGATATAAGCTTATATTGTACATTAGCAGACACATATATATATATTTATTGATGAGTAGGTACAAACATTGAACTTGATCAAATACACTTCCATAGTCTTCCATGTAAACCGTGTTCTATTTTCAATATGCCAATGTACACATACTACTCTCAAAATATAGGCATTCTAAGGAGAAATAGTTCAAAATATGATTTTTTTTTAAGCACTTCGCCATCTTGGTTTTTGCGTGTCTAATTGCCCATCACTGGATTGTGGTGGACTCACCTCGGATACCGGTGGCGTGGCGGGCGCACGTGGTACAACATTTGGTTTGGTGGTCAAGGTCGTAGCACTGGTCTCGGTCACTCTGAGGACACCACGAATAGTGGTCGCCGTACAGACAATCTGCGGAGACAAAGCCAGAGGTCGTAAGAAGCTCGCGCTCGTGTCTCATCAAGGGATGACTGCGCTGTCGTTGGCGGAATCATCTCTCTCCCGCATTGTAGGATCACCACTACACTATCGTGAGGCTTACGCTATTTAAACATTTGTTCCCCAAATTGCAAGCTCAACAGTTGTCTTTCGTTTGGCCAAACGCTATTCGGATTGTTTCCAGCCAAAACAATGTCAGTTGGTAAAGTTGGTAAACGTAGCCATGTTTGGCGCGACTTTGCAGGAATAACCTTTGTCGTTAAATTTAATTGACAACAAGTTTTTCTTATTCCTAAAACCACGGCATAAGACCGTTGACTACACATATATGTGCGCACACCTAGCCTCCAGCATCCTACTCTTTGCCACATGCAACATTTCACATGTTACACAGTTCCCGTTAATGTAGATGCTAATCATTTATGTCAATATAGAATGCGAGATTTCTAAATTTCTCTGAAGTCATCTGACTTAGTAACTTACTTTTTAAATACATGTTATGTTATCAGTTGGGGCAATATAATAACAGGGGTACCCCGGACAGGTCCATCACGTGGATTGACGTTTGGACGATTCTTACCCTTATTTCCGGTTTCGTATTTCTTGCACGTCTTGCAGCAGGTGTCGGCCTCGTCGTAACATGATGGACGTCTGTTGCTGCGACTGCACCATGCCGCCCGGTCACCGTACTCACAACCTATGGAAACAACATCAACAATTCAATGACATTATTGTGCAATCACTATAGAAAAGGCTTTCGTCACTGATTGACAGACCACAAATTATGTTTCTTTGCTCAGTCTGTAGAGCTTTACAAAAAGCGTTAAACCAGACAGTACATTTCTCAAAAGTGTGTTTATGTGGTATGTCGAATAAATAATGTATAGATACAAGCACATAAATATATGAGAGTAAAGTTCAGCTATGTTTCCCACCGTACATGCGCCATCACAACTGATCATAGTTATGCCAATGCTCATCAGCAGCGTGTACTGCGACGCACAAAGGTATAATAAGCCCATTTGATCAACTAACATGACGATGTTAATAAACCATTTTTGTGGGAGACACGCCAATTAAGACCAGTTTTTAAAACCATTTTAAAACTAGTGGATGGGTCTCACCAGCCTCGTTCCCGATGGCGGCCTGAGCGCACTTCTCACAACAGGTGTCTCTGGTGGGCTTGTTGTAACACTGGGAGACATCAATGTTACGACAAAAAGTGGGGTCCTTGTTGCCGAACTCACAGCCTTCAGATAAATAGCAGTGAACCATATTATCAAGTCATACATCGCCGTTCACATTCCCATGAGGGCACAAGTGTGGCAGCCATTATCATATTTAAATATTGGTGACCACCCAAAACTCGAAACCTTAATGGCATTAAACTAAAACAACAATCATCACACCGAAGAGTAGAAACCTTTCCTGGTAGAGGATGACGGCAGGGAGGGGGTCGGGAAACCCGTTTTTAAACAGCAGAAACATTATTGAATCCTAAAGTTTGTGAGTGCTTAATAGACATCGTCGATAAAATAAAAAGCCTTTTAACTCAAAAATCCAAAGGCCCTCATTGACCCTCTATTGATGGACAGGCTACCTGTTCTCTGTGGGTCTCGCAGCTCGCTGCACGAGGCGCAGCAGTCTTGGCTAATGTCGTCATGGTAACACCGCCAGGGTCTTTCTTTCGTCAACGTCTCACACTTCCACCTGGTTTGTGGATCGACCACGTCTCTGTAGTCGCCGTATATACACATCTCTGTCTCCGTGGAGGGGGCTCTCCGGTCGTGAACACATTCCCCATTGGAACACCACTGTCAAAGCAATGTCATGGCATATAAATCGTGTTAACGCAGGTCGCAAGTGCTTCTGGAAAATACGGATGATTATATATTTTTTCACGAATCAAATTCGCAAGTGATGAACCTACACTTCAGTTCAATACAGCCACCTTCCTGGAGCCATCCAGACAAATCACATTGTCGCAAAACCTACATCAACAAAGGTTCAGTCATCTCAATGGCATCAGCCGGCTCAGCGACCTGGTATCAACAAACATGTTTCTATATTTGACAGGTGACAAAGTATTCCCGCATGGAACTTCCTAGTCACGTGACACTTTAACACGTCCGTCCGATTGGTCGCCCTCCTCCCGCCGCTTGGTGTCACTCACTCGTAACGACTAGCCAATAACGATTTTCTTAAACATGCCCTTAATATATTAACCGTTTAAACAATCCCTTAGAGTAAGCTCCCCTGTTATAGCTAATAGGTGGATTTCCAGCTGTCACCACCACTCAGATCGTTAGTTGTTCTTCAGAGACTAAAAGAGACTAAACACAGAGATATAACAAAACGTCTCTGTGCACAACCCGTGGTACTGTGCGGAAGCCAATCAGATATACCGCATTTTAAAAACTATACGTACAGCTGAATTGGGTTGTCCGTTTACTTGGAATGGGCTACACAATGTCTGTCACTATGGTATGGCGTGGTAGATATACTATGCTATGACATAAATTACTATAAATAGCGACAATTTTCTTAAAACTTGCTAAGATATTGATTCCAGCGCAGTTGGGTATCACCATGCTTCGATGGTAGATGTTAGTACACTGGCATCGACTAAGTGGAATGGTTGAGTTTTTGAGATGCACAAGCCTCGGATTCCGCTAGGGGCCAGTTAGCGTTGTACTATTGAACCTGTGCCTTAAATCAACAAAAAACAATTCTGAAATTTAGAATTAAGTTTATGTGTTCGCGAAGATGTTATTTAGCCCGGTAAGGAAACAAAACCCCCCTCCAGTACAGAAGCAAGAATGGACTCTTCCACGTTGACGCGTCTAGCAACCAGCTGTTTACTGAACTCAACCAATGAGAGACCGGCTGCTGGCTGGCGGCAAGAAGTTCTACCCAGTCGGTCATTCGGACAACAGATGCTGACGAGGTTACCTCCTCCTCCCCACCGCCTCCTTTATAATAACTTTTGCTTGCATTTCAGTTTTTATCACTACTCGAGGAATTATTAAATTTATAAGTATATTATGATTTATACCATACAATTCTTCTATTTATGAACTTTGGTAATAAACTGACGTAGAATTATTTTAATAACAGATAAGTTAATATTTAAGGAAATGGATGACCGCTGTTCCTTGTTTTTCTGAACCTCATTTGTAAATGCAATAATATAAAGCTACATTACATATGAGAATTCCAGTGGCTAGCATGACAGTTTTGATCAATATTATTGAATCTCCACACCAAGTATAAATCTTGAAATTTGTTCATTTTAATGGAAGTTTTCGCCAATTCTTTATGGTTACTCCACTGAGGGATGGCGATTGGGAATAAATTTGAAACTTAATGCATGCTTTTGTTATATTTGTAAGCATGGCGGATGTCCCCTCACCTTTCCTGGCTTAACGATAAAAGTAATCAGCTCAATTGAAAATTTGGTACGTGGTAACTCAAGCTGACTGAAAATGAGATGTCAATTTTAGGCCAACACATTAATGCTCAGTGGTCTTAATTCATTTCTAATTTCGCTTTTACTTAAACGTGCGAAATTTACCACGTATTGTCAGCATATCCACTTTTACCAATTCTAAGGTGATCAGTCAATATATATTTGGATAATGTATTTGGCATACGTACATGCCGATGTGTGCCACTTACGTACATGGCGATGTGTTCCGCCTTCGTACAGGGCGATGTGTTTCGCCTTCATACAATACATGGCAATTGGTTACGCCAACCCATAATAGGGTCACGTGGTCTATTCACGTTTATTGGCGATGCGTTCCGCCAATTACTGGCGAAGTGGTCCGCCAGTTAGTGGCGAAGTGTTCCGCCACTTTTATTTAATTTATTTGACAATTTGCTTTTCATGTAGTGTCTTTCTCACTCGGCAAATAAGTTTGCCCTTTCCAATTCCATACATTGTGTTCTGTTTTCTTGCCAGGAAACAAGCTGCGGGCGAGCCAGCTTATCTTTACGAATTCGTAGCGAATAACATAAAGACATTTAGTATTGATTCCAAACACTTTGTAACCTAGTAATCCAAATGTAATCATTTCACTGGACAGATTGTGCGCATACTGATTGTGTAAATCGTGGGCTATTTATGATATTTTCCCTGGAATCTGGAGCGCTAAGTGCATTAAGTGCTCACCATTTGGTTGCCGCATGTCGTTCCCTCTGTCGCCCTCTGCTCCAAGCGCCTTTTACATTGGCTCATGTTTGGATCCCAGCAACGCATCTCCTGGCACAAGGTGGTGTCATAACGTCCTCCCTATGGTAAACAGTACGGTATGGTAACAGGGCACACAACTGTGGGCTAATCAAGTCATAATGTCCTCCCTATGACACACAGTACGGTACGGTAACAGGGCACACAGCTGTGGGTTCAGTCATAAAGGCCCCCGATGGTAAACAGCAGATATTGGTATGGATCTTAAAAGTTATAGGGTCCTCAAAATGGTAAACAGATCCAATAGGTGCGGGGTAGGTACGTTTCTCATCTAACGTTAAAAGGCCGCGGCTGACTCCACTATTATAAAGTCATTTTTCCATCGACCATCCGCCGAACTCACTACCTACAAGGCCACGGCCTGACTCCAGTATTATAATGTATATATCCCATCGACCAACCGCCGAACTCGCTACCGACGCTTCTAAGATTTTTTTTGCAAAAGTGGTATTATAAAAGGCATAGAAAAAGCGAATCCGCCTAATACCTGCTTTATACCTTTGTAATAGGTCTTACCATTTATAAAAATGTGACCAGATGTGTCTGGTAGATAAAGGTGATCACTGTTTTGCCCACGGCTCATTATATGATAAATAAAAAACAAGCCAGAATAGGGTAAATAGAAAGGTACAATGTCTTACCCCGCAGTAGTATGAACTTGGCCCGAACAGTTGTTTGCACTGGGCATGAACATTAAACCGTTGTCCGGGCTGAGTTTGCAGGTGATACTTATAATCATAGATGTCGCCCGGGTGGGCATTGTGACGAAGACAGTTTGTCTTATTCCTGTAAACAAACACAACAAAACCATTACAACATTGCAAATTAGGTCATTTACGAATACATTTTAAAAAAATACCGTAAATATAAGTTTGCGGCAGCATGTCATAAACGGTTTTTTGGCGGGCGTGGAAGGGGGCGCTATGACAGCTCGGGCAGGCTCGCAAGCAGGCGGATATAGAGAGTATTAATATAAGTTAGTTGGGGCGCTATAATACTCATGTGTACGGCAGTGTAGCTAATGAGATGCACCGGAAGGTCACAAGCACTGACCAATCAGATGGTGAGTTAGATTAGCCACGCCATTTGTTTTGTTCTTCACGCAGTGCCTTCTCGTTTGTAAAGAAAATTTTCTGTGATTCTACAACTACAGGCTGCTGATTACTATGTACTATTATGACGTTATGTCGTACGTTAACTGCTGATTCGAGCGGTTAATGGCACATTGCGTGTTATGTGGTCGTTCGTCCATCCGCGTCTCGATTTTCGCGAAGACTTACTACGCCGTGTGGCCAGGATCAGAACCCCCACTGGCTGGGCCTCTGCCAGCCATGTTTGATTTAGGATGAAGCAGACCCTCGAAAAGTCTTTTCTGCGGTTTCGGTGGTTTGATTGTACGAAAACAGATATATCACTCAGTCGCCACACACCGCGGAAGCGGTGGCTCTAATGATGGCACTTGAATATGCAGAACAATCACTTCATGACAACTTTATCATATACTCAGATTCATTATCCTGTATACAAGCCATAAAATATCGGAAATATGAAAATCCCTTAATACAAGATATACTTATAAAATGTCATGATTTAATATGCAATGGAAAGGCGGTAGTGTTCTGCTGGATCCCTAGCCACATAGGCATAGAGGGCAACAGTCTAGCAGACGCTGCCGCCAAAGAAGCTCTAAATGACGACGTCCTTCCAGTCCAGTTTCCATACTCGGACTTGAAGCCGTACATCCAAAACGAAATTACTAAACATTGGCAGTCGTCCTGGGACGAGCAATCCTCCAACAAATTGCAACGGCTTCAGCCTACTGTGGGTACCAAACGGCCAAGAATCCGCGGTAGGCGGAGGGACGTTGTCATTCAAAGACTCCGAATTGGACATACGTACCTTACCCATTGCTACCTCCTCAAAGGAGAACCACCTCCCGAATGTGTTCCCTGTCAGGAACCCCTGACTGTGGAGCACATTCTGTTGAGGTGTGTTGACTTTCAACAAACAAGGGAACAATATTACAGAGCAGAAACTATAAAAGACCTATTTAATAATATACCACAGCAAAAGATTTTAGATTATTTATCTGCAATAAATCTAGTCAAGTGCATATGATATATCTAGTCAACGTTTACAGCCAAACAGAGCAAAAGATTTTAGATCATTTATCTACAATAAATCTAGTCAAATGCATATGATATATTCAGCGTTTGCTGCCAAACAGTGCATTTTGCTGTAATTATTAATCTCAGGAGCTTGGTTTTAAAAACCAACTCATGGTTTTATATTCTGACAATTTTTGACTTTACCGTTTCGCCATTCTTCACTTTCATGGTTTTAAGACAATCTACTCAATCATTTTACTTGATATCTTCAGGGTTTTATTAAACTATTAATCGATTCCACAAAGACTGCATTCATGGTTTTATTCATAACACATGTATTGATTTTCAGGGTTTTAATATTGACTAATATTGACCAGTATGGCACGATATAGCCTTCCAGGCTGAAAGTGCCGTTAAGCCCCAATCAAATCAAATCAAATCAGTCGCCACACATCCAGGCATCGCAGTGATTCGAATTAGGCGAGAACGAGTGACACTAGCACACTTTTGAGCACCCGCTTGCGGTAGCTTGCAAGACGTTTCTTTGGACAACAATGGAACCCGGAATGCAGCGGGAATCCGCAGACAACGCACAATGCTGCGGAGAGGTGTTTCCGTGGCGATAACAGTTGCAACAAGCCATCACAAGTTTCTTCGTGGTTGTTGACAGGACTACTGAGAACGAACAATAGACGCCAATGCATATCTCAAGCTATGGTTACACAGGCAACTGACATCCTTTGTTGTCGACTCCTTCAACAAGAATTCAGCGCTCTTGACATCAATGGCATCCATTTGATTAGGCCACCTTACAGCTGGCCAAGAAATAGGACACAAGAAATATCTCAAGAAAGCTGGGGAGACTTGTGCTGCTGGCTCTGTGCCAAATTAGGTGTCATTACTTCGTTACTACCATAGACAGTAAAATACCGTAAGTTTGGCTTCATAAAAGTTACAGATCAACTTAAATACGACCGCTAGTTTCGCAATCCTTTTAACTATGACAGAGTACTCACATGTTGAGAAAATAAAAGTAGTCCCTAAATGCCCGGATGGAGCAGTGTGAGAAGTGGAAGGGGTTCATCCGGGTCGTGTCGGTGAGCGCGCCCGGTGAGGTGGCCATGATGAACTGGTCGCGACTCACACACTCGTTGTCATAACCGTCATGGTAGGCTCCCAGACTGTTATAAATAAATAAATAAACAATAAATAAATCGACATGAAAGCTATGAAAAACAGTGAACGGAAACAGTTATACGAAACCCTGTGTAAAGCTGTTCACCCACAGAAGGGAGAGGTATGCCGGGAACGTTACACAGAGCAGCATCAAGCCTAAGCCGAAAAGGGTAATTTTCGTATTGATCTCACGTTCCTTAAATACCCACATGCTAGAAACTAATTCACATATATCTGGTTGCATTAAGCAGGTAACGCGTTAAATCTGTTCGTGTTGTCATGCCTAGATGGAGGACTCTCCAAACCCGGCGACTCACTTGTGTGCCAGTTCGTGGGCCGCCGTCTGCACGCTGCCGTATGGACCAGAGTCGTAGTTGAGGGAGACACGAAGCGAGGAACACACACTCTTGATCCTAGACAGACCTTTAAACGAGAATCATATATTGATATTCTTAATTACTGCTTGAAGTGGCATTATTATTATGCAGCATATAGGGGTTACAGGGGTTACCACTATCGTTATGGCATTCGGTGGTATCACTGGGATCCCAAATACCCAATATCTCATTCAGCTTTGTACGCAGAGCTCAATACGCATTGTCCTAAACGGAATTGCAGTTCATGTTGGTATTGTCGATATGTACATAGGAGGCACGGTGAGGGAGATTTGCACCTACACCACGGATCTCCCACCACGGAACAGCTCATGATCAGCTTTTAAACAACCACGGTTAACGTATGTTTATATAATTAAATTACTAATGATAAAACTGTATCCGCAGCAAGCGTAGGACGATAAGGACATACATGGCAGTCGCGGCCTGCAAACCGAGGTTAATTGTAGGATGTATCTTAGAGCAATTTCATATCGAGATACCACGTGTGGGAAAATGATAGATTCATCAATTTGTAGAAAGGTAATATCATAAACACGAACCGTTAATCCTCCTTCTGGACCCGTCGTTATAGAAACCACCGGACAAATAATTCCTGAAGAGAAAGACTTACTTGGTTATACAGTTGACATGCACGTGTATCGTATAGGGTTCAGGGTTCATACTGCTGTGCTGAAAATGTGACGTGGCATTTTTCAACTCGAAAGTTGATTGGATAGATCACATGATAAAAATAGCGACTGCCTTTGTAGTTTGTTTAAGTTCCTGTATTTATACCTTTTGCGCAACAATCGGAAAGATAATTGTTTCTGATGTAAAGAAACAATCATCTTGCTGTAATAGTGACGTCACGTACTTGGTGAACAGCGTGGCCTGGTCAAAGGGCGGCAGCTCCTTGACCTTGACATTGATCCACTCCTCGAAGGCGCTCCGGGCATTGTAGGCATCCGTGTAGCGGGTTCCCTGCTTGATGGGCGGGTACTCCGTGAAGGCAGAGGCACCAGGCGTCTGGAGGAAGAAGTTATATGACATTTAGTAATTCTGATATAAAACAAATAGTATTATATGCACAACTCTGATCTTCATTGACTCTCCAATGGGCTCATGCGAAGAGTAATATTCAAATCAATATATCGAACTATCAAGATATCTACCGACATTATCACCACGATGAAAAAAATTTGGACATAGACGTCAAATTGTTAACAATGGAATCGATGCCATTTACTAATAAATTAATCAAGCAGAACAAATAACAAATTAATTAACCGCGATTGCCATGATTTACCCTTGCAATATAAATTCCTACGAGATCGAGGTAAATCTCCATGTCACTCTCCCGGATGCCTCGGTACCGTGCATTCACCTGGGAAGATGGTGATTATTATACATATAAAATAACTATGTCATTGTCAAGTTATTATTATTATTATTGATACATTAGATAGTCCAGCGATGCGACGACATTTAAAAACAACTGGGCTGAATTTATGTCGCCCCTAAAGCCCAAAGTATGTTTTAAATCCTGCAGTACACCCTTGATTAGAGACACAAATCTACTGTGACACCAATTACTGTAACAACTCTACTGTAACATATATGTATCAATTTTGTATCAACTATTGCTGCCGTTCCATAAATCATGCATTCTTCATCGTTCTTTTTTGCTTAAACAACGTGAGAAAATGTACAAACCCCGAAGAATATATGGATGAAGTAGAATCTCATATTGTTGATGGCATCCGCCTCGCTGTAACGGCTGTACTCCAACCAACTGAAGGGAAAAGTCGACAACTCCATATGTAATCCTACACAACAGCTAACGATAAGCCCTCTGATATTATCTTTATATAAATATCTGAATTTTTCTGAATTGATAATAGCTTAGCTTAAAGAAAATCAAATTTATCTAACATATCCGCTATATCTTATCAAAATGTTTACTTGTAATAAGCTGGTAATGATATGGATGGCTGAGTCTATTAGGCGTCACCTATGTGACCATTGAGTTTACAAAATAAGTAGTATATATTAAGCGCATTTCTGGCAGAGGTGTACTTTGAAGGCCGGATTCGAAGAGTGTACGAGCCAGAACAGAGATAAACAGGAAGTGACAGTTGTTTCTGTCCCATTGCACTACATTTTACGGCATGTGTCTTTGGGATTGTCAGGTAAAATAACTGAGTATGCACGTGATCCCTCTCATGAGGGGGGAGGGGGTAGCTTTTCCGATCTCCGCGATTGACATCCAGGAATTCTTGGAGATTCGTGATTAGTCGTTGCCTATCTGTGGATAGTTATCCGTACAATTCCTGGTTCAACGCGAAGACCCTTTCCCTATTTACCGCGATCCGTTATAGCAGTCTGTGAATTCCTCGATATTCTCGATATCACTTTTAATGTGTTTTTTTTCGCGCCCATTCTTGATCAGTCCTCGTTTTAGAGATTCGATATAACTCTGCATAATTCTTGGGGATTCGCGATTCAGAGGGGGGTATCTCCTCACTCCCATGCGCTCTCTCTTATTGCAGGCTGCCTACCATCTCAGACGCATCGGGACAGCCGCATGACACACTGTACGTTGAGTTACCTGAGTGACAGCATATGGCGCGGGGCGACGTTTATCCTAGACTGCCGGTTGTGACAGTGAATCCAATATGTTTCAATGCGTTATAGTCTCTAATAGGCTTATAAGTATGATTAAATGGTCAAACGTTATAAACCAGTTCCTGGAACCAACCTGCGGTAGACAGAGTAGTCCAACACCAGAAACAGCTCAACTTCATAAGGGATTCGGCCGGAGTACAAGGGATCATGGCCAATGTCAGATAGAAGGGGCTGCGGCTCACGATTTATGGCTTGGATGTCATCTCGTATGACTAAAATAGAAACATATAACATAGCAAATTATGTGTAAACAGAAACAGCAAATTATGTATAAACAGAAACAGCTCTGTCGAGGAAGCATTCACATCTTGATATGTGTTCTAGTCACTGACCCTGATGTTTATATCATCGCAGGTTATTTTAATTAATGTTACTAAAATTATTTAATTAAGGAAGTTTTTCTCCAGCTGAACCAATTTTATGTGGGGTTCAACACATTTGTTATACTCTAGTTATAAATGTATAAATGGATTGTTGTCAATTATCAATTTCAGGAACAAAAATGCTGACAAATGTTGTTGTTTCCAAACCATCACACGCAGTCGGTGACATAAAGCATAAAATGGCTAAGTAATATTAACATACCTGCATCGTATTGCATATCCAGCAACTTGGTTCTGTTCAGTCTGGACACGGTGTAAGTGACGTCATCAATATATGTGGTCATCACTTCTTCATCAAGATTGTCTGCGTCATCCACTGCGGGGTCTTCTAAAGCTCGCTTCATCCTCGATGACGCGATTTCGGATGGTTCAAGGGAGTATAACTCCCCTTCGTTTTCAAATGTCCCTCTCTGATGACATGAAACAAGAATCATCTTTAATAATGGTTCATCATGGTATTTATCGCTTTTAATGAGCGATTTCCCGATTCTGTCTCTGCCGCTTGAAGGTACAGTTAGACAATAGCAGTGTTGTCGCTACCACAATAATGGATACAGATTTCTTGTCAGGGTAAAGCAAATATCGGTCCAGATTAGTAGTTGATGTCGAAGGTTCAACCACATGGTTATACCAGGTTTGATTGCCTGCGCGACAGCAAAGAGACGCTACGTATCTGGCATTTTTCATATGATTACATATATATCGATCAGGTAAAGTTACCAGTTGTCTGCTCATTTGACCCTCCGGATCAGTTGTCTCGCGCAGGATAAACGTCGCCATGGTGACATCATCGGTAAAAACAAGCAACGTCTGCAAATGCAATCAGTGCAATTACCCAATCCAGAAAGGCTTATATTCATTTTGTGACACGTTTTTTCGCGTCGGTGGGAAAACTTAATAAGCGAGAAAGACTAGATGACAAAGCGTCCCTCTAATTTCTCCTAATATAGTTCGCACATCCTGGTTTTGTCGCCCTTTTACTCCTTTTTCGCCAAAAAAGGGTTACACAATAACAATGAATTATACAATTATAGATTTATTCCATCCGATGTAATAGGTAACATTTTTAGGTTCAGGCAAACGGACTCGTCTCTATATCCGATTAGCGTTTTTCTGAAGTATTATCATACCAAGACATAGCAAGAGTTTCTTTGATCCGATTCAGTCAGAGACGGTCAATAAACACACAGATTCTTTTTGTTGTTTGATTGCCGACTCGAAAATCCGTTCTGTTTACTACATACCGTCCAGCACAATAAACAGTAAATGCACAGTAAACAAATATAACGGGGTAGTACGTATCCAGTATATACCTCTACCAGCTAGGGACATCCATTACATCGTTGCTATAGTAACACATGCACATGATACAAATATAAAATTTCAAATATATTTAATAGTATACCTCATTCTGGTCGTCACTCCATGGCTGAATCGTCCCACTATCGTCGCCCATGTAGATTGGTATCTGATCCGTTACAACGGCTGTCCTGTTCAGGTTGAGCACCACGCGATCCTGGCCCACTGTGAACGCCAGCGGCAGAGTGTCCGGATGCGGAGAGTCCGCCGGACTCCTATCATCCGGATCACCGGAAATGGCTGCACAAGGCAATGGAGTATTATACACCGTACATATATGATAGGAAAGAAATTACCATACAAACAGTTACCTGCAGAATATAAGCAATAAAGGTAATCAATTGTTGTGTGGCTACATCATACGATACAAGCGTATACTGGTTAAATAATATTTCACTTTTGAATTTCATGATTGATTTGGCAACTACATTTCTAATGCAAATGCGTCTTTTTATACAAGTATGCATACATGCCAACCTATTTTGAATGAAAAGTAGATCCCCCCCCCCAAGAACATTTTCAAAAATGGTGCTAAATGGTGCCTTCTCCTGCATTCTGGGGAGTAATTTGACTGCAATAGAATACATGATTTATTAGATGTAAAATGCGGTAGGAATAATGTTAAAAGCGGTAGGGTTGGCGTGTATGAAGTATGTAAACAGCTTGTTAGAGATTGTAAAAGCTTGCAATAAGACTTGGTGATCGGTCCGTGTGTAGATAACTTACCCTTGGCTACAGTAATTGTGGTGACCTGCGCCAAGACGATGCATATTACGAGAAGGCGCAATGTCCGACGGACATCTAATATTGGACGTGGCGACGATAACATTCCGCTACGTTATATGACAGTAGATGATAATGAATTCACAATTCTTTCAAGCTCAACTCCGTCGAGTTGTATCAGTCCCTTTGTAATGCTGATCAAATTGATGACTTCACCTGGTCGAAGCTCTAAGTAGTTGAGCAAGGACAGGCTACGCCTGTATATATACGTAAAGTGTTGCTAGGAGGGAGTGGCGGAAGGGGCAGGATGGGGGTGGGGGCTGCGGGGGGCGGGGTAAGAACCGTGATAGCACATACATTTATTATCGTGAGTAAAGGTAAATTCTTACCGTTAATGGGAGTGGAGGCGCACGTGGTGTGCGTGAGTTTTGAAAAAAAACTCCAAGTCCGTGATGTTTGACTAAGCACTTAATGTGTGTTACAATGACTCGTAACATCCTTCTACCTTGTGATCATGATTTGCACTATGGTTATTATCGTCATTACCAAATACGACATGTGGCGGCTGCATTGGTGCCAATTACAATTTCAACGGAATTGATCATTTGACTAAGACAGATGCTTCTGATAAGCAGTTCATAATAGCTTCAGAATTTCTACACAAATGAGAGATTGCTTTTGATGTTTTACTGCATGCTTCCGAGATCGTAAAGCACTGCACCCTTCCGCTTTTTGGCGACTAGTCAAGTGTTATGTTTTCAGTTCTGATTGTACGTCGGTCTATTTTGTCTGTGCTTTAGTAGTTATGTTTTCATTTTTCTGGGAAACTCTCTGGCAGGTGAGACGGAACCAACTGGTCCTTAGAATAGTGAATTTGGAGGCAACTTTTGACGAAAGAACATGTGAAAATTAGGCTGATAATTCCTAATGTACTCGATGTTTTTGTGAATGGAAATTCCCATGTTAGAGCGGGGGGGGCGCAAGGGGGGGTCGTGTTCCCAGATCACGAAAAATAAATTTCATTCCCAGGTTACGATAAATTAAAAGCAAAACTCTCCGCATGCAATGGAAGGGCGGATACACGATACTAAATTGACGATTTCCCGATTCACGGTAATTTATCTTAAAATTCCCTGTTCACGATTAATGAAAATCCTTGATCACGGCGGTGATCTGTTATCAAATGCCAAATGGTTTCTGATTACTATTACCGTTTTGCCTTAACATGTTTTAAAAACGGTAAAGGGAAAATAAATTGCTGGCAGAACCTTTTTCTGCTTTACACTCTATGAAACAGAAAATTTTAAAAGGATAACTTATGCTTTTAAAACTGTTAAAACTTTAGCCTTCCAAAACTTATACATCTCATGACTGTTTTACCAAACCCAGGGCAACACTATATTGATCGAATGAATCGTGCCATACGGGCTTTTATTTGGAAAAACAAAAAACCAAGGTTTCCCTTAAGAGACTAGTTTAAGAGGGAAAAAAATGGAGGTATAAAGCTGCCTCATATTCCATCCTTCTTAGATGCTGTCGAAATGTCATGGGTTAGAAACAGTATTGTGAATGGTGGAGCGTGGCAAGATTTGTTTTGCAGCACGATTTGCAGCGAATGTGCACTCGTTTGGGAACTAGATACGAAGTCACTAAGGTATTTTGTTAATATATGCAACCCTTTCTGGGCAGATGTTTTTAGAGCGTGTCTAAACCTAAAAAATAGCATGTACAATGGTTCAAATGAGAATGCTTTGGAACGACCGCTTTGGAATACTTACTTTATGAGAATAAAGAACCTAATAAGGAGAAAAAAGTATTTTATAGAGAAAGGTGTAACTTACATGAACGACCTTGTGAACAATGAAGCGTCGGTATTAGGCTGGAAAGAATTTACAGATAAATATAGCATTAGCATTAACTTTGTTGACTTCTATGGAATAATGTATGCCATACCAAAAGACTGGCGAGATCAATGTTTAAATAAGGGACATAAGTTACTAGATGTGCCACAAACCTTTTTAAATTATATATCTACGTCAACACGCTTATGTAATAAGGTTTACAACGTTTTGGTGGAGTCCTTGCAGTATACCACGAATAACGAAAGTAAGTGGTCAGAGGTGTTAGGAATAGAAATTGATAAAAGTAAATGGTGTGATATATATACAAGAGCATCAAAGGCTACTGTAGACGAGAGGACTCGGAGCTTCCAGTTTTTAGTTTTGCAAAGAGCTTTAATAATCAATCGATTCTTGTACAGAAGTAAATTACCTACTTCAGAGATGTGCGTTTTCTTCTCAGTTTCGTCAGAAACAATTGAGCACCTTCTCTTTGAATGCCCATATGTGAGACCCATTTGGCAAGAGTTAGAACGTTGGCTCGAGGCCGCATCAGCCAAGACCATATGCACCCGATTTACACTAATATCAAGTATGTTTGGAGTAGTTTTGTCCCCACATAGCGAACTTATTAATCACTTGACTTTAATTGTTAAAAAATATATATTACTGCAAGTGGTCCAACACAGTTCCAGTTTTTCAGGCTGTGAAAAACGATATAACGCATTACTATAGGGTCGAACTTATGCTTTTATAATGTTCAGAAGGAAACTTTCGCCTCATTTAACTTCTCGGCTACCTTTGTAACTGGAAGTTACGACATTATACGTAAATTAAGTGTTTGTTCAGTTCTGTGACTGTGAATGGGTCCTCAGTGATCGTGAACTGCCATGGGTTTTTCTTCATGATGCGTGATTTAAGAATTGTTTTGATGTGATCCGAGACGAGATAATATGGCATTTGCTACACGGTTGGAACGCCTAGTGCGGTGAGAAGGAGAGGGTGGGGACGTGGGGGGGGACAGATGAAAGGCGATGGGTGAAGTCAGCGACGCAGGTGGATACATAATATGTACCGTGTCACGCAGGACCGGTTCGTGTGCTGACATAATATGTACCGTGTCACGCAACACCGGTTCGTGTGCTGACGGAGACACAGTATAGATTGCTATCAACGGCGGTGAGCGCTCGTGTGGCGGATAACGTAGCAGTCAGGCCTGCAGTTAACGCCCGCCAAAAACAGTGACACATACTATTGCAAAAAACTGCTGTTTTACTCTATCAGGAAGTGTATTGCTGCCGAGTAAAAATAAACAACTTTCAAAACTCGCCGGTACGACTTGTGACTTAAGTATCTCGTACGAATTACTAGTCATCGTACGTACGACGTATAACTCGTATGAACAAATTGTAACTCGTGCGTACGACTTGTAACTCGTGCGTACGACGTATAACTAGTGCGTACGGATTATAACTCGAAAGTACAACTAAAAACTCGTAAGTGTAACTTATAACTTGTACGAACGACTTAAGTCGACTTAAGTCGTTCGTACGAGAACCATTAGTCGTATTTTATTTTCTCTAATAACTCGTGCGGACGACTTGTAACTCGTACTCGTTATAAGTCGTTCGTACGAGAACCATTAGCCGTACGTATGAGGTATAGGTCGCTGTGAACTATTTGCATCTTCACTTAGCAGCAACCCGCGGCAGCAATGCGGAGGGGGGGGGGGGTAGTATGTAGTACCTAAGTACCCTGCGCGATACAGCCGCTGAGTCAAAAGTGCCTCAAGAAAAGTCTCGTGATCGTGATTTTCGTAAAACTGAAAACCCGTGATGTATAATTGGAAGCGACTGTTTGATCCGTGACCTCCGTCTCACGTGTGATCGTCATTAACACAACAGCTATTATCGTGATCGTGATATGCGACTTTTCTTCGCTTATTTGCCGGTGATTCACCGGAAATATACCTCAAGAGTCAAGGCAGCAGGGATTTTATTAACCATTGAATGGTAGGACCAATTATGGGAAAGTTCGCTATTACTGTCACAGTTTTGGTTGCATTACGTTAAAGAAATATATGACGATTCGTACAACGTCTTTAAATTTAGCAAATCGCTCCACTAGTGTTTCTGCCAATAGTTCTCAACGTTGGCCTTAATATATAAGTACCTCCCCCCATCCCGGGCGCTTGCTGTGGCGCCAGCGGCTGATTGACGGCAATATACACACGTATACCAACAGAGGGAGCTCGCTCAACTCACTCAAAGCTCTAGCGAGCGCCCGCTGTCGGAGAGTGGTAGTTGCAGCCGGCGGAAGTTGAACGCATGGGTTTTCTTCGAAGAGAGACGGCCACGAACTCTGTAAACTGAAGGTAAGTTCATATATACACATACATTAACGACACGATCACCTTTTAAAAAATATGATCAGTTGCTTATGAAGTATCAGCCCCTTAACGCTGTGAAAATTTACTGTTCTGTGCATGATCAAAATTCAAATGATTTGGCCCTGGGTCTCCCGGGACAGAAATATTAGTTTTTTTCTGATCATCTCTCACAAAAGCATGCATTGATAAGGTAAAGATAAAAAGATATCGAGTTAACTGATGTTGTGTTTGGTAATGTATATACAATATCTATATACAGAGTTGCCTATTTACACACGTGAGCAACTTCTTTTCAAATTAATAGCATTTCTTTGGTGTAAGAGATTTTGTTGCCCCTTTTTTTCCCCTAACGGTCTTATAAGGTAAGACCCTGCATTATACAAAACACATCTAAGAGCGTCTTTATTATGTATAACCTATATTTAAAAGCAGTTCATGTAGCTTCACTAGCAGTGGTCCATGTAGGTCTCCCATGAAACCTCTCTGGCGAGACGGCCCAGCTGCTCAGCGAACCAGCCCTTCTCTTATTGGCTGTCATGCCGTGCGCACCTGCCGCACCATCCCCCACCCTCCCCACGCCCTCCTGTGTTCCTATTGGCTGGCGATCGGCGGCCGCTTCAAGCGTACACACCACCCCTTCCGCACGCCCTCCTGTGTTCCTATTGGCTGGCGATCGGCGGCCGCATCAAGCTGCGGCCCCACCACGCGTATACCCTAGCCCTGGGACTGGCAGACTCCACTGGCGGCACTGGTGCCCTGATGGTCAGGGGTAGATTTGATGTCGGAGCCGGCACCGGACTCAGACCCTAGCCCGGTTGCATAACCCCCTGATTATTTGGTTTGGTGGAGCAAGTTGTGGCTAAGTAGTACACATTGACATGGAGCGCAAATTTAAAAACTAGCATTCTCCTGGTCCCATATGAGACAAGTCGGTTGAAATGAGACTTTCTTGTTGTTTATTGCGCCATTTCGTATTTGGTCATTCTTCACCAGCGGCTTTCGCCAAGTGGCGTTTCGCTTGTTGCGTGTTAATGGCTGGGTGTATGAAGCGCCACCAAGCGAATGGTGTTGTTTTGACGACATGCGCGCATGCGCAGTTTCTCCACAGAGTGGGCAAGATGGCGGACGGAACAGAGCGGTCTGCTGGCTTGAGAACCAAAATAATAAAGTATGTTGATAGATACATACTTCCAGAAACGATTCCCATACTCCAAAAAGTTCTCGCCATCAAAACTGCATCTCGCCACGCATGTTTGTGCATTGCCATACAGGGTTTGATGGTTGGGATATGTGGCGTTGTTGCGTGAAACCAACAACGTCACATGGGGCTAGCATTCTTCGGGTGTCGATTGCAGAGTGTACACAAATAAATGCACCTCATATGCACCTTAGAAATCCATTCAACTTCCCCGCAAATACATTTGATCACTTTTTATATTTAAGGATCTTAACAATAAGTTAATAATTGTTTTTATTTTTCGCCATTATGTCAATGCGAGACACGCACAGTGATGTAACAGTGATATGGCGGCAAGGAAAATTTGTAATAATTGTTATTGGAAAGTTCCATAATTATAAAGAGTTACTGATATAAATGTTTTTACAGTATTTTTGTCGCCTTTTCATCTATAAAGGTATGAACCACTTGACAGCTTTATAAGGCTTATTTATTTGCGTACTTTCTGCAGTCGATGCCCAATAGTGTGCTGATTTCAAATCAAGGCGAGCAACCAACATTCTTATGGCTCTCACTCATCTAGGTCTGACTAGTGTAAGGTAGGACGCTAATTCATGTTCCAACTATCTTTGCAGACTGAAGCAAGATGTCAAATTGCAAGCAGATCGATATGCGTTTTTTCAATGAGATCCTCGCAGAGATCACGCGCTTTGCCCCACACATCAAGAAGATGGAGGTAACTGAGGTAACCGAGGTAACTTACAAATTGTAACAGTTATTACATGCTGCATAAATGATACCCTAACTGTTTGCTTGTGAACAAAGGAGTTAATGATAGTTCACATGTATGCAACTAACTGTAACTGACCGCTGTTTGCCTTTTTTTTTTTTTTAATTTAGGTGCCGGCGATGGAGGGTCTTGGAGCTGACCGAGAGAAGTTGACAAGGCAGCATGCAATACAGAAGAACGTTAAAAAAAACTAATTCCGCCCTCTTATGTCTCCCCTCCTCATACTTGGGGTGTCTGCCCTCCCCTCACTTGGGGTGTCTCCCCTCCCTTAGCTTAGGTGTCCCCCTCCCCAAACTTAGATGTTCCCCTTCCCCTAACTTTGGGTGTATCCCCCCCTCAAACTTTGTGTGTCTCTCCTCCCCTAACTTGGGGGGTCTCTCTTTCCCTGACTTGGGTGTCTACCGTCCCTGCCCTAACTTTGGTGTCTCCCCTCCCCTAACGTTAATGTCTTCTCTTGTGATATTTTAGGAATGGGGGATCTTTACTTTAATTTGATGTACTTCTCGTTGTGTTGATCTAATTACTTCTAAACTTAATTTCGACAACCCCAACTGGGTGTTCGTTCCGAATTCGGTCTTACGTTAACACGTGGTGGCGAAACGAAGTGGTTAAAGTTTCAATGATTTATTAAACACCTTAACCCAAATAAAGACAAGTTACAACTCCGTAATCGGTGTCACTTACCTGGCAGCAATTGGTAGAACTGCTGCCAGCCCCTTGCTCCGCAGGGCGGTTATCCAAGAACTCAAAACTATTCCTGCCTAAAAAAAGTGCGACCGTCTCGCTCGCTGCCTCCCCGCTGACTCACCGCCCAGACCCAAGCCAAGCGGTGACATCACCGTTTCGGTTGCTATCGCAACGCTCGCGAGACTACACTCGGGGCCAAAAGTATGGGCACCCGAATACCACACTCCCCCCCCCTTCAAAACGTTCGCCCTCGAACGAATATATCCAAATGGGGAAATAATCAAAAAAAAAAAAAAAAAAATGTAAGGCATAAGCCTAACTATGGTAAACCCAATTAAGACAATATATCGAATGACCTATAAACACAGTAATGACCACATATATTAACAGCCGGACACACGGCAGTAATAGAGTTCAATGGCAGCTGTGTGATGTTGTGGACGCTGTCTCATAGGCGGCATAGCCAAGCCCGGCAAAGTCCGTATCGCTTCGCGACGCAGAGATGTCACTGGGTCACCGAAGTGGCCGACCGCGCAGCGATTCCGTGCTGGCGCCCAGGCCTCGTCCCGAGGCCCGGCGGCACCGACGCCACCACATGGTCACGCCCAGCGCGCAGAGGATGCCCCGAAACAGTCACAACCGCCGGCTGGGCCGGTCCTGACACTAGCAAAGTTTAGTGTCGGCTGCCGCAGCAGCCAGGATGTCCACTGCTGTAGCGACCACAGGTGGCGACGTCGTCATGGACGTCGTCGCCATCCGGGCAGCCAGTGAGCGTCGCAGCTGCAGTAGCAGCCGCTGCTATCGCGGACGCCGATGCTGCCGCCGTTGTTGTCGCCGTTGTTGTCGCGGACGCCGATGCTGTCGCAGACGCCGAAGCTGTCGCGGACGCCGATGTTGTCGCGGACGCCGATGCTGTCTCGGACGCCGAAGCTGTCGCGGGCGCCGAAGTTGTCGCAGACGCCGATGTTGTCGCGGACGCCGATGCTGTCTCGGACGCCGAAGCTGTCGCGGGCGCCGATGCTGCCGCTGATGACGACGCCGTGTTGTCGCGCACGCCGATGCTGGCGGCGATAACGACGCCGTGTTGTCGCGCACGCCGATGCTGGCGGTGACGCCGCCGATGTTTGCCGCGGTCACCAATGATACCGGTGACGCCCATGATGCCGAGGACGCTGCTGATACGGTGGGCGCCCATGCCGCCGCTGACGCCGCGGACACCAATCAAACTGGTGTCGCTGCTGGTGTCTGGGCCTTGAAGGTTCCCGTAAGAGTCCGGCGGCTGTAGAGATGGCAGAGCGGCTAGAACGGCTCCCGCCCTAACGTAACAGGCACTATATAGCGCCCTGCTGGGGCTCCTTGCGGTCCCGTCACGGAGTCAACCAGGCACCAAGGCAGCCGTTAGACGAGCGAGGTCATTGAGTCCATCTGTATTCAGACAACTTCACAACAGCAAGTGTAGTCGGGTGATCATTACTTTCACGCTTTACGCATAGGTCATCGTGTTTTACAAATATCAACCCCAAATTACTCAATAGACAGGCTGTAAATTTAATCACTAGCAATTCGACAAGCAACGTCACCACTACTACCGCAAGCGGTTCAGTGGGTTCTACTAGACGTAAGCCTCCGACAGGTCGGTGGCAACAACAAGCATGTTGCGTTGTTTTAAACAATAGACTGAACCAGAATGAAAATGTAACATCCATACTCTGGACATAGAATTTAAATGATATGACATATAGTCAAACATGATACAGAGAAAGAAAAAAAAATTATGCAATCGCATTAGTAATAATAATGACAGTAATGTAGTCAGTTTGTTGAAGAAAAGTTGGCTACCGAAAAGATCTCGACATATTGAAACATTAACATACAATAGCTAACGTACCGAGTAACCAGTCAACATGATGGCTATAATACCGTACCCGCCCCCTCATACCGCCTACCCAGATAACACACCAGCTCACACCGTGGATGTACTCCAAAGCCAGCCCAATACACCCGCCGGCAGTCAATTGTCTCGGTTACATCCCATACCAGGCCAACACCATGTGGAGGCACACCGTGGTCGGCGGCTCAAGAGTACAGCTAAAAAAACGGAATATACTATTACGCCAGGCGCAACAAGCTCAAGACGACCTGAGGCAACCTGGCTGTAACGTAAACCGCCCTCTACTTCACAGTTGGGGATTGATGCTGGACGGCGTCACCGAAGTGATCTGCCTGGATCCAGAATGTCACCCAGTGCTTCAGAAACAGCTGAAAGAAAAAAAAAACAACAACAACCACCGCTTACACTGCGTGGAACCCATGGCACCAATATCGTGCCCCGCCCAACCACCTAACTGAATCCTGTGCCCCACTACACCGCCTGAACCATAAATTTCCAAGACCTTTTCAACCCGAGCAACATCCACAGGTGCGACGCCCTACATATCTAGGCGTTGGGGGGGGTCGACGTATCCTCGCCCCACGTCTGAGAGGAGGACCATCGTCACCATCCCCCACTGGGTCAAGACCCGTAGCATTCTCCTCTGGGGCCACCAGACTATCCATCATGTCATCTCCGGCCACCTCATCACCAGGAGTATCGTCTCCTCTCACCACCTCACCAGTGGTATCATCGTCTCGCACCACATCACGAGGAGTATCCTCTCCTCCCACATCATCACGAGGGGTACCCTCCCCTCTCACATTATCACGAGGGGTACCCTCCCCTCTCACCACATCACGCGCAGGAGGGGCACCAGCCACGTCAGGAGTGTCACTGCTGGGCCCTGCTCCATTTCCATCCAGCCAGCTGGTCAGTGGCTCATCAGGATCGACCACATACTCCTTCAGGTGATCGACGTGCTCGATCACTGGCCTCTCAGTCGGCGACCGTTGAACGGTGGCATTGACGCCAGAGGGACGAGCGATCACCAGGAATGGGCCAGACCACCTGACACCACCCTTGACCTTGGCAGTGGCTGTGCAATAACGCCACACCCAGCTACCCACTGGGAAGGACACCGGCGTAGCACGCATATCGTACGCGGTTTTCTGGCGTGTGGCCGCCTTCCGGCTCTCACGACGAGCTACGCTGTGAGCTATCTCCATGGCATCACATAGCCACTCACAGTACTCTGTGACACACATCTGCCTCCTATCACTGGGTGGACCCTCCACCTGCAAATCTAGTGGGAGCGTGACCTCATGGCCCAGCAGCATACGAAAGGGGGACACCCTAGTGCTGCGATGTTCCGTGGCACGGTACGCGCAGAGGGCATATGGAAGATGGTCTTCCCAGTCCTGCGGATGCAGTCTGGCATAGGTGAAAACCATGTCCTGGAGAGACCTGTTGAAGTTCTCCACAAGGCCATCTGATTGCGGCCTGTAAGGTGTGGTAAACGTTTTGTCAATCCGCATGATGCGGCAGATCTCCTTGAGAATCTTGTTGTTAAATTCTCGTCCCCGGTCTGAATGCAGCTGTCTGGGGCAGCCGAAACGGCAAAACACTTCCGTAACCAGCTTGTCAGCCACCGTCTGGGCTTCCTTGTTAGGAATGGGAAAACCCTCGACCCACTTTGTGAAGTAGTCCTCGACTACCAGCACATACTTGTTCCCACTTGCCGTGTCGGGCATAGGTCCTATCAGGTCCATAGCCAACCGTTCCCACGGTACACCAACAGGCATCTGTGTGAGAGGCGCTTTGTGAGGAACTGACGCTGGTTTCCGTTGACCACAGTCACGACACAAGGTCAGCCAGCGGCTCACATCAGCCGACATGCGTGGCCAATAAAAGCGCCTCTTCAGGGAAGCAAGTGACTTGCAGTGGCCCATGTGACCACCGATCCTATCGCAATGCACAGACAGAAATAACCTCCTCCGCATGGGCGGTGGGACTACCAGCTGCGTGATAGCCTGTGTGTCACAGCTCGCCTTCTTTTCACGGTACAGAATGTCATTCCGCACCCGCAGGCGATCCCATTGCTGCCAGAGACACTTGGTCGTGTAACTCTGATCTCTCACCTGAGCGAATGGTGGCCTGTGTGTACGGCTTTTCTGGCACTCCAGCATACAGGCCACACCCTCATCTTCGCTCTGCCAGCGGCGAATGTCATCCAGAGTCACACCCGGGGCCCACTGTAGCATAGCTACTTCTGCCTCCAGGCCTCTATCACTCGCCTCTCCACTAGCAATTGGCAGTTGGGAATCGAACCTGTCACCTTCTGCAACGATCTCCATCACTGCAGATTCAGCACCGCGACCTATCAGAGGTCGGTCATCTCCCACCCTCTGTAGCGGTGACAGCTCAGAGGTGTCGCGTGAGGCGTCAGCTGCCAGACTCGCGTTAACTACCCTCCTTGGTAAGCAGTCGACACACTCTGCACGCTTACAGGGTCTGGTCACCTTGCGCGACAACGCATCAGCATGGCCTATGGACGCACCGGGACGGTGAACAATGGTGAAGTCATACGTCCCCAGGGTGGTTAGCCAACGGGCCACCATACCTTCCGCGTCCTTGAAGTGCATGAGCCAAGTCAGTGAGGCGTGGTCAGTTACGACAGTGAATGGTCGACCCCACAGGTAGTGTTTGAACTGTTTGATGAAGGTCACCACAGCCAACAACTCCCGGTGTGTTGTACAATAGCGGCTCTGCGCACGACTGAACGTTTTCGACGCATAGGCTATCACCTTCTCCCCATCAGGTTGCTGCTGGGCAACGACGCATCCCATGGCATCATTGCTGGCATCCGTGTAAAGGATGAAGGGATCCTCCCTAATGGGGTAGGCCAGAATTGGCGACTCGCACAACGCCTGCTGCAGAGCCCTAAAGGCTTCCTCCTTACGGTCCGACCATTCGAACGGAGCCTTCTTCCTTGTCATAGCTGTCAGGGGATTTGCCACCCTCGCAAAGCCGGGAATGAAACGCCTGTAATAAGACGCCAGCCCAAGGAAGCTCCGTACCTCTTTTACCGTGGTCGGTCGTGGCCAGTCCCGCACAGCGGAGACTTTAGCCGGGTCTGTCGAAATACCTGCCCGGGACACAATATGCCCCAGGTAGGGCACCTCAGTCTGAAACAGATTGCATTTCTTGGCCTTCATCTTCAGGCCAGCCTCTCTGAAGCGTTCCCACACAGTGGTCAGCCGATATAGGTTTCTCCTCAAAGGACTTGCCATATACGATGACGTCATCGAGGTATACCAGACAGCTCCGCCAGCACAGGCCTCTCAGTACCAATTCCATCAGCCTTTCAAAATACGCTGGGCTATTACACAAGCCGAAAGGCATCACCTTCCACTGGAAGAGGCCCTGTCTGGTTATGAAGGCTGTCTTCTATTTGTCACGCTCATCCATGGCCACCTGCCAATACCCGGAGGCCAGATCCAGGGTGCAAAACCACTCGGAGCCAGCCAGTGCATCTAGAGTGTCGGTGATCAATGGTAACGGATATGCATCTTTTCGCGTCACATCATTGAGTTTACGGTAATCAACGCAAAAGCGTGTACTTCCGTCCTTTTTCTTCACAAGAACCACCGGACTGCTCCAGGAACTGGTGCTCGGCTCAATGACACCCTTATCAAGCATGGACTGGATCTCTCTGGCCTCGACCTCCTGCTGAGCCACAGGAAGGTGACGAGCGCGCTGACGTATCGGGTAAGCCTGACCCGTATCAATACGGTGCTTAACCAGATCGGTAGTCCCCATGTGTCGTTTGTCTTCGAGAAGATGTCTGAGTACTCCCGGAGCAGTGACCGAACCCGGTTTTGCTGACCTACTGTCAACTCTGGAGACACCTCGGTTGCTAACTTCTCCAATGCAGGAGGCAAGTCTTCAGCATCAGATGCTGTCACCTGACGCGTATCAATAACACCTTCCCCAGTGGCATCTGACTCAACCTGGGGCACCTCGATTACTTCACCGCTGGGCAGTGCTTGCAAAGTCCCCACTATGCCACCCTTGCGCAGGAAGATTGTCTCATCTGTGGGATTCATGAGCACCACAGGCACATGCCTAGTACCGCAGCCTACAAGGGACGCACCTGCCACTACCTGGGTTGCAGACATTAACCGCCCGCTAGGGGTCAACAAGGCGTTGCTACCCTTGGCATACTGCAACTTATTTTCTGCAATCCCTGTGACCACGACCTCAGTGGAAGGTGGGATGGCTACTGACTTCTCTAGTCGGACACGAGCCACCTGGTCCTGCTTGCCCTCCTGCGACAAGGCGAAGGTAAACTTACCAATCCTCAGGATTCCTTCCCGCATCGACATTTCGCAGTCCTGATCATGCAGGAAATCCAGGCCCAGTATCCCACCACGATCAGGCAAGTCGGCCACCACTACTTCTTGTGCCAATCTCATCCCAATGAGGGAAAATTCGAGGGTAGTCTCTCCCAAGCTCTTCATTAAACCCCCAGCCGCAGTGCGAAGCTGTGTTTTCAGAGGTTTAAGGGGGGGTCTCATGTCCGCTTGTATAGACATGTAAGTTTGGTTGTCCAGTAGCGACACAGCTGCACCCGTGTCAAGCAGCATAGGGCAACTCATCCCATACAACCTGGTATGCAGGACCCAACCTGCTACAGGTCTAACCCGGAGCACCCGAGGTCCCCCACCCTCGCTACGTGGCTCCCTGGCCCTGTCCTGCCCTTTGTCGCTACTACCCGGAATATCGTCACTTGTCACTGGGCTAGCTTTCCCCGGGGTGACACTAGCCCTAGTTAGTTTGGGGACCCAGAAGCCTGCTGTCCCGGCTGCTCCGACCGAGCGTTGTCAGTCTCACGGGGCGAGTAGTCTCCAGGTCTGCTCTCCATCTTAACCCGACACCCCAACCGGTAATGTCCAGTCTGGCCACAGCGGAAACAGCGATTCTCTCGCCGAAGCCGTTCACGCTCCCTGTCCCTGTCTGAGTCCCTGTCTCTGTCCCGCCTGTCCGTATAACGGTCAGGGGAGTATCGCCGTCTCCCAGAGGGGTAGTTCCGCTTGTCAGAAAAATGGGAGTGTGGAGATCTGGTCTGTCCGCTGGTGTGGCTGTCTCTGCTGCTTGGCCGTCGGTCAGCGTAATGGGTGTCACGGGTCCTGACATCACGGTAACTGTCATCCCGACGTGGCCGTCTCGAGTCTACCTGACCATCGATTGATCCACCATGACTGACTCTCTTTCCCCTACCCTGGGACCTCATGACCTCACTGAGGCGTGAAATCAGCCCCTCCACCTCATGTTCGGTCCCATCAGAGTCTTCATTATCCGGCTGTGACTCGTCATTTGCAGCAGACGCCCGGTAGATAGGGGCCGGCGCTGGTTTACTAACCCGCCCAAGTGGGGAAGCGAACTGATCGCTTCGGTCGGCCAGGTCTACCAGACGCTCTATGGGGACATCACCCTCCATGAACAACAGCCTGCGGGTGAAGTCGTCTGCTATCCCACCTACAAACTGTTCTCTGACCATCGCTTGGCGACTGTACTCATCAGAGTGGGGATAGGCTTGTTTCGCCAAGATCTGGAGTTCGTTGGCAAACAACCGTTACGGTTCTGTCTTGCCCTTCTTCCGTTGTCGGAATATTCGGACCGCAACATCACCAATGCACGGCTTGTACTGCCACAGCAGTGCAGAACGCAAGGACCAGTAATCATCATTGCCTTGGCGGACAACCAGTCTGTAGGCCTCACCTTGCAAACACAATTTCAGGTTTAGACCCCGCTGACCTGCTGTCCAGCAACACAGATTGGCTATTGTGTCGAACCGGCTTAAGAAGTCCTGCACCGTGCTGCTGTCAGTCGAACCGGAAAATGTCGGCAATTTGGGGCACCTCTCCAGCCCAGCCTGCCACAAGACCTGTTTCAGATCTGCCGGACTTAAGGGGTTCACAGGTAAGCACTCCCCACCTGGCACTGGATGCCCTCTCGGTCCATGAACAAACCCACCAGGCTCGGGGAATACACCTCGCACTCCTTGGTAACCAGCCGGGCTGACACCTATATAGCCACCAGGGGAAATGCCCGCTGCTTCACAGCTGCCAGGCCCTGGCTGCCAGTGGCCCCTGTCAGCTGGGTTGGGTGCAGACTCCGCTAAGCGAGTGATGCAGTTGCCCCTGATGGGGGTTGCCAGCGAACGGCACAGCGCTTGGGGGCCCATAACCCACCCCCTCTGGCCTGTAACCATCCCATCTAACGCTTTGAGTTCGATTGCTGACACCCTGAGGTGTTGTCACATCAGCAGTAACATTGGGAAAACCCGGGGTAGCCTGCTCACCGAACACGGTGTCATGGGCGCGGCCATCTTGCATTCCCCTTATGACACCAACCCGCTGAGAATCCCGCGCGAACTCGCTTTTGGCGGGACGCGCACTCCTGAGCCAATCAGGGGCCGGCATTTCGGTCACGTGATCGCCCGGCCGATTTGGGGAAGAAGGCCGAGCCGCCATCTTAGAAATGTGCAACAAAATTTGAGGCGTACCCCTGGCTGAACTGTCCTCGCCTACCTGAGCCTCGACAGGTCCCAAATCATATTCCTCGCGCTTCTCTGACTGAATCCCCACATGGTCACGTATCCCACGGCCTAAATTTCCAACCCTCTCTCCGTGAACGGGGAAGTCTGTATCGTCCTCACTCAACCAACTTTCTAACCTAGCCATGAAGCCTAACCCACGGCGTTCCGCCATGTTGCCACTTGTTGCTCAACCACGTGAGAAGACCGCTGGTTCACGGCACCAAATGTGATATTTTACGAATGGGGTGGGGGAGTGTCTTTACTTTACTTTGATTTAAGGGCCAGTAGAACCGGTTTATTGACACCAGAGTAATTTTTTGAAATTTTTGTTTCGCCTGCCATACTTCTCTTTAGTTGTTAAAATATTCTGCTACAATGTCCACGGATAAATTATGAATGAAGCCCCAGTCATGCCTTTGCTCTAACCACTCACCTTTTCCTATTTATTACAAGAAAATTAAGAAATATGGTGAGAAGTGCACATCCTAAGAACCACAGCAATATCTCTTAAAACTAAGTTAATTGTCTCCCCAATCGTCCGAAGTAGAACCAACGAGAATAATTTAACGTTACTAAACCCATATTACTGACTGACAGATGATTTTCTGTAAACATGTGTCGTCGGCTAGTCGCCATTTTTGACCGAAGGCGATAATAGAAGCATTTAAGCCAAGCTTAATTTTAGACTGGATTAACCCACGCCATATTTTGTCGGATTACGTTTATACTTGACAAACATGTTCTACAACGTCATACCTACCAGTTATGGAGCTTCATCAGAGTGATCACATCACATTACCTGGGATTTTCCAATATATTGTGGGTCTTCTTCACCTCTTTTTTTCGTGGACACTTCGCACATAGTCTCATATTACTACGCATTTGTTTACCAGTCTATAATCCGCCAGTCTCTAGCTGATATACCCTAGAACTGAATATAATCCAAACATGTATCCATATTTCATAACTGAATTGACATAAATTGCCCATATTTCTTCGGAAAAGCTCACCAACTTCAGGAACTATGTTTTCAGTAAGACGTCGACACCCAAAGTATGTTGTTCGGTTACCGCACGTGCTTTAGTTTCGCAGGTTTCTCAAGAAATCGGTATACATCTCAGCTAAATCAGACAAGGATACTTTAGTAATTTAATAAACAAAAATAATGGAGTTAAAGAAATCATGCGATCATGTTTCAGATTGCTGTCAAGTCATATTTCAAACGACGAGGTCGCAGGTGATTGTTTACATGCCAGCGCGTGACATGCCACAGGGCACCACACACAATATTAACCCGTTTGTTACTGAAGTCACTTGCAAGGATTTCAATCTCAGCGGCGAACAGTTGGTTATTGAAATGCATTTAACATTTAAGTAATCTGGCAAATTTTAATGTCTCAGTGTGACAATATGCAGCCCCAGCGTGAACTCTCCGTGATCTGCTTGACTGATAACCAGCATGTTCAATGGCTGGAGACAAAGAAACCACTGATCGAACACATGTCTGTGTGTGCCACGAGCCACACGCACAGCTTCACCCTAAAAATTCGATTGAAAATTTGAGAAATATCCCGATAATATTAGGTTAGCTTTTTTCTATTTCATGGCGAGTACATGGTTCAATCATAATACGATATTTGCATGGAATCATATATGGTGGTCTTCACCTGTTCACACGAGGATATATTTTTAGGATTGCTTTTCCGAAGCCGGATTTGTCAGCCAATGCACTCATTATTATTGCCAAAGGCCTTTTGCAAATGAATTTATATTTTCCTTATGGTAAGCCAGCATTTACTACCATTATGTATTATCGATTAACAGACACATGTCAATATTCATGGTGTTTGCTGTCGCAGACCATTTTTTCGAGTTGTTCGAAGGCGGCTGTAGTATTGTGGAATAAGGAATGATCCCCCGTGCGTATGGGTGTAACGCAACGAATGCTCCCGGTGGAAATAAAGCAGATTCAATATGGCCGACTAGTAATACACATGTTGTGTTGATTTGTGAACTCTTGAAAATAAAGGGTTAATGTGCCATAAAACGGACTACTTTTCTGCGAACCAGAAATGAAAAATGACGACCAACTTTACAAAAACTTGGGACGACAAGGTAACTTCAAGTCTTATGTAAGATTCCATTTTAGGTTAAATTAACAAAATAAGCCTCGTTGGCAATAATCCATTACGTCTACTTTCATTTCGATGAGGTTTAGCAAGTTTTCAACTGGCCGCTTTCTGTCGGCACTGCCTGAAATAAAATATATCGGAATAATACACAATTTCACAAAATTATGTCCCCTATTTCATGACCATAGCTTATTTAGCTCTTCTGGGTGCATAAACTATAATGGTATATCAATTATTAGCTTATGCTTATAAATAGCACCAATAGAGTGCAAACAATATTTCGACACTTGAAACTTTTCAGGCTCACAATGCCGCTTCTAATGGCCCTTAATGTACTTCTCGTTGTGTTGATCTTATTACTTCTAAACTTAATTTCGACAACCCCAACTGGGTGTTCGTTCCGAATTCGGTCTTACGTTAACACGTGGTGGCGAAACGAAGTGGTTAAAGTTTCAATGATTTATTAAACACCTTAACCCAAATAAAGACAAGTTACAACTCCGTAATCGGTGTCACTTACCTGGCAGCAATTGGTAGAACTGCTGCCAGCCCCTTGCTCCGCAGGGCGGTTATCCAAGAACTCAAAACTATTCCTGCCTAAAAAAAGTGCGACCGTCTCGCCCGCTGCCTCCCCGCTGACTCACCGCCCAGACCCAAGCCAAGCGGTGACATCACCGTTTCGGTTGCTATCGCAACGCTCGCGAGACTACACTCGGGGCCAAAAGTATGGGCACCCGAATACCACACTCTCCCTAACTTACTGTCTATCCCCTCCCAAACTGAAGGTCTCTTCCCTCCCCTAACTTGGGGTGCTACCCTAACTTGGGGTGTCTCCCCTCCTCCAACTTGGGGTGTCTCCGCTTGCCTAACTTGGGGTGTCTCCCCTTCCTTAACTTAGGTGTCCCCCCTCACCTAACTTAGGTGTTTCCCCTCCCCTAACTTTGGGTGCATCCCCTCCTAAAACATTGGGTGCTTCTCCTCCCTGCCCTAACTTGGGTGTCTCCCCTCCCCTAACTTTGATGTCTTCCCTTCCAAACTGAAGATCTCTTCCATCCACTAACTTGGGGTACTACCCCCACCTGGGGTGTCTCCCCTCCCCCAATTTGGGGTGTCTCCGCTTGCGTAACTTGGGGTGTCTCCTCTCCCCTAGTTTGGGGTGTCTCCCCTCCCCTAACTTAGGGGTCTCCCCTACCCCAAAACTGTTCGTCTTCCTTCAAATGAAAAGGGTTCTTCTCTGCAGTAGCGCAGTGGTCTGTCAACCACGCGGTAATGTAATTATAATGACTGCGTTCAACTTGTTATGCAGTTTGTATTGCCGCAATGGCCTGTCAACTACGCGGTAATGTAATTATGAAGACTGCGCTAAACTTGTTATACAGTTTGCACTGGCGCAATGGTCTGTCAACCACGCGGTAATGTAATTAATATGAAGACTTGTTATACAGTTTGTATTGGCGCAATGGCCTGTCAACCACGCGGTAATGTAATTATGAAGGCTGTGTTAAACTTGTTATACAGTTTGTATTGGCGCAATGGTCTGTCAACCACGCGGTAATGTAATTATGAAGGCTGTGTTAAACTTGTTATACAGTTTGTATTGGCGCAATGGTCTGTCAACCACGCGGTAATGTAATTATGAAGGCTGTGTTAAACTTGTTGTACAGTTTGTATTGGCGCAATGGTCTGTCAACCACGCGGTAATGTAATTATGAAGGCTGTGTTAAACTTGTTATACAGTTTGTATTGGCCCATTTACCGGTCAACCACGCGATAATATACGAATAAAGACGTTAAACATGTTAAACAGTTGTCTGCTTCATTTCTGTGAGTGCACCATCATATTCGTTTTGTTCATCAGGTTCTTTGGAGGTTTGCTCGTCGTGTTCAAAAAACATTCTCCGAATGTTCTCCGAATATTTCGCCAATGTGACGGGAATATTACCAAAAAACATTCCCTGAATATTAAGAAAACTTTCCTGAAAAACATTCCCGGAATTTCTTTTGGTGATATTCCCGTAACATTGGCGGAATATTCGGAGAATAATATTTTGTTACCTGGGTGACCTGGGTGACTTCAAGGGCAAGTGTATGATAACTTAGTAATATCTTCAAGTATTGAATGAAGCGTGGTGCCACGGCATTTACGGGACGAATTCGTCCGATTTTGGACGAGGTTGTCTGATTTGGCCGCAAAATCTGTTTCCCTCCTCTACTTTCCATATGACATATTAGGGTTGCCTACCCCGCCCCCCCCCCCCCTCACACCCCGCCCCACACACCGACGATTAAGGCTCCTGTGTCGGGGCGGATCCTGGAGATTGAAAAGGGAGGGGTCCAATGGCGACCTGCAACCGGGGCTGGGGAAAAATTGCGACCGTGAGGAAGTCCACCATTTTCATGACGAACGGGGGCGGGGAGTGTCCACACCTCAGATGGCTTAGATTTTGCTTTAACAAAATGGTATTCCTCCTCAAAAATGGGAGTGGGGGGGTCCGAACCCCTGGGACCGCCCCCCCCCCCCCGGATCTGCCCCTGCTGTGATACAGGTGTATAACTCATCGGTGGATTTGGAAAGGTTCAGTGCAGTAGTTACACTTCCGGGTGCCGGACATTTTTAATATGGCACTTTGGACAATGATGAACCTGATAAAAACCATATATACGGAAGTACGGCAGCCTATTAGGGCCATGCATTTTTTTACTTTTGATCAATTCCCGGTGAAAACAATTTATTCCCGGTGGAAATAATTAATTCCAGGTTAAAATAATTTATTCCCGGTTTAAATCATTTATTTCCGGTGGAAATAATTCCTTTATGGTTTTAAAGCTCCGTAAAAAAATTGATCAAAAATTAAAAAATGCATGGCCCTAATAGGCTTCCGTACATATAGGCTCTCCCAAGCAGAATACATGACAAGTTTTGTCCATGAAAGAACTATATTTGGATGTGTGTACGATATACGTGAGCAATACTATTCATAATTCATTATTATAACTTATATATAGTTTGTTTTGTTTTGTCTTTATACATTTATTAACCCTGTTGTTTAATATTGGCTTAGTGCATGTAAGATGTGAACCCTGGTAATGCATGTGTTAATTTTTGGGTAATGCAGTTGGACCCCGATAAACGACGAATGGTATTTAGAGAATCAAGAGTCTATTGAGCTTCGGTATTCGCTTAGTAAGGACGAAACCGTTGTCTTACTGTTCCGCTTTGTTACCTGTTACCATATCAGCATTTTAATAATGCAATCTACAGTTTAAACCGTCACATATGGCCGAAGTAGCTAGCTTATTGCCATATACACCCCTCTACCTAAAGGCTAGGAACGAAACGAGATTGGCATTTCTGGTGTCATATCTTTTGGCGCGGATGTCGTAAAACCACATATGTATATGAACTGTTTACCATAATGATCCGATTCTGCAAACTGCACCGGTCCTGATAGACCACCTCGCTAATCGTAGTTCCAATTTGGCCACCGTGAGGCGCCACTGCATGTGCAATGCATTCTGGGTATTATTTTGGTCTTTGCGAGATGTCAAAATGGCGTCATCGCCTGACAACGTATTTTGTAAACATTTAAACATGAAATAGTGTCATCTATAACGTGGAAATATGGAATTTATCTCCATAGAAAAAGTCAAGATAACACCAAAATATTTCCCATAACTCTTTGCGCCAGTCTCGATTTTTCAAAGATGGCGTATAATTGCGAAGTCGTTGGGTGGGTGAGGGTATGGTATTTGATATTTTTTGGCAGCGCACATGGTCGATTTGGGCGCATCATACTGAATATCTGGGTACATGTTATCACACAACTGCAGAATAGACAGGAAGACGTTACGTTTTGATTAGCACACCTCTGTCTACGTTGTTTTCCAATGAGGGTGGGGGGGAGAGGGGGGCTCATGACTTGATCAACCCAAACCTATGTGCATTGTTTACCATAGGAAGGGCGTTATGACATGATTTACCCAAAACTATTTGTGTTGTCTACCACTGTAAAGACGTTATGACTTGCTTAACTCACGCCTATGGATGTTGTTTAGCACAGGAAAGACGTTACCACACCTATGAATGTTGTCTACCACAAGAAAGTTGTCACCACACCTGTCAATGCTGTCTACCACAGTGTGACTTGGTTTACCCACACCTATGAATGTTGCCTATACATGTTGTCTACCACAGTGTGACTTCATTTACCCACACCTATAAATGTTGTCTACCACAGTGTGACTTGATTTACCCACACCTCTGAATGTTGTTTACCACAGTGTGACTTGATTTACCCACACCTATGAATGTTGTCTATACATGTTGTCTACCACAGTGTGACTTGATTTACCCACACCTATGAATGTTGTTTACCACAGTGTGACTTGATTTACCCGCACATATGAATGTTGTCTACCACAGTGTGACTTGATTTACCCGCACATATGAATGTTGTTTACCACAGTGTGACTTGATTTACCCGCACCTATGAATGTTGTTTACCACAGTGTGACTTGATTTACCCACAACTATGAATGTTGTCTACCACAGTGTGACTTGATTTACCCGCACCTATGAATGTTGTTTACCACAGTGTGACTTGATTTACCCACAACTATGAATGTTGTCTACCACAGTGTGACTTGATTTACCCGCACCTATGAATGTTGTTTACCACAGTGTGACTTGATTTACCCACTCATATGAATGTTGTCTACTACAGGAAAGACGCTACCACTCCTATAAATGTTGTCTACCACAAGAAAGATGTTATGACTGGATCCAAACATACGTAGGTGTATTGTTTGGGAAGGACCTTAAGACCTTATTAATCCACACCTATATGTATGGTATCGCGTTACTTATCGGATGCCTTGAAAGAGGGCGGGCGGCAGGAGTTTTTTTTTTCCTCGGGATTGGGCTTTTTATTTCACCGTGAACAGATAATGAGGAAAATAATTCTTCGTGAACTAGGAATGGGGTATTAGCCGACCGCGGTGATCAACGATTTGCATTGATCGTGAACTGGGAATTTTAATATTGAATAATCGTGATTCGGTAAATCGTCAATTTGGTATCGTGTAGCCGATCTTTCATTGCATGCGGAGAGTTCTGCTTTTAATTCATCGTGACCTGGGAATAAAGAAATTTATTCTTCGTGATCTGGGAACACGCTTGCGCCCCCTTACCCCCCCCCCCCCCCTCCCCCCCGCCCCCTGGAAATGAGTGAACTGAGCCGAACTGAAATCCCGGTTTCCAGATTGCCGTGTCGTCTACCGAGCTGAAATTGATCCCTGCAATAATATTTATATTAAGTACTTCCACGGCGGTTGATGAAGCCAAGAGTTTATATGTGAGCTCTTCCCATCATTTGGAGCAATTAGAAATTTACCAAACAAAAGCCAGTTTGTTATTTACTAAGGTGACTATGCATCTACTATATAAATAGTCCGCAGCCGAGTGATGTCCTGGACCTTCCCAATATCTGAAAATATCTACACATTTTTCTGTGCCATATTAGCGGAATTTGAAAAAGTTTTAACGAGGCGTGTAGAAATGCCAATGCAACACTACCACATGTATCTTGCAGCTGGACAGCGTCTATTTTAAATTCACAAAACCTATGCAAATGTGTTTAAAGAAAACTGGTCGGGTCCATGGATTATCATGTAAATGGAGTCAAATATATACTTTACCGTTGCACCGTACCATTAATGAAAGTACGCGAAGTTTCCAGTATTTAATCTTACATCGAGCACTTGTGACGAATATTTTTCTTTATAAATGTAAGTTAAAACCCAATGATAGATGTGATTTTTGCGGAAGCGAACTAGAAACTATAAAGCATGTGTTGTTTAGTTGCCGGCATATATAGCCTTTGCGGTCTCTTTTGGTACTATGGTTAAATGAGTCATGCAATTTATCATTACCAGTTGATTTTCAGTCATGTCTATTGGGTGAATGTAAGACCTTATACAGCCATCTCATTAATCATGTATTTTTAATAACTAAGAAGTATATACATAGATGTAAGTGCATGAATATAGCTCCGAATTTTATCGGTATTAAAAACACTATTATATATCATTATAAATTAGAGAAGTTCACGTCCAAAATCTCCAACTTTGCAGAGAAATGGGACCCTCTCTCACACTATTTACAGTGTAACTAAATTGTGATATGAATTGACGAACTTGTTGTATTTTGAGTACTATACATTTAATCATTCCGTAGCTTTGGTGTATTTCAGAGATTTAACTCCGTTTCAATTAAGCCAAGTTCATGAACGAGTCATCCCCACTATCAGAAGTGACTAATACATATATTAGTCTCCGTCACTGTACATACACATGCAAAGACGTCCGATTAATGAGGGATCTAGTATTTTTCTTGTTTTCGGTTATTACTACCAGTATTTTAAGTAGTAGTTCATCTCATGAAACGAGAATAGATCTGATAATGCATTATTCTCCATACTATAGGTGCTTCCGGTAGTCTTTCAAAGTCAAAACGAGGCGCACTTCCACCTTCCTTCTCCATCTTGGCTTTTGATGGTTGGTTGGTTGGTTGGTTGTATATTCAGAACGCTTTAAGCACTTTTGGTCATATCGCGTCAATGGGAGAAGGAAGGGAAGAGCGGAGCCATGTCCCCCGGGAGTAACCCCCTACTCTTTGCGAAGAATGACATGGGATATTTATCCTGCGACCACACAGACATGGCCACAGCGGGGCGCGAACCACCGATCCACGCCCCGTTAAGGCGAGCGCTCTAATCTTTGAACACTGGGTGCATCCTTCGGATATCAAAAGCCAAGCCCACGCAGAAAGGTAGGGGTCAGCGTCGTTTTGCTACCAGAAGTAGCACAGAAAATACATTATCACATCTATTTTGAGTTACTAATGAAATCTTAATTTCATGTCGTGCTCTACGCGCATGGATGAAATTTCCAATGTTGTTAATAGAATACATCTCATATGGAAGACACTTGAGGTGCATGTCATCAAATACGTGTGCTCCATATGAGTAGTACCCTGATAGAATATAAAATTCATATCGTAAATATGTCAATGTATATATGTATACAGATAATCTTACTGATAATGGCCATGGGCATTTATTGAGATGTCGCTGGGATTGCATTTATCCCAATGAATAGATTTCAAGTATTCGTTGGGATTGACCTTGTCGCCTTTTCATACACCAGCTCGCCAGGTGGCGCTCCCTGTAGGGGCGGCGGGGCATATAATTGGTGTTATTACCATCTAAAATCAACCCTGCCTTATTTATCTAAAGCATTTTGACACCAGTGCCGACAATGGGACTTCCCTTGCGCAACTAGGGGCAGTTGAAGCAGAAGGTGACTGTGATGTATGGAATAATGAATGGTCCCTATGTCACATGTAGTAAAATAATAAGTTATCCCCCCAGGAGTAACCAGGACGACCGCACTATAAATAAATTAAGCCTTCACTGTTTACCTGTAGTTCCGTGGCAGTTGCATCATAATGACTGAATCTCTGCAAGCAAAATAAACTGGCCGAAACCATTAATAAATCCATGAAACTCTGGATTTTCATTATATAACAGTGACTCTATTTCTTCAAAAGGGCCTTTTTAGCTGCCCCAATATCGTCACCAACTTTGAAGCCCCAGAAAATATTGAAAATTAAGTATCTTTGTATCGTAATAACAGTTACAACTAAACGTGAGGAATGGTTTCTCCTGCACGTACACGAAAAAGCGGCCCCTCCATTATCGCTCAGATATAACAAATGGCTTGTGCAAGTGATGCTCTTTCCTGCTGAGACGAACTCTTAGACGTCTCAAATCTTGGTACTAACTTACAGCACTCCGTTTGGGGCCTTATATTTCCATATTTCATGCTGTTTTTTGTAACGGAAATGTTGTAAAGAGATTAAACTTTGTACGAAAACATACGTTACGACTGTGATGTGCTTGTCAGAGAAGGAGACAGCTGTTAAATTGATTGTGACGAAATTAGGACACTGACGAAATTAGGGCACCATACGTTAATACTTACAGGAAAGTTCATAGAGACATTTTTTGTTTGTTCTGTGAGTACCAATGCCATAGAACCAACCTACCACTGACAAAATCATTTGTAGTAAGAACCAGAGGGATTGCCTTTCCTCAAGCAGATGACCCAAATTCGCCGAATTACTAAAATTGAAACGAGTCGACTAGTATTTTATTATATTACTTTCAGTTCTACTTGTTGTTGTGCATGGATTGTTGCTCGCCCACGATGAACAGCCAGGTAGTTAATACACGCTATATACACTACGTTATGACTTCGTCATGTTTATTGTGCCCGCTGTTACCGGTAGATTTAATTAATATCTATATTCAAAAGTGCAAATGGTCCTCCATGTGAAGGACACCCCGTGACTACATTTCTTGTGACATCTTTCCTCCCCCCCTTTTAAAGCTTTCCATTTTATTCGAATGTTTTTATTCTCCTCACTTTCACATTTGAATAAGAAACCCATGCCATATATTTCTATTCTACTCGGACCCTCTCCCAGAAGCTCTCCATACTCTGAATTAATTCCTCATCATTCTGTCGGCAAGTCTGTAATGAATAACCAATGTTTATAACTTCATACCACCCTGCACCCAAAGACGTCTCTTGTAAATAAATCATAGCAATTGAGACATTCTAAAATAAGCGCTATAGAATAACAACAGCACTGTAGCAGATACACAGTAATTAACTTGACTAGGTGCGCGCTTCAAGAGAATCTCTTAATTGTTACCTTGGAAAGTCCTATTTCAGTCGACGAGGCAACGTCACACCCTGCGGCCCCTTTTGCCTCGCCACCCCTGGTGACGTATAGCGTCTGAATCGCTCAGTGTCATGCGGGGCGTTCACCGAGGTCGGTGGAGACCCCGTCTGATATTTCCTCACCTTCCACGTGGGAAAACGGGAGAAGGCGGACGTACAGGTACGTATGTGCGCTGCAGGTTTGACGTAATGCCGGATCTGTCGCAATGCTTAAAAACAAAATTTGCAGTTTATATGAACTGATCAATGGGCCGTGTTTTTCGTCTTCTTCTTCTTAAGGCATTTTCCCACTCAGCTTGTCATACAATAATAGGGTACTTGAAGCGAGTTAACGTGGTATAGGCAATGGTAGGAAGACAATATGAGGTAATAAATATGAGGTGATCACATGCTGGAATGGAACCATTCATTTGGCTCTAGGCATCAAAATCATTACGATATATCTGGCATTACATCAGACCTGGAGCGCACAGACGTAGGCTACTGCAGGACAAGAACACGAGGTGATCATTCACATGTGTTATCGTTGCTGTAGACCATACCTGTCCAGAAGACATACGGGGCAGTAGGCAACAAGGTGCGGAGAAAGCGTTAGCGGTACAGCATTGGCCTCTTTGCTCTTTATGGGATTTGTGACACCCTCCGCACCTAGGTCCACCGATTAAAACAATACTTGCGCGAAATTGGGAGGGTATCGAACAAATCTGGGGATATATTTATTCTGTGATGCTCGTGTTGTGTTTGGACAAAAATCGATATAGAACTGTGCATTATGCTAAGAGTGTGAAAGTCATGATCCTTGACCGTTTTGGGCCGTCGGAGGTTTTCTGCTCTCACATACGTGGCATATTTATCATGTACTCTCTACAATAGCTGAACACGTCAACTTAGTCCACTGGGTGAACGACCCCAATATTTTTGGGTGGAACATATAGTGTATTTATGCGATGTAAATTTAACTGGCCAGGAGGGATGCCAACGACACCATTGTTCGCTTATCCAGCAAATATCTTAATACTGGGTTCGTGGTACGTCATTGCGAAGATGGAAGGTTGGCCCTTGGGTTTTCTTTCATCGCCCTGGTGGAAGCCATATATAATGGTGCCACTCAGCCATACCTTCTTTCGCTGTCACCAGGTGGCGCAGTGTCCGTATCCTTTGTAGTGACAGTTGGTCATCTCGGGTGGCTGTAAATGTAACTCGAGCTTTGATTATGCGCGCGGGGGGAATCGGGAACAGGTAGATCACAGAAGTCGACGTGGAGGAAACAGCTAATATCCCTCTTTACCTGGATGTGTGTCATGAGTAATCTAACAAAGGCCGATGGTGAAAGTTCAGTCTGAACCGAACCTGAAAACCTCTCTTACGGGGGTTTAGACACTCAATGATGGCAATTGAATCGGCTACCAAAGTTAAAATTTTTTGATGATTCGCGGATGAATGTTCATCTAGATCTACCGGCTCTCGTTATTCTTGGCACCTATTTGCTTCACATGACCAGAAGGCTTGAAGGTTAAACCCCCGTAGGCCCCGACGTGTTGTTCATGACTGAATAAATATGGATAAACACAACGGTGTGTCGCATCCCCAAATAACAAAGCACAATGACTGAGGCATTGAATACCTGCTAGGAGGTTCAAAGTGTGTTATAATAGTGGATAATAATTAATGAAACGCCCCAATTCTGCCGACACCGAATGACCTGGGTCCGCATCCAATGGCACAAGAGAAGCATAAACACGCCATGTTCGTCGTAGCCTCACCAGCTCGTGGCAGTAGTATTCATAATCCAAGCGTTATATCTACTTAATTGCTAGAATATTCAGAAAATGAAGTGAATGGCCTCTCTGTTCTCGCCCTGGAAACCTGTTCCCAACTGTTGCGCTTACTACTGTCAACCAAACACTATGGTTTATTAATACCGCCCCTTCAGCGAGTGGAGGAAATGCATTACATACAAACATCCTCCCCACCTGACGCTCTAGCACCCCCCCCCCACGCCTCTCACATCCCCACCTCACGCTCTAGCCCCGCCCCCCCCCCGCCTGTCACCCCCCCCCCCCCGCCTCTCGCACCTCCCCCTACCTCTCGCTTCACCCCCTCCCCTTACACCGCGTACCGCCTCCACACCGCCAGGTGCGCAATCTCACACCTTCCCCCGGTCTCTCCGAATCGTAATATTTCTAGATACCTAAATCTCGCCCCGACCCCCCTCGCCTCTCGTTCGCAACATTTTAAGACGGCACAGTCTACCTAAAGTTGGTCTCCCGACCGCACTCGTCCGAGCTCTCATCCCAACCAACGTCTCCAAATCCTAGATGCATGCTGGGTAATGTCGTCCAACGTTTTATTACATCGCACAAACTGTACGGCATTCGTCTCGCTCGACTTCGCCACAGAAAACAGATTCGACGGGAGAAACACGTTAAATATTCAGTTACAAACGAATAAAATTATTCTTTATAAACACATACGAAAACAATTACTGTGTACGTGCAGCAGGTGCACAAACCATGACATCACAATATTACAATATGATGCAGTGTATGAAAATCAGATACTTTTTCTTTCAGTCAAAGACAAGGCATGATATCTCTTGAACAGAATTACCAGAATTAAGTCAAAAATACCTAAGGTGATAGACGAAGATCAGACGGGTTTCATTAAAGGACGGTACATAGGTAAAAATTATGAACAATGGCTGGACGACAATTAGTTTGGAACTGTCAATAGGATTGCGACAAGGCTGTCCACTTTCACCTTATTTATTTATTTTATCGGCAGAAAGATTTGCAATTCATATTGGACAAGACCCAGATGTTAGAGGCATCATGTGTAATGATAGAGAATTTAAGATTATTCTTTACGCGGATGACTTCGGTTTGATATTGATTTACTCCAAAAAAGTTCTCCTCAAAGTGCTTGATAAGTTTGAAACATTTTATAAACTTTCAGGACTTAAGGTTAATTATGATAAGACAGTTATCTTGCCAATAGGGACAACAGGGACCTCATTTCTCTACCACACCAAATCAAAATACAATGGGTTACCAGTAATGTGACGACCATCGGTGTCAAGATATATACTGATATAAGTCGCACTATACGAGAAAATTATGGATGTATTTATAAGAAAATTGCTTTTATTTTAAAAGTGTGGAGATGTCGAAGGTTAACACTGTTTGGAAAGGTGATTATTGTACAAACGTTCGCGGTGTCACAGCTGGTGTACCTCATTGTCCGTATTAGCCACGCCAGAACGATCAATTGTCACTAAGATCCAATTAGAGCTATTTAAGTATATATGGGATGGAAAGCCAGATAAAATAAAGCGAAATGTATTATATAATAGTAAGAATGTAGGTGGCGCCAACTTACCAAACATCGAAGGAAGGACAAAGGTTCAAAGACAACATGGGTGAAGGGTTTTATTGATATCGACTCTTGTGGTGTATTTGTTCACCATTATTTTGGCGCATTAGGTGTTACATTTTGGCAGTGTCATTTATCGGAAAAAGATTTAATTTCCCTGCCGCTTTATAGATCAATTAAGTTGGTATCTGTGAGACAATTTATATTAGCGTCGTGTCAATGTCATTTCCGCGAGCACACCGAGATTAAAAAGGAAATAATTTGGTTCAATTCTCATATAAGAGCTGGCAAACAAGTATTATGTTACGAATCGTGGATTACAGCAGGAATTGTATATGTTAAAGATCTGTTCACCGCTGAGGGTTAGCATATGACTAATGTATCTCTCTGTAACAAATTTAACTTAAAACTGAATGTGCTGCATTATTATGGCATCATAGCAAGTTTACCACCTCGATGGAAAGCCGTTCTGAAAACAAACGAAGAACCCTATTCGCTCTATATTTAGATAACGCAAAAGCGTGTAAATTTGTCTACAACGGTCTGATTGAAACGATTGCCACAAAACCAAGTACACCTTTCAAAGGATGGAAAGCTGATTTAAAGGGTAATTTAAGTGAAGAAGAATTTTATTGTGCTTTTTCAAGGTTGTACCGTACTACCAGATATGTGAAACTTCAAGAGTTCCAATATAGACTTTTACATCGTATTTTGGCAACGAATGGAAAATTATACGCATGGGGATTACGAGATAACGATTTATGTGATCTTTGCTGTGAAGAAATCGACACGGTATGACATGTATATTTTGAATGTGAAGCGGTTAAAGGTTTCTGGCAACTTGTATTAGACCGGATTGATAAGATGTTTTAAAAACGTCAAACTTGTAACGTAAAATTAGTATAGGCCTGTACAGTTCTCGTGGGTTCTATTTCCGGTTTAGGTCTTTTGGGGACCAACAAAAATACACGTGCTCTTAGAACCAGTGCGCATCACGCTGGTGCCTTGCTGCAACTGCGTGACTCGCACTCATCGTAGTCAACGTTTTAGTGTTGGGAACCGGCCGGCTGCGCGGTTTGTGCGTGAAGAATCGAGTGGGTGTGAAACTATTTTTTGTTTGCTTTGGTCCAGGCATGGCTAACTATAAAATCTTAATATAATTGAAGATAAGACATTCATCTCTCCATAGTGCATGTGGTCCGTTCGATGAGCTTGTTGGAAGCGTTGTATTTTGAGCCAAATCATCGATGTTTACATTTCTACGACAAACGGAGCACCATTCCCACTCACTCGCTCAGTCCATATAGGGCTGTACAGTCACTTCGGGATCTTATCGATGTTTACAGTTCTACGACAAACGAGCACCATTATCCTCACCTGCTCAGTCCATATAAGGAGCGTTGTTACGTAACCATATATACCGCGCGCAGACACGCGCGTCATGATGATTATTACGTCATACGACCTGGAAAACCCCGCGCAGCACGTTAGATCGCCTGACACTGACAGTCACTCATGAGACAACCGCATTCTGGTTGATCAACTGCCTAACCGCTCATACATTACATAAATCTACTCGGATGTGCGTATTCGGATATGCACATAACTTCAGTGGTTATTTGTGCTTCCAAGGACCGCTTTAGCCGATCTTGTGTGTGAGGCGAGTGAAGGCAAACAACCGGAAGGTAGGCAGCACGTACAGGCCGTTGATGCTAGGCATTGACGTAGAGCATAGGTATTCCTGTCTCGTGGGGTCTCGATAAGATCCCGAAGTGACTGTACAGCCCTATTGTTCGGAGGTGAAGACCGCATTATTGACTTAGCTCTGATAATAGCAAAGGAATATGTATATTTCTGTAAATGTGACTGTATTTTCCCCTCAATAGTCCATTATATTTCCCGTTATAGAAACCACGTTGCTCTGGAAGAAGGGACAGCAATAATTCCAATATAGCCAATTACAAGCTGAAGAAATTCATACAGTTTTGTAGTTTGGGTTTGATTGTGTTTACAAGCTCATACTATATAATATATGTACAATGTTCGACACCTGTTTTTACTGCTTCTACTCTTAAAGTGAACCGCCAGCCTGGCCTCTAACGCAGTTTTACCGATTCATATAATACCCAATTGTCTATCCTCCAAATAATAGAATTTTTCGTTCTATCTGTAGCTCACAATAAAATTTAGAAGTGACGGCCAGGCACGATTTTGCCGCCTACCCAGGCGGCAGCCCTTTTTGGAGGCGTGTCCGCGATTGACCAATCAGGAGGCGATACTCTAATTTATTCAAACCGGAAATTGCGCCTATTGTGTGAGCAAAACAAGAGCGTGTGATAATCGCTAATATAAATAGCTGCGATTCTAACTCCAATCATGGCAGTGTTGCAGAGACAATCGTCGCAAGACGTATATCAATTTGTTTGGACGGTACTTTTCCATGAAACACTAAGATCTTGCGCTACTGCGAGGCTTGGACCTGCCGCTGTTCATCTGTAAATCGCGGCCGTGATCTCTCTCTCCGTGAGTTATAACGTAAGGCGGCGCCATATGAATAGTCACAATATACGTCACTGCTCTCTGCTCGACATTTCTGGGGGCGGGTTGTCTTAATTTTTTTCTCCTAACCAGTCGGCCGAAACGAAGCGCTAATACTCGCCAATTTAATATTAAGATGTAAACTTTCGGTGCAGATCGCCATTAAATTAGGTTGGACACCCGCTTTAAGTTTGTTGATTTACCTTGTACCCACCCATTCTGTATGAGATGAGCCAATGGATTAAAAAAAAAAAAAAAAATATTACAATGCTTCGACGCAATTTGGCAAGTCGATGACTGTTACACTGTGAGACACTAAAACTAAGACTTTTCATAGGATATGATGCGGGTTCCAGTAAGTGGCAAATTATATTGACAATATTCATATCAGATTAAAGAAATTTATCGAGAGTTGTATAAAACTGACTAAAATATATGTACATCAGCCGGTTCTAGACAAAACACTTTAAAAACAACAGATTTTTGTGGTAGTATTTTCTGGACGTATCATGAACACTGATATGTGTGTACAAACTAGACACCTGGTATTAGAACATAATATTAGACACATGTAGCCACATCCAATAATAAAGGCGCAATTTACGTAAAAAAATCACAAAGTGTTATTTAGTTTTTCTAATTTAGGGCGTTTTCATTATTCTCAAACTCCGTGTGGTGCGTGGACGGGTGGTCACCATCGAACGACACGCTAACATCGATAGGTCGTATCGAAACAATATTAATAGGCAAAGTCAAAAGGGGCAGAGCCAATGTTTGTGAGCAACCCTTACTGAGCATGTTTTATTCATTTTAATCATGATAAGTTTGTCCCCTGCTGTCGCATTGTTTTCAAACCCTTCTTTTGTTTTATTGATTTTTAATCATGATAATCTTCGTCCACACTCTCGGATGCAGGATTATTCTCCATGGGTCTGGTGGCAAAGGGTCTGGATTGGGGGGCACATTGGGAACGAATAATATCCAAAATAATCGCTGTGCAAACGCAAACGCAAATTCGACGGTCATAACTAGACGATCTGAAACAAACTGGAGTACGTTAACGCTTCAGCACCCCTCCGACGGTCATAACTTGATGTCCGTCACTCAATCTTACCCAGACTAACAGCCAACACTGACACTTACATTTAATACAATTACTTCCCATTAAAATACGTCACGAAAATCCTATATTTGCATTGACGGATGAATGGATACCAAGATAATCTACTCCAACGTCGTGGAAAAATCTACGATAAAAAATGTGTCTATCTATTTATTGTCTATGTTTTGTCTACCAGAAAGGGTTACCATATCGGGTATCCGTTACCAGGAGAGGGTAAAAAACTAGGCAGAAAGGGTTTATACCTAGGATACTGTGTATCGCTAATGCCCTGATCAGTGTTCGTTAGAAATCATACTTAATATGGATGGGTGTCTAGCCTATGATGAAGGGTTTAATACCTATCGGTCTGTCTGCCCCTTAGGGCGGACGTTCCCGATACATTGGACCTAGTCTTAGTGTCCAGCGTGGCCGGTAGATCTGAACCTGGCACTATTTTGCCACACGCCGTGTAACGACACAGGCTCTTTAACCCTCTCTGGAACTCCTCGTACTTGGCGATGTAGATGAAAGGGTTAACGCAGGAGTTGACGAAGACTGCGACGACGCTGAAGTGGTAGAAGGGACTGGTGAAGTCGGTCGGGTAGCCCACGAAGTACAGCAGGATGTAGACCTCGTTCCACGTCCAGCAGAATGTGAAGCAGCAACACACGATCACCAGCGTCTTGATGATGTTACGCCGCGCTCGCTCGTACCGCGACATCTTCGTACCCTGCGGGCCTGGGGGTTGGGGTCGATTCCCCGCGGGGGGTGGGGTCTCCACCGGGGGGAGGGCCGGCCTCTCCGCGCCCCCCAGGGGATGAGCTGATGGGGCCGCGGCGGTCACTTCGGCGAGGACGGGAGCGGCGGCTGCCATGGGGGCGGGGACGCGGGCCGGGGCGGGGACGGGGGCGGTGGCCACGGGGGCGGGGACGGGGGCCGGGGAGAGGAATGGGGCCGGGCCGGAGATGGGGGCGGCGGCGGCCACGGGGACGGGGGCTACGGGGGCCACGGGCGCGGGACCGACGCGGCTCCGCAGTACGACGGCCATGCGAGAGTAGGCGTACCCCATGACGACGATCGGGAGGACGTACTGCAAGAAGACCGTCAGCACCCCAACCAACGTCTGGACAGTGTTATTGGGCCAGATGGCGTAGGGGAAGCACGACCCGTCGATAATCCTACTGGTGGGCACCTCGTAGGCGATGTTATAGACCGGCCCGAAGGCCCACACAAAGGCCATGGCGAGGATGGCCTTGCGCCGCGTGAAGTGAATCTTGTGGCTGATGGGGTGGACGATCTCCCAGTAGCGCTCCACCGTCAGCGCCATCAGGTTGTAGGACGACGACATGAGGACGCTCCACAGCGGCGCCCGCGTCAGCCACAGGGAGCATGTTAGCTCGTCCAGGACGTTGCCGGCGGTCATCCCGCGACCGTCGTGTTCAAACAGCCCCAGTGTCAGGATGAAGACCGACGCCACGAGGTCTATGAGGCTCTGGTTGATTATGTAGATGTTCGTCATCTTCTTCCGCATCGTCGTGTAGTTGAAAATGACTAGGATGACCACCGTGTTGCCTAGCAACCCGATGCAGCCAATGAGCACGTAGCAGATCTTCAGCGCCAGATCCGAGAACGAGGCGATGTTGGTCGACACGGCGGCGTCCTCCGTGGAGCCCTGAGGGCAGCTGGTGACGTCATCGAAGTTGCCATCGAGACACGAGGTCAGCGGGGACAAAGACACTTGGGCGAACTCGGTACTGGTAGTCATGGCGCCGAGTGGGTGATAATGCTGCAAACCTGGAAATGTCGTATATAACTTTGAATTAGGCTGCACATGTATACAACGTGAACATTTGCATTTATATATATATATATATATATGCAATATATACTCGACCAGAACAATTCCGAAATTCTGGATTAATTGTATGTATCCGCGAAATATTGTTTAGCATGTAATGAGACGAGACCACCACCACCACAGTACTGCAGAAACCAGAACGGACTCGTTGAAGCCCCAAGCAGCCCGTTTATTGAAGCCAACCAATCAGTGTCCTGCTGTCGGCTGGCAGCAGGAAGTGCTACCAAGTCAGTCATTCGGACAACAGAGCAATTTATGTTTTAATCACTACGCAATGAGTTGTTATATTGATCAGTATAGTATGGTATGTTCCGTCCAACACGCTTAGGTTTGTAGACTCCCGTAGTAAACTTGTATATCATTCTTTGATTAAAAGATAAATTTAAGTATATAGATGACCCCTGCCCCTCCTCGATTTTCTGGACGCCATTTGTAAGTATGTTATCGCACTTTCGATACCCCCGGGTTTCCTTTCAATACAAATCGAAAAAGCTGGCAACGAGAATCCCGCATGAAAGACTCCAGACCATCGAATACATGATTCTCATTCAGCCCATTGTATCAAGCTATTTAAAATATGAAACTTATAAATTCAATATATGGAAGCTATATTTATTAGCGTGGCCTATATGTCCCCTCACCTTCCCTTGCTAAAATATAGGAACGATCAGCTCGAACAAAGATCAATTGAAAAGTGACACTTAGGATGCCATGTCAATTCTAGGCTTAACACATTGATTATGAGTGGTCTAAATACATTGTCAATTCCGCGTTTACTCAAAGGTGCGAGATTTACACGTATTGTCAGTATATGCAGTTTTACCAGTGTAAGGTGATCAGGCAATATATATTTGGATAGATAATGTATTCGTCATACGTACATGCCGATGTGTGCAGCCTACCTATATAGCGAGATGTACAGCCTACATTTATAGCGATGTGTGCAGCCTACGTATATAGCGATGTGTGCAGCCTACGTATATAGCGAGGTTTACAGCCTACGTATATAGCGAGTTGTGCAGCCTACGTATATAGCGATGTGTGCAGCCTACGTTTATAGCGATGTTTGCAGCCTACTTAAATGGTGATGTGTTTTATCTACGTATCCAGCAATTGGTTACGCCAATCCATAAGAGGGTACCCCCCCCCCCCCCAAATGTGATCTGCTCGCGTTTATTGGGGATGCGTTCAGGCAGTTATTGGCGAAGTGTTCCGTAATTTAGTGGGGAATTGTTCCGCAAATTTGATTAGATTATTTTGACAACTTGGTGTTTCCCTTACTTGGCAATACATTGACCCTTTCCGATTCCATACACCGTTTTCTGTTTTATTGCCAGGGAACAAGCTGCGGGCGAACCAACCATCATTATTAATTCATAGCGAGATATAAAAAGATAATTGTGGAGCAATTAGCCTCCCATACATCGTTTAAACCCTGGTTATGCTGCAGCAAAGCTTGCAGTTCTTTAAGGTCCCCGGTATTTTGCTTCCATGCCTGTCCTTAAACCTTGGTTCGAGATTTGACAAAGGACACCAAGTGAAGCAGCAGGCAATCTTGGGACCCTTTCTACCCCCCTCCCCCCCGCCCATCCTTACTATGTTCCAATTTAAATATGTGAGTGGGCTTTTTTCCGTCATATCCCTTGCTGAACTTGACCTGCCGAACTTCGCAGCTACCACCACCTACAGTTTATGCTGGTCACCAGCAGATGTACCACCATGACCACTTACACTGATTGGTCCATTTATTAGTGTAGACCATAAACGCCATCACGTGACTGACAAGGCAACAATTTTTGTGTCGTATTCTCCGGCGCACCGTTTCCGTCATCATCATCAGTAAACGTTCAACTTGCGAATGGCCAAAATGGCCTATTTGGTATAATATATATGCCCCCACCCTCTTTCTCATTATTTAATCAACAATAATGACAATACATCCGGAAGGCAAGCAGTGTGCAATTAACCCCGTCATAGTAATGATGTACAGTCGAGGGTAGTGGTCCCCTTTCTGGGGTGACTTACGAACGTATGTCGATCAGTATTGTGTCATTTCCATCATGTCCATGGCAGGTTAATTCACAATTAAAGCAGAGGATGCGTGTTCCTAAACTGTTGTCGTTCCTGGAGAGGATGTTCATTCTATATCATGGGATTAAATGTTTAGCGATACGGGAAGGATGTGTTGGAGAGGGGGGGTGGGGTAGGAAGGCCATATAACATACTACAGTGTCTATATGATGGGGCCAATATGACAATAGCGCGAGTTTGCGGGGCGTTAGACAATTTTATTGGCCCGACATCAAGCTATAGCAGCCCGCCAGTTTTTATTATCGGATGGGCGGATAATGAAAATATTATTACGAGTTGAATTTAAATTAAAGGCGTTGACTTGTCTCTGCTTCTTTGGTTTAATTTCCGCATGCAACGACAAAAGTAAAGCATTTTGGGACTGACTGTCCGCAAATCGCAAGCCTTTCCACATATAGTTGGCCAGTCGCCTTTTTATACCATATATATGTTGCCAAGAAACATAGCACGTGCAACTAGGCAACTAGTCATGAAAGCGGGCCATTTAAAGCTATAACTACAATTCTTTTGTGCATGACGTCATGTTTCATTGTTCTATGCAGCGTCGCCATGGCAACGATTGTCGATTGCATGGGCAGCAGGGCGGTTTGGGTCAAAATACAGCATTTCAGAGGCCTTCAGATGTAACGTTATTGTACTAGTTAACATGCCCACCAACTCGTAATAATCGGACTTGACTCTCGTGCCCCGAGGCCATTTTTTGTAATGGGGGAACTGGGGCAATATAAAATCAGCGCGAGTTAGCGGGGCGTTAGGGGCGTTGGGCAATTTTATTGGCCTGACATCAAGCTTTAGCAGCCAACCAAATTTACATATCTTTGGTTTAAGGTAAGCCACCCATAATAGCAAGGTAAAAGAACTCTGTATTTGTGATTATTTTATAAAAGTATACCCAATGACACACCTTCTGGTGAATATTTAGGATACTTTACCGTCCCGTTAAAAAAATATTCTCCATTTTTCAAGTATACCCCCATATCACAAAATGACCAAAACTTGACACCTACCACGAATATGTAATTTTGCTACAATTCAGCTCAATATTAAGTCATTATCATCAGTAATAGCTCTTTGGAAAGCTTAAACTTAGTGCAATACAGGAATGATATTCAACAATGTAAATAGTAGCCACAAAAAATAACAGAATGGCAATAATAAAGTGCAGTTATGCAAAAACAGGACCGTTTTTGCCAAAATTCGAAATTACCACCTTCACAAAATTGGCTATAATTTCATCAAAAATGAAAATCTTGACACCAAACCACGTTTAAAAACTTCTAAAAACATAGTTCTTGTAATAAAAATCAAGAAAAATATAGGTAGCCGTGCACATTTCCCGAGAAACACGTCCTGAATCTTGAAAATGTTATTTCAGAAATATTTTTTGGAGCAGCTTATTTCACACCAATTATCAGTAATTTACGCCTTCTGCTCACATTTTAATAAATCTGGGTATATATAATGGTCTCCGATATAATTATGATCTACACGAATGTTTTCTGAACTATTTACACGTTTTCTCCATGTTTTTTTCTTGAATATTCGGAATTTATCACGAAGAGCCATTCTCGGGGAAATACCCTGTGAATGACGTCACAAATTGGGGATTCCCTGTGAATGACGTAACGAGTTAGAGCCGATGTTTGTCGATGTTTACCGAGGTCTTCTCTAAATCGTCGAAGCGTATTATCTAGCGTTTGTAGTAATAAGCGAAAGAAATAACAGTATGACAGTATTTTGTGTTATACGTCAAATAGTAGAAGGAAGAAGGTAGACATTGGGCAGAAATAATATCGATAATCAGATTGACATAAATTGAGACCGGGAGCTACGGAATAACGGGACATATATGTTAAGGATATTTAAACCCTGTGGAATTATTGTGCATCCAGTACAGAATACTCAAATTGCGGCTAAAGCACGATATAAACGAATATCAGTCCAGTAAAACTAAGGCCCAAGCTCATACATTGATTGAGTAAAAAAAAGGGTTGATTGAGTTCGTTCTCTTGCTACTAATGGGAAGTTGTGGACGCGAGACAGTACGGGATTTGTTTGTTTGGATGACGGTTCGGGCGATAAGGCGTTGGGAGAAATATTATTACTGTTGCCACCAAGCCAGGTAGCCCGCCGCAGGCGATAGTATGCCGCGGGATAAGGTGATAAGGACCCAGCGGTTGTGTTGACACATGCGATAGCTTTGACACATCTAAGAGCGGCGGCTGGATATTAATAGGTTCAAAGCGGCTGCTGATGCCAATGCGGCTGCCGGTGCCAATGCGCTCTTGCATGCAGCGGCATAGTGGAACAGAGAGCTTCATTTTATTAGTATAGATGTCACCACTTCTTTTGCTGTGTTTTATTCGTGCTTTGTTTCATTAAGACTGCTTAAAATATCAGGGCTACAGCCCGCCGATGTTTGCCGATGTTTACCGAGGTCTGGTCAAAATCGCCGAGGTTCATTATGGGTGGCTTACCTTAATTCGCCTGCAACGTTCGAAGCAAAATGTTCGGCGCTTACAAGCCTTCCCAGATCTTGTGAGCCAGTCGCCTTCTTTACACCATACAACTATATATCACTATATCGTGACCAAGTAACGGCACGCGTAGCTAGGCAATTGGGCGGCTAGGCGGGCCACGTAACTCAATATCCACAATTATTAGGAGTTGGTGGTTATGTTAACTAGTACAATAGCATTAAACCTGAAGGCCGCTAAAATGCCGTATTTTGACTCAAACCGCCCTGCTGCCCATGCAATCGACAATCGTTGCCATAGCGTCATTGCACAGAACAATGAAACATGACGTCACGCACAAAAGAATTGTAGTTATAGCAGAGAGTAGATATTATACAGTATAATACCTACTCTGTGGTTATAGCTTCAATTATTATGAGTTGGTGGTCACGTTAACTAGTACAATGGCATTAAATCTGAAGGCCGCTAAAATGCTGTATTCTGACCCAAACCGCCCTGCTGCCCATGCAATCGACAATCGTTGCCATAGCGACATTGCATAGAACAATGAAACAGGACGTCACGCACACAAAAATACAACAATAGCGCGAATTAGCGGAGAATAGGCAATTTTATTGGCCCGAAATCAAGCTGTAGCAGCCCGCCAATTTTCATTGTCCGCCCGAAGCCGCGTAGAGGCCGAGAGCGGATAATGAAAATGAAGGGCTGCTACAGCTTGATGAAGGGGCAATAAAATGCCTAACGCTATGCAAAACTCGCGTTATTACTATTATTACGAGTTGAATCTAAATTTAAGGCGTTGACTTATCTCTGCTTTTATTGGTTTAATTTCCCGCATGCACCGATCAAAGTAAAGCATTTTGGGACTGAGGTTACACACCAATAGGTCGTGCGTAGAGTATTATATACTGTCACGTAGTGCCTAAAATATCGTCGAATGTCAGGGTTATATGATTACTAATTATTTCTGTCTATTGTTTCTTTTACTAATGTTTTGCCATGACAATGCCTGTTCAATTAATCTGTGACGTATTTAATCATTTCCATAAGACCCTGCCCATGTACCAGTTTAGTCACACCCTGTCCATGTACCAGTTCCATCAAATCGTATCCATGTACCAGATCCATCAGATACTGTCTATGTACCAGTTCCACCAGACCCTGTCCATGTACCAGTTCCATCAGACCATGTCCATGTACCAGTTCCATCAGACCATGTCCATGTACCAGTTCCATAAGACCCTGCCCATGTACCAGTTTAGTCACACCCTGTCCATGTACCAGTTCCATCAAATCGTATCCATGTACCAGTTCCATCAGACCCTGTCTATGTACCAGTTCAATCAGACCCTGTCCATGTACCAGTTGCATCAGACCATGTCCATGTACCAGTTCCATCAGACCATGTCCATGTACCAGTTCCATAAGACCCTGCCCATGTACCAGTTCCATAAGACTCTGCCCATGTACCAGTTACGAAAGACCCTGTCCATGTACCAGTTCCATCAGACCATGTCCATGTACCAGTTCCATCAGACCCTGTCTATGTATCAGTTCCATCAGACCCTGTTCATGTACCAGTTCCATCAGACCCTCTCCATACACCAGTTCCATCAGACCCTGTCCATGTACCAGTTCCATCAGACCATGTACATGTACCAGTTCCATCAGACCCTGTCTATGTATCAGTTCCATCAGACCCTGTTCATGTACCAGTTCCATCAGACCCTCTCCATGTACCAGTTCTATCAGACCATGTCCATTTACCAGTTCCATCAGACACTGTCTATGTACCAGTTCCATCAGACCCTGTTCATGTACCAGTTCCATTAGACCCTGTCTATGTACCAGTTCCATCAGACCCTATCTATGTACCAGTTCCATCAGACCCTGTCTATGTACCAGTTCCATCAGACCCTGTCCATGTACCAGTTCCATCAGACCCTGTCTATGTACCAGTTCCATCAGACCCTGTCTATGTACCAGTCCCATCAGACCACGTCCATACACCAGTTCCATCAGACCCTGTCCATGTACCATTTCCACCAGACCCTGTCTATGTACCAGCTCCATCAGACCCTGTCCATGTACCAGTTCCATCAGACCATGTCCATACACCAGTTCCATCAGACCCTGTCCATGTACCAGTTCTATCAGACCCTGTCAATGTACCAGTTCCATCAGACCCTGTCTATGTACCAGTCCCATCAGATCTTATCCATGTACCAGTTCCATCAGACCATGTCTATGTACCCGCTCCATCAACCCCTGTCTATGTACCAGTTCCATCAGACACTGTCTATGTACCAGTTCAATCAGACCCGGTCCATGTACCAGTTCCAAAGGACACTGTCCATGTACCAGTTTAATCAGACCCTGCCTATGTACCCGTTCCATCAAACTCTGTCTATGTACCAGTTCCATCAGACACTGTCTATGTACCAGTTCAATCAGACAATGTCCATGTACCAGTTCCATCAGACCATGTACCAGTTCCATCAGACCCTGTTCATGTACCAGTTCCATCAGACCCTGTCTATGTACCAGTTCCATCAGACCCTGTCTATGTACCAGTCCCATCAGATCTTATCCATATACCAGTTCCATCAGACCATGTCTATGTACCCGTTCCATCAACCCCTGTCTAAGTACCAGTTCCATCAGACACTGTCTATGTACCAGTTCAATCAGACCCGGTCCATGTACCAGTTCCAAAGGACAGTGTCCATGTACCAGTTTAATTAGACCCTGCCTATGTACCCGTTCCATCAAACTCTGTCTATGTACCAGTTCCATCAGACACTGTCTATGTACCAGTTCAATCAGACAATGTCCATGTACCAGTTCCATTAGACCCTGTCCATGTACCAGTTCCATCAGACCCTGTCCATGTACCCGTTCTATCAGACCATGCCCATGTACCAGTTCCATAAGACTCTGCCCATGTACCAGTTCAGTCACACCCTGTCCATGTACCAGTTCCATAAGACCCTGTCTATGTACCAGTTCCATAAGACCCTGCCCATGTACCAGTTCCATAAGACCCTGTCCATGTACCAGTTCCATAAGACCCTGTCCATGTACCAGTTCCATCAGACCCTGTCCATGTACCAGTTCTATCAGACCCTGTCCATGTACCAGTTCCATAAGACCCTGCCCATATACCAGTTCCATAAGACCCTGCCCATGTACCAGTTCAGTCAGACCCTGTCCATGTACCAGTTCCATCAGACCCTTGATAATACCTGGCCGGAAGTCGGTTATAACGTCGCATGTCTGCTATTTGGTTCATCAAACCGAGTAAAATTACCACGAAACCCAGATAAAAAAAGCCTCTGAAGTCTTCCTCTGAGGAAAGTAGGTAGCTGAAACCTTGTATCGCATGAAAATTGCATTTGTCATTGGATGACAAGACTGAATTCCGATTTCGATTTGCGCACTATATCTTCGGAGGCTGCAAACTCAGCGCTTCCGCTGCGCTTGATTTTTTTTTTCTATTCCGATTCCTCCCTTTACTGCCCCTTCCCTTGAACCTCCTGCCCGGTGGTCTTTGAATCTGGCATTCAATCACCCCCTGCCATTAGTATGGATAGCCGGCTTCGCAAAAACATTGCAAAACAAGAAAGAGGAAGTTGTTATTCAGGCAAATTGAGAAAGTACGGCAGAGCAGCTCCCTTTTTTATTCCATTATTCTTTCAGAGAAGGTTATTCCTGCCATACCCTTTTTACTAGCTCTAGAATTCAAGTTAGATGTGATTAGATCATGCGAGAAACCGCATGTGGCATATGCGATCGAGCCACTGTGACGAGCATCAGTTTCACTTAATAACGGCTTGTCACTAACATCTATCCCTAGAATATAATATAAATCCTAATAGACCAAATATAACTTTCTTCGCACAGTGAAATGGTTTACTCACGGGCCCTCACTGCCTTGAGCCTTTCCATTATCGCGATATGACATACAGAGGTTAAAGCGACCAACCAAGCAACTTTTGCTAGCAGTATTTTCTCGGAGCTTTTGGAGAATCTTACCTACATTCATAGTGAAGCGTATATGTAGTATAACTATATAATATCGAGACTTCACGTTATATAAGTCGATAATGTTCGACCATTATGGTGGCGGGGTGAGGGTGGTGGGTGAGAATTGGTTCACCGTTGAATTGAAATGCCTTACCACACTGACAAGCCGATAAGCGACTTTAAACCAGCGATTAGAGCATGTTTAAACAGCAGCAATAAGCGACTTAGCATTGCTTGAGTCGACCCAACACTTGGTATTTGAGACAAGAAGAACCAACGACCGAGTAGCGGTCTTAAAATTATATCATATATGACACTACAAGTCCACTGTCGTTTGTGAACGTTTGGCTTTCCATACCACTGTTAACTACGAATTACGGAATCCACAGCAGATAGGAGGAAACGGAAGCCTTACGGCAGCCGAACCGAAGCCGTAACGCGACATCATAGAAGCTCATCGTTGCGCCCCCGAGATCCCTAATGGTTCTGGCCACCATGGCTGACCTTGACCTGTCCATGTACTCCCCTGATAAGGCAATGACCCGTCAAATGTATGTCACCACGAGGTCGTGATACCATACAATAGACGCGGTGAGAGAACATGCAATATGTGTTTGGTAGTCAGATAGCGTCAAGGTCGTGGCTATAGCATCAACACGGTAAAACGATTTGCGATCCCATCTTTCTGTCTCTCTGAATTCCAGTGGCGGATTTCACGAAGTGAGTTTAGCCGACTACGGATAAGGATATCTGCTGTGGCGAATAGTTGCTTGATGGCACAGATATAAAGAAGAATTCATGCACAATAAAGGATATTCCATGTCAATCATTACCAAGGCAGCTAAGTCTAAGGCAACAGCAAGTTAATTTCATGAGTGTGCTAAACAGGTCAGAGTGGTAAATTGAAATCCCGGGTAAGGTTAAGAGACTCCATTTGGCACTCTGGCATGCGTGGAATTTAGACAAAAGAAAGGACAGATTCTTATTTGTATTTTGACCTCTTTAGTTAGGGCGGGAAAGCGCTCGATATGCAAATTTAACAAAAAATCCTGGTAGTGTTTGACGAAGGCACTGGCACTGGCGAAGGGAACTGCTGTCACTCCTGGAACTGAAAGAACCTATTATTATTATCCACCTTCACGAGGGACCAGGTTCCCTACAATATGACGCCACCAGAAGTGACGTAATCGTGGCGCTATGTGGCGCATACTCTGGCATACACCACTCTGGCATACAACACTCTGACTGACACCACTCTGGCAGACACCACTCTGGCATACACCACTCTGGCATACAACACTCTGGCATACACCACTCTGACTGACACCACTCTGGCAGACACCACTCTGGCATACACCACTCAGGCATACAACACTCTGACTGACACCACTCTGGCAGACACCACTCAGGCATACAACACTCTGGCAGACACCACTCTGGCATACAACACTCTGGCATACAACACTCTGACTGACACCACTCTGGCAGACACCACTCAGGCATACAACACTCTGGTATACAACACTCTGGCATACAACACTCTGGCATACAACACTCTGGCATACAACACTCTGGCATACAACACTCTGGCATACAACACTCTGACATACAACACTCTGGCAGACACCACTCAGGCATACAACACTCTGGCATACAACACTCTGGCATACAACACTCTGACTGACACCACTCTGGCATACACCACTCTGGCATACAACACTCTGGCATACAACACTCTGGCATACAACACTCTGACTGACACCACTCTGGCGTACACCACTCTGGCAAACACCACTCTGGCATACAACACTCTGGCATACAACACTCTGACTGACACCACTCTGGCAGACACCACTCAGGCATACAACACTCTGGTATACAACACTCTGGCATACAACACTCTGGCATACAACACTCTGGCATACAACACTCTGGCATACAACACTGGCATACAACACTCTGACTGACACCACTCTGGCAGACACCACTCTGGCAGACACCACTCTGGCATACAACACTCTGGCATACAACACTCTGGCATACAACACTCTGACTGACACCACTCTGGCAGAAACCACTCTAGCATACACCACTCTGGCATACAACACTCTGACTGACACCACTCTGGCAGACACCACTCAGGCATACACCACTCTGGCAGAAACAATTCTGGCGGACACCTCTCTGGCAGACACATCTCTGGCAGACACCACTCAGGCATACACCTCTCTGGCATACACCACTCTGGCATACACCACTCTGGCATACAACACTCTGGCATACACCACTCTGGCATACAACACTCTGGCATACAACACTCTGGCATACAACACTCTGGCAGACACCACTCTGGCATACACCACTCTGGCAGACACCTCTCTGGCAGACACCACTCTGGCAGACACCTCTCTGGCAGACACATCTCTGGCAGACACCACTCAGGCATACACCTCTCTGGCATACACCACTCTGGTATACACCACTCTGGCATACAACACTCTGGCATACACCACTCTGGCATACAGCACTCTGGCAGACACCACTCTGGCATACACCACTCTGGCAGACACCTCTCTGGCAAACACCACTCTGGCATACACCACTCTGGCAGACACCTCTCTGGCAGACACCACTCTGGCAGACACCACTCTGGCATACAACACTCTGGCATACACCACTCCGGCATACAACACTCTGCCATACAACACTCTGGCATACAACACTCTGGCATACAACACTCTGGCAGACACCACTCAGGCATACAACACTCTGGTATACAACACTCTGGCATACAACACTCTGGCATACAACACTCTGGCATACAACACTCTGGCACACAACACTCTGGCATACAACACTCTGACTGACACCACTCTGGCAGACACCACTCAGGCATACAACACTCTGGCATACAACACTCTGGCATACAACACTCTGACTGACACCACTCTGGCATACACCACTCTGGCATACAACACTCTGGCATACAACACTCTGGCATACAACACTCTGACTGACACCACTCTGGCGTACACCACTCTGGCAAACACCACTCTGGCATACAACACTCTGGCATACAACACTCTGACTGACACCACTCTGGCAGACACCACTCAGGCATACAACACTCTGGTATACAACACTCTGGCATACAACACTCTGGCATACAACACTCTGGCATACAACACTCTGGCATACAACACTCTGGCATACAACACTCTGGCAGACGCCACTCTGGCATACACCACTCTGGCAGACACCTCTCTGGCAGACACCACTCTGGCAGACACCTCTCTGGCAGACACATCTCTGGCAGACACCACTCAGGCATACACCTCTCTGGCATACACCACTCTGGTATACACCACTCTGGCATACAACACTCTGGCATACACCACTCTGGCATACAGCACTCTGGCAGACACCACTCTGGCATACACCACTCTGGCAGACACCTCTCTGGCAAACACCACTCTGGCATACACCACTCTGGCAGACACCTCTCTGGCAGACACCACTCTGGCAGACACCACTCTGGCATACAACACTCTGGCATACACCACTCCGGCATACAACACTCTGCCATACAACACTCTGGCATACAACACTCTGGCATACAACACTCTGGCAGACACCACTCAGGCATACAACACTCTGGTATACAACACTCTGGCATACAACACTCTGGCATACAACACTCTGGCATACAACACTCTGGCATACAACACTCTGACTGACACCACTCTGGCAGACACCACTCAGGCATACAACACTCTGGCATACAACACTCTGGCATACAACACTCTGACTGACACCACTCTGGCATACACCACTCTGGCATACAACACTCTGGCATACAACACTCTGGCATACAACACTCTGACTGACACCACTCTGGCGTACACCACTCTGGCAAACACCACTCTGGCATACAACACTCTGGCATACAACACTCTGACTGACACCACTCTGGCAGACACCACTCAGGCATACAACACTCTGGTATACAACACTCTGGCATACAACACTCTGGCATACAACACTCTGGCATACAACACTCTGGCATACAACACTCTGGCATACAACACTCTGACATACAACACTCTGGCATACACCACTCTGGCAGACACCACTCTGGCATACAACACTCTGGCATACAACACTCTGACTGACACCACTCTGGCAGAAACCACTCTAGCATACACCACTCTGGCATACAACACTCTGACTGACACCACTCTGGCAGACACCACTCAGGCATACACCACTCTGGCAGAAACAATTCTGGCGGACACCTCTCTGGCAGACACATCTCTGGCAGACACCACTCAGGCATACACCTCTCTGGCATACACCACTCTGGCATACACCACTCTGGCATACAACACTCTGGCATACACCACTCTGGCATACAACACTCTGGCATACAACACTCTGGCATACAACACTCTGGCAGACACCACTCTGGCATACACCACTCTGGCAGACACCTCTCTGGCAGACACCAGTCTGGCATACACCACTCTGGCAGACACCTCTCTGGCAGACACCACTCTGGCAGACACCTCTGGCAGACACATCTCTGGCAGACACCACTCAGGCATACACCTCTCTGGCATACACCACTCTGGCATACACCACTCTGGCATACAACACTCTGGCATACACCACTCTGGCATACAGCACTCTGGCAGACACCACTCTGGCATACACCACTCTGGCAGACACCTCTCTGGCAAACACCACTCTGGCATACACCATTCTGGCAGACACCTCTCTGGCAGACACCACTCTGGCAGACACCACTCTGGCATACAACACTCTGGCATACACCACTCCGGCATACAACACTCTGCCATACAACACTCTGGCATACAACACTCTGGCATACAACACTCTGGCAGACAACACTCTGGCAGACACCACTGTGGCAGACACCAATCTGGCAGACACCTCTCTGGCAGACACCACTCTGGCAGACACCACTCTGGCATACAACACTCTGGCATACAACACTCTGACTGACACCACTCTGGCATACAACACTGGCATACAACACTGGCAGACACCACTCTGGCAGACAACACTCTGGCAGATATAACTCTGGCAGACGACACTCTGGCAGACACCAATCTGGCAGACACCACTCTGGCCCACATCCACATGGTTGTGTGTATATATGCATCATAGGCCCTCCGTAAGGTTGCATGCCACCACAACTAGGGTACCGGTATATGCGGCGAGGATTTCAGGGAAACACAGCACTCTGGATCAATGGTAAAGGGTGCAGCCCGCTGCGCACCCCCCCCCCCTCCCACACACACCCCCCTTCTCCCTATAATCTAGCCATAGCCGTATGCGCTGCATTCTGTATCCCAGCGCTGCCTCTCCCCTTGGCAATCATGCAGGCGATTAGTTGGGATGTATTGGAAGCCGACGCCGCGGTATCGGGTCTCTATCTACACCCTGTCGCCATATACAAATCGTGGCGGGGCGGGGGTGGGGGCGGTGGGGGGAGGTCATTGGCCGGTAACATATATGAGTTGGAAGTAGACAGAACAATCCATCTCCGAGGTAATGTCGATCTTGTGTTGTCACAGGTGGCTACATGGCTTCAATGCATATGGATCGACTGATGTTCTAACAAACATTTACAATTTAATGCGTCTAAGACCAAATCTTTGGAAATATCAAACAAAGATTGTCCAACGATGCCTGATCTTACTATGGGCAATGGTATCCGTTAAGGAATGTAAACATCTCGGACTTACCTTGAATTCAAGATTATCCTGGTCGTCTCACATTAGTGAAATGTATTTCAAGGCAAACAGACGTATTGATTTACTAGCTCGTTTGAGTCATCGCCTGCCTCGAAAGATTCTAGACATTATGTATATAGCATTTATTAGACCAACCTTAGAATACGGGAGTGTTATATGGGACGGATGTACTCAATATGAAAGCGACAAACTTGAGTCGGTACAGTTAAGGGCTGGTCGTTTGGTAATTAAAACGGCGCTATTAAGTATACGAGCCATATCAAAATCTATAACGAGTTGGGGTGGGAGTCGCTTGCCAAAAGGAGAGAACGAGCCAAACTGATGGTATTTCACAAAATGTTTACAACAAGGCACCGCCCTATCTGTGTAACCTACTACCACCATCCGTTATCACCAGAACGGTGTACCAATTAGGAAATGCCCATACGCTCAATATGACATCGATTCAAACAAGGTTAAATGTAATGTATAAATCTTTTCTACCCAGCACAGTAAGACTTTGGAATGAGCTACCTGCCGATACCAGACAATTAAGCGACATATATGCCTTCAAACGCCCTATAACGCCCCAAAATCAGACAAGGCTGACCAAACTGTAATGGGTTCGCGCTCTATTCATATAATACATGCTCGCCTAACGATGAATTGTAGCTTGTTAAAATCGCATCTATATGATATGCATATAATTGATAGCCCCTTGTGTTCATGTGGAGAAGCTCTGGCAGATGCAGTTCACAATTTGTTCTCTTGTAAGCATTAGAGTAACATTCGGGATACCCTCAAATAAGATTATCTGCTCCAGTGTCCATTGGGACTATTTTAAACGGTAATCCTGACTTTCCGTTTGATGCAAACGCTGACATTTTTGTCGCGGTCCACGAGTTTATAGCCAAGAGTAAACGTTTTGATATCATATTATATAAAATTAATAACATGGCTGTATATCTGACTGACCCTGTGTGAAATAATTTAGTTAATTTACTTTTTGTTCACAACTACTGATACCCTGGTTTCGATAACCCAATTTATCGTTATACAATTCATATCACACGAGTTTTGACATTTCTATATTCTTAACAGTTGTGTGACTACGTACCTCAGCAAGAGGAATTTGTTATAGGCTTTGCCTGATTTCCAATTAAAAATATGTTAAAACCAAAGACTTCCAAACAGCCCAAATCTCACTTATTGACCACATTGCGCTACATTGGCGGATGTAGAGGGTGCCGACCCCTCTCTTGTCTCCTCTTTTAGGGTCTACCCCCCCCCCGCCCCCCCCGCCCCACCCCCCCACAGACCGCCACCACTTTTGTGTTAATGACTTCTATATTGCTGCGAACTCGTGGCCTTGGGGAGACATCGAAGAGAAGTCATAAGACTTTCGGGTCACCCCCCCCCCACCTTCCTCCCGTAGGTCCGTGAGGAAGCCTCCCGACCTCAGTGTGTAAGCTGGCTGAGCGGCAGATCAACAAGTCATAGGTTCGCGCCCCGGGCACCTGCATATGGGATATGTTTCACCTTCCCTCATTGATTGTCCCGGGAGCTATCTGGGCCTAGTGTGACCTTCTTACGCCTAAAACACCAACATTTTATTTCAGGTCAAAGACTTGAATAACAGTTGATGGGCAAGTCGGTTGTATGCATATGAAGGACGAAAATTACTTAACGTGAAGCCATATTCATTTTTACCAAACACTTTTATTGCCATTGTATATCTGGTATAGTTACACTGAGCTAGGAATCGAATTTTGCGCTATTATACTGTTATAAAGTAATACTACCATCAATCAGATACGGGCCTATTACAAAGTAGTGATACCATGTTTATCAGCTTTTAGTAGCCGGTTTATTGGTACTTTCAGGCACCAGGTCCATCGTAGCAATAAAGAACACAAAAATAACATGCAAACGACCAGAGCTAACCACGTAAATTGGAGCAAAGTAGTTTAAACCCTTTTCATCCATATTGGCCACTTTTTGTTTAATGTTGCCATGGAGATTAAACGTGCCTTTTTCTCGGATGTCATAATACATAACAAAACGCTTAATATGAATTTAACCAGAATTGGTATTTAATTAAAATATGAAACTCGTCAAGATAAGATGCAATTTTGGCATGTTCTAAGCAGTATGTACAGAAGATGTGTTCATCCCTGCAGTATAATCTAGCCCGTGTATGAGCAACTTCTTATACGCCTTGTAATATATTAGTTCTGTGTTGTTAGTTCGGGCATGCGCAGTCCATTGCATTTTCGGAAATCAGCTATTGCTCCACAATTGAATTGATACTTACTTGGGGATTATAGTGATATGGTACAACGCAAACAAACAGAAAATCATGATACCCATCCCTCCTTAGACTTATCAGTCATTTTGAACACGATGTACGAATACGTGCCACCACGCTGCAGACATTTCTTACTCTCATGAGTAGCGTATTAAGTATATAACTGTTTTTCTACCAAACTCACACAACATATGATTACAAAAATATATCTCTATATACATGTATATATGTGAGTAATATATATAATTTGTGTTTACGCAATTTTTTCTTGCAGGGGCGGATATATCTGGGGGGGGGTGGGGGGTTCACTGAAAGCTTGCGACCGGGGGAGGGCTTCTCTGCTCTCTGAAACAAATTCCACTTTAACAGTCCTTATCATCCCCTTGTTTGATCGGGGTTTAAACCCGCTTTAAACCCCCACCCCTTTTGGGTCCGCCACTGCCTTGTATACATCTAACCGGTTGTGTTGAGTATAGAAACGCCGTTTGAAACCCCCGACACAGCAGCCTCTGCGGTCGACACGCGGAAAATCTTCTTCAGGCCGACCTGAAAGTCTTTATACTTGCCGGCATAGACAAACGGGTTGATACAACAATTGCTGAAAATGGCGACGACGGTGAAATGGTAAAAGTAACTACCGAAATCGCTGGGACGGCCGATAAAATAGAGAAAAATGAAGACCTGATTCCAGGTCCAACAGAGGCAGAAGCAAACAGAGACAATAATCAGAGTCAAGACGATGTTCCTCTTCGCGCGCGCTTTCTTCGATTTCATCAACTGATCAACGGGCGCCAGAGGGTTAACGCGCATGCGCAATGACCTCACCATCCGGATGTAGCAGAAGATCATGACGCCGATGGGGAACAGGAACTGCAGTATGAGAGTGAGAACCCCGACCGCCCTCTGGACCAGCAGGCTGGGCCATATAGCGAACGGGTAGCACACGCCGTCGATGATCTGACTGGTCGGGACCTTGTAGGACAGCTGGTAGAGAGGGCCGATCAACCAAGCGACTGTCATCATGGCCGCGGCCTTGACCCTGGTGAAGTGCAGCTTGTGGTGTATCGGGTAGACTACGGACCAGTAGCGCTCCAGGGTCAGGAACACCAAGTTGTACGTCGAGGAGATGAGCGATCCGAACAGCGGAAGTCGCGACAACCAAAATATGCAAATGAACTCGTCGCTCAAGTTCCCGGATGTGCGGTTGTCGGCCCGGTGTTCGAAGACGCCGACGCAGAGGATGGTGAAGGCCGCCACCATGTCGATGATACTCTGGTTGATGATGAAGACGTTGGCGAGCTTCCGTCTCATCAACGGGTAACTGAAGATGACGACTATCACCAAGGTGTTTCCCAGCAGTCCCAGCGCGCCGATCACGCCATACGTCACTCGCAGGGCGGCCAGCGATATCGTGGCGGTCGTACCCTGCATCTGTGTGTCCGTCGTCTCGTTTAAGGCGCTCAGCGTTGCCATGGCGTCAGCGACGTCAGCGGTGACGTCATGCATGATGGGTGCAGCTGTGGTGGCGCTGTTACTCACCATTGTGACGTAGTCGATGTCCAGGACCAGTTGGGCGTCACTAAAACAAATGAAGAGAGCGTCAAGAACGAGGCCTACAGAATAGTCTGCTGATTTATCCCTTTGGATGGATCTACGAAATCTTGCATTTTTATATTCACCTTCATATCTTCTATCTAAATCAGCAAGAATACAATGACCAGATAATTAATCACGATGTAACTCAGACGCATACATATAGCCAACTAGTGGTGAGAAATAGTAGTTTACTTCATTTACAATCAGTTAAAGTTAATTTTATAAACATACACTGGCTTCCAAAAAATCAGCACTTTGCTTGCCAACAAACCCACATAACCTGCGTAAATTAAACAAATAAATGATGTTACCTGGCCACAGCGCGTCAACCAAGTCTAATTTAATGTTGGATTCGGGAGGGGGCGGGGGGGGGGTGCACAATTATACAATATGGTGAGGGGCATTCCTGGGAGAGCCGACATTTGCTATGAAAAATATATGCCTATAGAGCGTGTTATTTTTTATACAAGAGATGCCTCTCCACAAGCAAAATATCTTTAAAAAATAACTGGTAAAATTGGATATAGCAACGTATTAAATACCCCCCCCCCCCTCACCCCCTCTCCCTGGCCACGGGATTAAATGGGGTTGTTTTCGATGAAGTAAAATTTGGCTGATAATCATCATAGTAATGTTATCTTGAGTGAACATATCGACGTCAAAATGCGTTTCTGGTGAATGCTAGCTCTCAGATGAGCTTGACGCGTCTTCGTTGTATCCTGGAGGTACACGCACTACTTACCTTAAGGTAAGTACATATGCTGTTGAACGATTGAACTGCAGTTTACAGCTAGCTTACCTGATATGAACCGAGGCGGACGCGATTGTGAAGTCAGTTGTAAACTGTATCGGTCCTGTCCTCGGTAGTCAATGCCAAAGTTCTGTTTGTCCCGCAACTGTTCTCCAGCAGACGAAATCCTTTACGCACACGACTTGGCGCCAAATGAAACGCCTCGCGAAAACCCGTGTCTCATAACCTCTCTTGAGCATGATGACGCGAGTCCCGTTGTCATGGCGATTAGCAATTCTTCGCTTGCGGCGGCTCGCACAGGTGGCCAGGGGAGCGGTGACCGAGCATTGGTCGTGTACACCATCTGCCCAGGTTTGGCACGCCAACAGCGCATTTATGTTAATAGTGAGGATCCAAGGAGGGGAAGGAGGGGCGGAGGGTTATCCTTGGTCGCCCCCTCCTATGCCCCACATCTTGGAGTTAGGAGGTCGAATAATTCGTCATTCAAGGTTTTGTAGTATCAGAGGGATTTAGCCACTGTGGTCGATCTTGAATCCTCCCCTAATTAACTCGTTATGTTTAATTAATCGAAGGTTAAAGGTGGCCTATCCCAATGAGCAAAACACGTTATCTAGCATCTAAAAACACATGAGGATATGCCGCGTCCACCAGGCACACCCTAAGACGGGTCTTCAAAATGATCACAGGAGGAGATAAAATTTCAGAAAAAAGTATACCGCCTCAGACTAGGGTCTTGTCATTTTTAAACAAAAGCCGTACCCTCCTTCCCCTTCCCCCACACACCACACCTCCACACACAATTTTACATCCGTCATCATAGTATAGAACTCTCATGTGAGGGGGTGCGTCCCGTCCCCTTCACCCCCCCCCCCCCGCCTCCCACGCACCCCCCCCCCCCCCCACACCCCGTTCCTCTTTGAACCATTAATCTTGGATCCGACCCTGGAGTGTATATAGGGGTTTTTTGCAACGTTAAAACGTATTTATGTTCGGTAGTCTATTATCTTTGTACGATCGAACTATATGTCTCACGGTGTATAGTCATTCATTGTCTATCAACCAATCAGGGACAAGCTCTTCCTGTTTCCGGTCGCAGGCAGAAGATGGTGGACGTTTTTGCCATTCAGTGTTTTTCGTTGTTCCCCATGCTATTCCAACTCACGATATGCCATAGTGTACGGAAGCTCTCAGGGGAGATGGGTTGATAATATTTTTTCAACTATACTCTACTTAATATCTCGAGATCTTGACTTATTATCTCGAGATCTCGACTTGTTAAGTAGAGACCTCGACTTATTAAGTAGAGACCTCGACTTATTAAGTAGAAACCTTGACTTATTAAGTAGAAATCTCGAGTTATTATCTCGAGATCTCGACTTATTATCTCAAGCACTCGAATTATTATCTCGAGATCTCGAGTTATTAAGTAGCGATCTCGAGTTATTAAGTGGAGACCTCGAATTATTATGCCGAGATCTCGACTTATTAAGTAGTGACCCAGTGAGGTCACCTCAATAGCTACACCCGCTACAATGTTACACCCATCATAACGCCCGTCATAACACCCGACATAACACCCGTCATAACACTCATCATAACCACCGTCATAACACCCGACCTAACACTAGACAAAACACCCCTTATAACACCCGTCATAACACCCGTTATAACACTCATCATAACCTCCGTCATAACACCCGACCTAACACTAGACATAACACTCGTCATAGCACTCGTCATAACACCCGACATAACACCTGTCATAACAGCCGTCATGACACCCGTCCTGACACCCGTCATAAGAACTTAACAAGTCAAGATCTCTACTTAATAAGTCGAGATCTCGGGATAATAAGTCGAGGTCTCTACTTAATAAGTCCGGGTATCTGCTTAATAAGTCGAGATCTCGAGATAATAAGTCGAGATCTCGAGATAATGAGTCGATATCTCGAGATAATAAGTCGAGATCTCGAGATAATAAGTCGAGGTCTCTACTTAAAAAGTCGAGGTCTCTACTTAATAAGCCGAGGTCTCTACTTAATAAGTCGAGATCTCGAGATAATAAGTCGAGATCTCGAGATAAAAACTCGAGATCTCTACTTAATAAGTCAAGGTCTCTACTTAATAAGTCGAGGTCTCTACTTAATAAGTCGAGCTCTCTACTTAATAAGTCGAGGTCTCTACTTAATAAGTCAAGATCTCGAGATAATAAGTCGAGGTCTCTACTTAAAAAGTCGAGATCTCGAGATAATATGTCGAGGTATTCACTTAATAAGTTGAGGTCTCTTAGCCCTGCGATATTACACGGTATCATGCTCTGACCCAACCGCTATTGAAATGTCATGAACTATATACCTGCTTCGCTTACTGTCTAGACACAGTCATTGCACACAAGTCTTGACATGGTATATATATATATATATATATACATACATATATAGCTCCGAACATTTCCTAAGACACCGAGGCAGCGTTTGGCGTCGAGGCAGCCAGCGAGATACCGGATGTGCCAATGGAACCCGGGTGGATCGACATGCACTCAAGGGGCCAGGGGCAGTGTACGATTACCATAGTCACCGTCAATACGCCATCATTGTTACAATACCATGGAGGAAGGTATCGGCATAACAACCAACTGCGCTGTCTCAACCGTCGAGAATAAGGACATAAACCACCATAGGAGGACATATTTCATGTTTCCTGACGACATGAGGGAAATAACAAAATAGAACGACTCGATGTGAAAAGACTTTTAATTTCCTTGTTTCGTTGTTTTTGTTACCAACAGAACACTTTCTCTCAGCCAAGCTATTTCGATGGGGGAAATGATTACATGTATCTATGGTAGGACATGCCAATAAAAGCGTCTTGTCTTTTAAATCTATTCCTTTAGTAAAGAAAGGGAAATGTTATCGATATATTGATATTTTTCATCTATCACGCCTAAAAGAGTGTTTTCCATGGACAAATAGATCTAAAAAGGCGATAAAAAACTTTAACTTCCTGCCAAAGCATTCGTGTTTGACCGAAACGAATGTTTTCGTTTCAGTTTTAAACAAAGGGCGGAGATCCGGGTCAGCTATCTCCCACAGATGGAGTTGGGGATTTTATATTAAAACGCATTATATTTCCTATCTGATTTCGTTATAAATGTTCTGGTATGAATTTTACTCAAGTTAACATTTAGAACATCTAAGTTTAATGTGCTATTCCATCTCAATTGTCCGCTATCGAGGCAGTTTTCTTGCTATTATAAAAACCATTTAATGGATCTATTTTTATTTTCCGGGTATCATTGCGAATGTTTTCTAGTGGCCAATATTGTTTTAGTACTTTTACTGTTTAGAGGTAGTCTAAATAGTTCATGTTAGAATTAACGGTATTTACCAAGTCGATAGGCTGGACGGTATTTACCAATCGATAGGCTAGACGGTATTTACCGATCGATAGGCCGGACAGTATTTACCAATCGATGGGCTGGACGGTATTTACCAATAAATAGGCCGGACGGTATTTACCAATCGATAGGTCGGACGGTATTTACCAATCGATAGGTCGGACGGTATTTACCAATCGATGGGCCGGACGGTATTTACCAATCGATAGGCTAGACGGTACTTACCAATCGATAGGCCGGACGGTATTTACCAATAAATAGGCCGGACGGTATTTACCAATAAATAGGCCGGACGGTATTTACCAATCGATAGGCTAGACGGTATTTACTAATCGATAGACTAGACGGTATTTACCAATCGATAAGCCGGACGGTATTTGCCTATCGATGGGCTGGACGGTATTTACCAATCGATAGGCTAGTTGGTATTTACCAATCGATAGGCCGGACGGTATTTACCAATCGATAGGCTAGACGGTATTTACCAATCGATAGGCCGGACGGTATTTACTAATCGATAGGCCGAACGGTATTTACCAATCGATAGGGCGGACAGTATTTACCAATCGATGGGCCGGACGGTATTTACCAATCGATAGGCCGGACAGTATTTACCAATCGATGGGCCGGACGGTATTTACTAATCGATAGGCCGAACAGTATTTACCAATCGATGGGCCGGACGGTATTTACCAATCGACAGGCCGGACAGTATTTACTAATCGATAGGCCGAACGGTATTTACCAATCGATAGGCCGAACGGTATTTACCAATCGATAGGGCGGACAGTATTTACCAATCGATGGGCCGGACGGTATTTACCAATCGATAGGCCGGACAGTATTTACCAATAAATAGGCCGGACGGTATTTACCAATCGATAGGCCGGACAGTATTTACCAATCGATGGGCCGGACGGTATTTACTAATCGATAGGCCGAACGGTATTTACCAATCGATAGGGCGGACAGTATTTACCAATCGATGGGCCGGACGGTATTTACCAATCGATAGGCCGGACAGTATTTACCAATAAATAGGCCGGACGGTATTTACCAATCGATAGGCCGGACAGTATTTACCAATCGATGGGCCGGACGGTATTTACTAATCGATAGGCCGAACAGTATTTACCAATAAATAGGCCGGACGGTATTTACCAATCGATAGGCCGGACGGTATTTACCAATCGATAGGCCGGACAGTATTTACCAATCGATAGGCCGGACGGTATTTACCAATCGATAGGCCGGACGGTATTTACCAATCGATGGGCCGAACGGTATTTACCAATCGATAGGCCGGACAGTATTTACCAATCGATAGGCCGGACGGTATTTACTAATCGATAGGCCGAACGGTATTTACCAATCGATGGGCTGGACGGTATTTACCAATCGACAGGCCGGACAGTATTTACCAATCGATAGGCCGGACGGTATTTACTACTCGATAGGCCGAACGGTATTTACCAATCGATAGGCTGGACGGTATGTACCAATCGATGGGCTGGACGGTATTTACCAATAAATAGGCCGGACGGTATTTACCAATCGATAGGTCGGACAGTATTTACCAATCGATAGGCCGGACGGTATTTACCAATAAATAGGCCGGACGGTATTTACCAATCGATAGGTCGGACGGTATTTACCAATCGATAGGCCGAACGGTATTTACCAATCGATAGGCCGGACGGTATTTACCAATAAATAGGTCGGACGGTATTTACCAATCGATAGGCCGGACGGTATTTACCAATCGATAGGCCGGACGGTATTTAACAATCGATAGGCCGGACGGTATTTAACAATCGATAGGCCGGACGGTATTTACCAATCGATAGGCCGGACGGTATTTACCAATCGATAGGCCGGACGGTATTTACTAATCGATAGGCCGGACGGTATTTAACAATCGATAGGCCGGACGGTATTTACTAATCGATAGGCCGGACGGTATTTAACAATCGATAGGCCGGACGGTATTTACCAATCGATAGGCCGGACGGTATTTACCAATCGATAGGCCGGACGGTATTTACCAATCGATAGGCCGGACGGTATTTACCAATCGATAGGCCGGACGGTATTTACCAATCGATAGGCCGGACGGTATTTACCAATCGATAGGCCGGACGGTATTTACCAATCGATAGGCCGGACGGTATTTACCAATCGATAGGTCGGACGGTATTTAACAATCGATAGGCCGAACAAAACAGTGAGAAACGCCTTAATGATGATATCGCGAATATCGAGGAATTCGACGACTGCTATAACGGTAAATAGGCAAAGGGTCTTCGCGTTGAACAATGAATTGTGAGGATAACGATCCCCAAAAATTACCGAATCGCGAATCTCCAAATTAATCAGCCGTAGGTCTGTGGTTATAAGGCCGACAACACGTTTTTTACCTCATTACAACCAAATATCGAGTTGGGGTCATTGTGCTTTGCGCGGAAAATGATAAACATTATGATGCCATCCGGTAACCTAATGTGCAAACACACGTAAACGACCTGAGAATCCAATTACAAGCAGAAGGCACCTGTGGCCCAACTCGCAATCGGTCGCTAACCTATTGCTGCGCCGGTCGATGACCAGATGATTATAAGGTCATTATGGTACGTACACAAACATGGTTGACGAGACACCGCAAATGGACTAATTCCTCCGCCCTCCCCCAACCCCCTACCTGGCGTCGTTTACTGCACGACATGCTATCCATATATGATAATGGCGACAGGGTAGTGTCGCTAGGGTGGTGCCGCCAGGGTGGTGCCGCCAGGGTGGCGTCGTCAGGGTGCTGTCATCAGGGTGGTGTCGTCAGGATGGCGTCGTCAGGGTGCTGTCATCAGGGTGCTGTCATCAGGGTGGTGTCGTCAGGGTTACGTCGTCAGGGTGCTGTCATCAGGGTGGTGTCGTCAGGGTGGCGTCGTCAAGGTGCTGTCATCAGGGTGGTGTCGTCAGGGTGGCGTCGTCAGGGTGCTGTCATCAGGGTCGTGTCAGGATGGCGTCGTCAGGGTGGTGCCGCCAGGGTGGTGTCGTCAGGGTGCTGTCGTCAGGGTGGTGTCGTCAGGGTGGTGCCGCCAGGGTGGTGTCGTCAGGGTGGTGCCCTCAGGGTGGTGTCGTCAGGGTGGTGTCGTCAGGGTGGTTTCGTCAGGGTGGTGTCGTCAGGGTGGTGTGCCCAGGGTGGTGTCGTCAGGGTGGTGTCGTCAGTGTGGTGTCGTCAGGGTGAGGCTGTCAGGGTGGTGTCGTCAGGGTGGTGTTGTCAGGATGGCGTCGTCAAGGTGGTGTCGTCAGGGTGGTGTCGTCAGGGTGGTGTCGTCAGGGTGGTGTGCCCAGGGTGGTGTCGTCAGGGTGGTGCCCTCAGGGTGGTGTCGTCAGGGTGGTGTCGTCAGGGTGGTTTCGTCAGGGTGGTGTCGTCAGGGTGGTGTGCCAGGGTGGTGTCGTCAGGGTGGTGTCGTCAGTGTGGTGTCGTCAGGGTGATGCTGTCAGGGTGGTGTCGTCAGGGTGGTGTTGTCAGGATGGCGTCGTCAAGGTGGTGTCGTCAGGGTGGTGTCGTCAGGGTGGTGTCGTCAGGGTGGTGCCCTCAGGGTGGTGTCGTCAGGGTGGTGTCGTCAGGGTGGTTTCGTCAGGGTGGTGTCGTCAGGGTGGTGTGCCCAGGGTGGTGTCGTCAGGGTGGTGTCGTCAGTGTGGTGTCGTCAGGGTGAGGCTGTCAGGGTGGTGTCGTCAGGGTGGTGTTGTCAGGATGGCGTCGTCAAGGTGGTGTCGTCAGGGTGGTGTCGTCAGGGTGGTGTCGTCAGGGTGGTGTGCCCAGGGTGGTGTCGTCAGGGTGGTGCCCTCAGGGTGGTGTCGTCAGGGTGGTGTCGTCAGGGTGGTTTCGTCAGGGTGGTGTCGTCAGGGTGGTGTGCCAGGGTGGTGTCGTCAGGGTGGTGTCGTCAGTGTGGTGTCGTCAGGGTGATGCTGTCAGGGTGGTGTCGTCAGGGTGGTGTTGTCAGGATGGCGTCGTCAAGGTGGTGTCGTCAGGGTGGTGTCGTCAGGGTGGTGTTGTCAGGATGGCGTCGTCAAGGTGGTGTCGTCAGGGTGGTGTCGTCAGGGTGGTTTCGTCAGGGTGGTGTCGTCAGGGTGGTGTGCCCAGGGTGGTGTCGTCAGGGTGGTGTCGTCAGTGTGGTGTCGTCAGGGTGAGGCTGTCAGGGTGGTGTCGTCAGGGTGGTGTTGTCAGGATGGCGTCGTCAAGGTGGTGTCGTCAGGGTGGTGTCGTCAGGGTGGTGTCGTCAGGGTGGTGTGCCCAGGGTGGTGTCGTCAGGGTGGTGCCCTCAGGGTGGTGTCGTCAGGGTGGTGTCGTCAGGGTGGTTTCGTCAGGGTGGTGTCGTCAGGGTGGTGTGCCAGGGTGGTGTCGTCAGGGTGGTGTCGTCAGTGTGGTGTCGTCAGGGTGATGCTGTCAGGGTGGTGTCGTCAGGGTGGTGTTGTCAGGATGGCGTCGTCAAGGTGGTGTCGTCAGGGTGGTGTCGTCAGGGTGGTGTTGTCAGGATGGCGTCGTCAAGGTGGTGTCGTCAGGGTGGTGTCGTCAGGGTGGCGCCGTCTAGGTTGTGTCGCCATGGTGATGTCGCGAGTCGCATAAACATAAAAGGATGTTACTCATATTAATCTCCGGGACATTTGGTATTGTGCGCGTCGTGGCATCCACATCTGACGCAGAACGCATTGTTGCTTGCAATATTTGTTTTTTCTCGACTGAGACACATGTCATCCGTGTAAATCGTTTTCAGATGAAGCCACTCGCAGCTTGCGGGATGGACTTAGTCGGATTGGTTTGCCTCAGGATAGATATCACACAGGGCGAAAGGTCATTGAGTGCCAGAAAAAGACGGTCCCTGTGAACCAAAGATAAGGTCAACAAACAATCTATACACCAGTAAAATAACCATGTACACTGATGGTGTAATAACGTCCTCAAGTCGGGATGACAAGTCACGGTGGCATTACCAGTCATAACGCTCCCTTGCAGGATGAGATGAGCCCACTTTCTCTCGTGATATAGGCGTAAAGTCAGCAATAATGTCTCATTTTGCCGGATATCAGCTAAGATATTCTATTTCTGATGTAATATTAATCATCAAAACTATTTTATGCAAAGTAATTAGTCATAATATTTCCTTTCTGTTACGGACAGACTCCACCACAACAAATCATAATCTTACCAGTTTGTCACAATGTTACCCTGGACATAGCAGTCCATTGATGTTAAGATTATTTGTTGCTGAGGCTCATGGGATTTCTGGTAAAACTTGTCATGTTTGTTTTTTTGTGCTAGTCTCGTCTTCTCTCGCTTCCGTTTCCATTTGCTTTTGACAAGCACACGCACTTGACAAGACCAATGATAATGCAATTTGACACTAATTCAGAATACATGTTTAACACCCTTGCGTAGTATGTATAAAACCTAGTGAATGAGTGCTTAATTATGCTTTCTTGTGTGGTTGTTGGTATCGTTTTGGGGAAATGACAGACTGTCATCTGCGCGACCAGTCATAATGTCCCCTACTTGTAATGTTATCGAGGTCTTTACGTTCCCTGACTATATGTAGAGCAAGTGCAGTCCCAGCATAGATAAAAGTGGAGCAGTCATAACGTCTCTTTTGGTGTATGATAATGTAGACTTCATATCTCTGAAGCGAGGCACTCACCCTAAGGTATCAGATCTGATTATGGCACGATATAGTCTTACAGGCTGACAGTGCCGTTAAGCCTCAATCAAATCAAATCAAATCTGATTATCGGAATATTCTGATCCACTTTGCGGTCACATCCCTACACTACTGTCATATGTAACAAACAATTAAGGAAATAAAGCATTGAGTTAAGCTATATGCCGAGCTCACATCATGGGTCTATTTGGCCGTCTGGCTGAAGTAAACTACAGTACAAATAACAGCCGTTTTAATAACTTACCAGCTTGCTTCTTTGTGTGAAGGATACCTTAACGTTGTCAGAGTTGTATCCCGCCAAAATCACGTCATGATCTAAACGTGCGACATTCACTGGCCTGATTAGTGTAGGTTGATCTATCCTTGTCACTGTAATTCATTGCCTGAGCCTGGGCGGCATCCCTAACGTCGTGTAACGCTCACACAACTGCGTACACATTGAGTCCAACTAATCATCAGCTTTGAAGCAAAACTGCATTCTCTGACATATTGCTAATTGCATTTGAAGATGAATCAGAATCAGTTTAACACCTTAACACCAGCCACTTTCGCTAGACAAAAACTTTGATGCTAAGACATTTGAAGTAAATGTCACAGTTCAGTAAATCATAATCTCGGGTAAAAAATCCAACCTATCTGACCAGTACATATATGCAGTGGCGCACCCTGCCGTCATTTTTAATATGATTATGACAATTATGGTATGCTACTTCAATTATTATGATTACAGAGAGCATGTCTAATCAGAACACATTAAATAGCGATCGCAACGCAATAGTTTTTCTGTGGTTGGTTATTTTTAATTGTTGTTGCATTATCTTAGTACTGACGGAGGCCCGCTGACGTACAGGCTCACCATACTGCACCCGCCCATTGCCGCCAACTTCTCAGGAGGCGAGGTGACGCCAGGGCGATAATACACTCATCAAGATGTCACGGGATATTGGTGGCGAGGTCTGTAACGGCCACGCATGCAACCTGGTAACTCAATATCGCGGTGACAGCCCCATAATAACGGGTACACTCTCACGTCTGCTGTTACCGAAACCTAGGTCTCATGGGAGATGAGGACGCATCCAAATGTATCGCATTACAGAGTGAAGAAACGGTAATAATTGGCAAAACAGTCACTCATGTTACAGACATGTGACGAGGAAAAAAAAACGTATAATAGTTTTTGCGCAGTAATCAGTGGGGCTGGCGTCTCTATATTTTGAGTCGTGGTTACGAAGGCTCGTTTCCCTGGTAACGGGTTGATATAGGCGTTCCCCCTGCAGGTAATGACGGCTGTATAATTACCGGCTTATCATGAGGACGGATGCTCATGATTATCTGGTCTCGTGGCTACAGTAAACTGCGATAAGGCACCCACCCCTCCGCCCCTGGCCATTGATTCTCGTCGCCAAGGTGTTTACACCTGCCAAATTGTGCATCAGTGGTCCCTGTTTGGGACAATTATAGCATGTACTGACATCGCCACGACACTGTCTCAAGATAAATCTCTGCAGACATGAACAAACAGAGTTTTGTTGTCGCAAATGGATAGATTTGTTGTCGCAAATGGATAGATTTATTGTCACAAATGAATAGATTTGTTGTCACAAATGGATAAATCTGTTGTCACGAATGGATACATTTATTTTCAAAAATTGATACATTTGTTTTCACAAATTGTTACATTTGTTTTCACTAATTGTTACATTTGTTTTCACAAATTGTTATATTTGTCGTCACATATTGATACAGTTGTGGTCACAAATTGATACATTTGTTGTCACAAATTGATAAATTTTTCGTTAAAAATTGATACATTTTTAGTCAAAACTTTATACATGTTTTGTCAAAAATTGATACATTTTTAGTCAAAAATTGATACATTTGTTGTCAAAAATTGATACATTTGTTGTCACCAACTGATTCATTGGTTGTCGCCAATTACTTAATTAAATTGTAATCGCAAATACAGCTCATTTTCATTCGATGTGGGATCAGACTACGCGCATTATTGGTTCGCAATATTTATTGATTAATTATTTGATTATTCATAGCTTTATTACTTCAGGTACAGTAAAAATAACCAAACCATTATGGTTGAACATTTATTGATTAGTAACATTTAATTCAATGCAATTAGGTGTGGACATGTTCTGATATTGCTAACATGAAACAGAGATATAACGTCCAAAACACCACCAAAAGGCACCGTTTTTGGAATTGAGTATAAACACTTGAGTTTTCCCTCGGTTTCTTAATGTCTGCCACATATTAATATTATCCCTCCTGGCTTTCTCAGCCACAAACTCAGATACCTCGAATGCCAATCACGCAGTGGAGCCACCGCTCAGCCAGAGTTTCTGGGGTTCTCCATGAGCGAAGTGCTGCCGCCTTGTGGGGTCCCTTGGCGGCAGATTATCTCTCTCTATCTCTCTATCGTCTGATAAAACGAAAAGGTAGGCCGTGCCCTCTAATATATTATCGACATGTCTTTTTACTCTCCGCCAAAGTTTAGGTGTTAATGAAACATTATCTTATAAGTAAATGGAATTTGTGTTGCTTTGTTGGCGACTTATGGTTTTGCTTATTATTGGCTTCAGTCCGGAACCCAAAGGAGCTTTCTATTGGAGGATTGGGTGTTTTCTTCAGTGCGAACGACCTTTGGTCCACGGCAGGTCTTCATGTACTGTGACATGGTGCTGGGGGGCGGGGTAAACCTAGAGGCGTGTGCCTTAGTTTACCTCCACGGAGGAAAGCCGCAGGCATCACCACCATCATCACCACCACCATCACCATCACCATCACCATCACCATCACCATCATTCCAACACCATCACCATCACCATCATCATCATCATCACCATCACCATCACCATCACCATCACCATCACCATCAACACCAACACCAACACCACCACCACCACCACCACCACCGTAACCGCCGCCGCCACCACCACCATCACCATCACCATCACCGCCATCACCATCGTCACCCTCACCATCACCATCACCATCACCATCACCACCATCACCCTCACCATCACCAACACCAACACCACCACCACCACCATAACCGCCGCCGCCACCATCACCATCACAATCACCACCACCATCACCATCACCATCACCATCACCGCCATCACCATCGTCACCATCACCATCATCATCATTGTCACAATCCCCATCACCACCATCACCACCATCATCATCGTCACCATCACCATCATCACCATCACCATCGTCACCATCACCATCACTACCATCACCATCGTCACCATGACCATCGCCACCAACACCTTCGTCACCATCACCACCGCCACCATTTCACCTGAGAGCCTAACGGTACGTGGGTCGGTGGTTCGAGCCCTGCTGTGGCCATGTCTGTGTGGTCACAGGATAAAGATCCCATGTCCTTCTTCGTAAAGAGTAGAGTGTTACCCCCGGGGACATGCCTCCACTCTTCCTTCCTTCTGCCATTGACGCGATATGACCAAAAGTGGTTAAAACGTCCTGAATAACCAAACAACCACCGCCACCATCAGCATCACAATCATCATTATCACCCCAACTACCATCATCATCCTGCCCCAGCCAACATCATCACCATACCCCAGACACCATCATCACCTTGCCCCAGACACCATCATCACTATAGCCCAGACACCATCATCACCATACCCCAGACACCATCATCACCTTGCCCCAGACACCATCATCACCTTGCCCCAGACACCATCATCACTATAGCCCAGACACCATCATCACACACCCCAGACACCATCATCACCATACACCAGCCACCATCATCACCTTGCCCCAGACACCATCATCACCATACCCCAGACACCATCATCACCACACCCCAGAGACCATCATCACCATACACCAGCCACCATCATCACCTTGCCCCAGACACCATCATCACTATAGCCCAGACACCATCATCACCATACCCCAGACACCATCATCACCTTGCCCCAGACACCATCATCACTATAGCCCAGACACCATCATCACCATACCCCAGACACCAACATCACCATACCCTAACCACCATCATCACCATACCCAGCCACCATCATCACCATACCCCAGACACCATCATCACCTTGCCCCAGACACCATCATCACTATAGCCCAGACACCATCATCACCATACCCCAGACACCAACATCACCATACCCTAACCACCATCATCACCATACCCAGCCACCATCATCACCATACCCCAGACACCAACATCACCATACCCCAGACACCAACATCACCATACCCCAGCTACCATCACCAAACCATCACCATTACCCACTTTTACCCACTATGACCATCACTATCATCATCATCACCATCATCATCACCAACACCATCGCCATCATCTCCACCATTATCACCGCCCAAACTGATCACCATCAGCATCACTATCACCACCATCGACATAACCCCGATCACCATCAGCATCACTATCACCACCATCAACATAACCCCGATCACCATCAGCATCACTATCACCACCATCAACATAACCCCGATCACCATCAGCATCACTATCACCACCATCAACATAACCCCGATCACCATCAGCATCACTATCACCACCATCAACATAACCCCGATCACCATCAGCATCACTATCACCACCATCAACATAACCCCGATCACCATCAGCATCACTATCACCACCATCAACATAACCCCGATCACCATCAGCATCACTATCACCACCATCAACATAACCCCGATCATCATCAGCATCACTATCACCACCATCAACATAACCCCGATCACCATCAGCATCACTATCACCACCATCAACATAACCCCGATCACCATCAGCATCACTATCACCACCATCAACATAACCCCGATCACCATCAGCATCACTATCACCACCATCAACATAACCCCGATCACCATCAGCATCACTATCACCACCATCAACATAACCCCGATCACCATCAGCATCACTATCACCACCATCAACATAACCCCGATCACCATCAGCATCACTATTACCACCATCAACATAACCCCGATCATCATCAGCATCACTATCACCACCATCAACATAACCCCGATCACCATCAGCATCACTATCACCACCATCAACATAACCCCGATCACCATCAGCATCACTATCACCACCATCAACATAACCCCGATCACCATCAGCATCACTATCACCACCATCAACATAACCCCGATCACCATCAGCATCACTATCACCACCATCAACATAACCCCGATCACCATCAGCATCACTATCACCACCATCAACATAACCCCGATCACCATCAGCATCACTATCACCACCATCAACATAACCCCGATCATCATCAGCATCACTATCACCACCATCAACATAACCCCGATCACCATCAGCATCACTATCACCACCATCAACATAACCCCGATCACCATCAGCATCACTATCACCACCATCAACATAACCCCGATCACCATCAGCATCACTATCACCACCATCAACATAACCCCGATCACCATCAGCATCACTATCACCACCATCAACATAACCCCGATCATCATCAGCATCACTATCACCACCATCAACATAACCCCGATCACCATCAGCATCACTATCACCACCATCAACATAACCCCGATCACCATCAGCATCACTATCACCACCATCAACATAACCCCGATCACCATCAGCATCACTATCACCACCATCAACATAACCCCGATCACCATCAGCATCACTATCACCACCATCAACATAACCCCGATCACCATCAGCATCACTATCACCACCATCAACATAACCCCGATCACCATCAGCATCACTATCACCACCATCAACATAACCCCGATCACCATCAGCATCACTATCACCACCATCAACATAACCCCGATCACCATCAGCATCACTATCACCACCATCAACATAACCCCGATCACCATCAGCATCACTATCACCACCATCAACATAACCCCGATCACCATCAGCATCACTATCACCACCATCAACATAACCCCGATCACCATCAGCATCACTATCACCACCATCAACATAACCCCGATCACCATCAGCATCACTATCACCACCATCAACATAACCCCGATCACCATCAGCATCACTATCACCACCATCAACATAACCCCGATCATCATCAGCATCACTATCACCACCATCAACATAACCCCGATCACCATCAGCATCACTATCACCACCATCAACATAACCCCGATCACCATCAGCATCACTATCACCACCATCAACATAACCCCGATCACCATCAGCATCACTATCACCACCATCAACATAACCCCGATCACCATCAGCATCACTATCACCACCATCAACATAACCCCGATCACCATCAGCATCACTATCACCACCATCAACATAACCCCGATCACCATCAGCATCACTATCACCACCATCAACATAACCCCGATCACCATCAGCATCACTATCACCACCATCAACATAACCCCGATCACCATCAGCATCACTATCACCACCATCAACATAACCCCGATCACCATCAGCATCACTATCACCACCATCAACATAACCCCGATCACCATCAGCATCACTATCACCACCATCAACATAACCCCGATCACCATCAGCATCACTATCACCACCATCAACATAACCCCGATCACCATCAGCATCACTATCACCACCATCAACATAACCCCGATCACCATCAGCATCACTATCACCACCATCAACATAACCCCGATCACCATCAGCATCACTATCACCACCATCAACATAACCCCGATCACCATCAGCATCACTATCACCACCATCAACATAACCCCGATCACCATCAGCATCACTATCACCACCATCAACATAACCCCGATCACCATCAGCATCACTATCACCACCATCAACATAACCCCGATCACCATCAGCATCACTATCACCACCATCAACATAACCCCGATCACCATCAGCATCACTATCACCACCATCAACATAACCCCGATCACCATCAGCATCACTATCACCACCATCAACATAACCCCGATCACCATCAGCATCACTATCACCACCATCAACATAACCCCGATCACATCAGCATCACTATCACCACCATCAACATAACCCCGATCACCATCAGCATCACTATCACCACCATCAACATAACCCCGATCACCATCAGCATCACTATCACCACCATCAACATAACCCCGATCACCATCAGCATCACTATCACCACCATCAACATAACCCCGATCACCATCAGCATCACTATCACCACCATCAACATAACCCCGATCACCATCAGCATCACTATCACCACCATCAACATAACCCCGATCACCATCAGCATCACTATCACCACCATCAACATAACCCCGATCATCCATCAGCATCACTATCACCACCATCAACATAACCCCGATCACCATCAGCATCACTATCACCACCATCAACATAACCCCGATCACCATCAGCATCACTATCACCACCATCAACATAACCCCGATCACCATCAGCATCACTATCACCACCATCAACATAACCCCGATCACCATCAGCATCACTATCACCACCATCAACATAACCCCGATCACCATCAGCATCACTATCACCACCATCAACATAACCCCGATCACCATCAGCATCACTATCACCACCATCAACATAACCCCGATCATCATCAGCATCACTATCACCACCATCAACATAACCCCGATCACCATCAGCATCACTATCACCACCATCAACATAACCCCGATCACCATCAGCATCACTATCACCACCATCAACATAACCCCGATCACCATCAGCATCACTATCACCACCATCAACATAACCCCGATCACCATCAGCATCACTATCACCACCATCAACATAACCCCGATCACCATCAGCATCACTATCACCACCATCAACATAACCCCGATCACCATCAGCATCACTATCACCACCATCAACATAACCCCGATCACCATCAGCATCACTATCACCACCATCAACATAACCCCGATCACCATCAGCATCACTATCACCACCATCAACATAACCCCGATCACCATCAGCATCACTATCACCACCATCAACATAACCCCGATCACCATCAGCATCACTATCACCACCATCAACATAACCCCGATCACCATCAGCATCACTATCACCACCATCAACATAACCCCGATCACCATCAGCATCACTATCACCACCATCAACATAACCCCGATCACCATCAGCATCACTATCACCACCATCAACATAACCCCGATCACCATCAGCATCACTATCACCACCATCAACATAACCCCGATCACCATCAGCATCACTATCACCACCATCAACATAACCCCGATCACCATCAGCATCACTATCACCACCATCAACATAACCCCGATCACCATCAGCATCACTATCACCACCATCAACATAACCCCGATCACCATCAGCATCACTATCACCACCATCAACATAACCCCGATCACCATCAGCATCACTATCACCACCATCAACATAACCCCGATCACCATCAGCATCACTATCACCACCATCAACATAACCCCGATCACCATCAGCATCACTATCACCACCATCAACATAACCCCGATCACCATCAGCATCACTATCACCACCATCAACATAACCCCGATCACCATCAGCATCACTATCACCACCATCAACATAACCCCGATCACCATCAGCATCACTATCACCACCATCAACATAACCCCGATCACCATCAGCATCACTATCACCACCATCAACATAACCCCGATCACCATCAGCATCACTATCACCACCATCAACATAACCCCGATCACCATCAGCATCACTATCACCACCATCAACATAACCCCGATCACCATCAGCATCACTATCACCACCATCAACATAACCCCGATCACCATCAGCATCACTATCACCACCATCAACATAACCCCGATCACCATCAGCATCACTATCACCACCATCAACATAACCCCGATCACCATCAGCATCACTATCACCACCATCAACATAACCCCGATCACCATCAGCATCACTATCACCACCATCAACATAACCCCGATCACCATCAGCATCACTATCACCACCATCAACATAACCCCGATCACCATCAGCATCACTATCACCACCATCAACATAACCCCGATCACCATCAGCATCACTATCACCACCATCAACATAACCCCGATCACCATCAGCATCACTATCACCACCATCAACATAACCCCGATCACCATCAGCATCACTATCACCACCATCAACATAACCCCGATCACCATCAGCATCACTATCACCACCATCAACATAACCCCGATCACCATCAGCATCACTATCACCACCATCAACATAACCCCGATCACCATCAGCATCACTATCACCACCATCAACATAACCCCGATCACCATCAGCATCACTATCACCACCATCAACATAACCCCGATCATCATCAGCATCATTATCACCACCATCAACATAACCCCGATCACCATCAGCATCACTATCACCACCATCAACATAACCCCGATCACCATCAGCATCACTATCACCACCATCAACATAACCCCGATCACCATCAGCATCACTATCACCACCATCAACATAACCCCGATCATCATCAGCATCACTATCACCACCATCAACATAACCCCGATCACCATCAGCATCACTATCACCACCATCAACATAACCCCGATCACCATCAGCATCACTATCACCACCATCAACATAACCCCGATCACCATCAGCATCACTATCACCACCATCAACATAACCCCGATCACCATCAGCATCACTATCACCACCATCAACATAACCCCGATCACCATCAGCATCACTATCACCACCATCAACATAACCCCGATCACCATCAGCATCACTATCACCACCATCAACATAACCCCGATCACCATCAGCATCACTATCACCACCATCAACATAACCCCGATCACCATCAGCATCACTATCACCACCATCAACATAAGCCCGATCATCATCAGCATCACTATCACCACCATCAACATAACCCCGATCACCATCAGCATCACTATCACCACCATCAACATAACCCCGATCACCATCAGCATCACTATCACCACCATCAACATAACCCCGATCACCATCAGCATCACTATCACCACCATCAACATAACCCCGATCACCATCAGCATCACTATCACCACCATCAACATAACCCCGATCACCATCAGCATCACTATCACCACCATCAACATAACCCCGATCACCATCAGCATCACTATCACCACCATCAACATAACCCCGATCACCATCAGCATCACTATCACCACCATCAACATAACCCCGATCACCATCAGCATCACTATCACCACCATCAACATAACCCCGATCACCATCAGCATCACTATCACCACCATCAACATAACCCCGATCACCATCAGCATCACTATCACCACCATCAACATAACCCCGATCACCATCAGCATCACTATCACCACCATCAACATAACCCCGATCACCATCAGCATCACTATCACCACCATCAACATAACCCCGATCACCATCAGCATCACTATCACCACCATCAACATAAGCCCGATCATCATCAGCATCACTATCACCACCATCAACATAACCCCGATCACCATCAGCATCACTATCACCACCATCAACATAACCCCGATCACCATCAGCATCACTATCACCACCATCAACATAACCCCGATCACCATCAGCATCACTATCACCACCATCAACATAACCCCGATCACCATCAGCATCACTATCACCACCATCAACATAACCCCGATCACCATCAGCATCACTATCACCACCATCAACATAACCCCGATCACCATCAGCATCACTATCACCACCATCAACATAACCCCGATCACCATCAGCATCACTATCACCTCCATCAACATAACCCCGATCACCATCAGCATCACTATCACCACCATCAACATAAGCCCGATCATCATCAGCATCACTATCACCACCATCAACATAACCCCGATCACCATCAGCATCACTATCACCACCATCAACATAACCCCGATCACCATCAGCATCACTATCACCACCATCAACATAACCCCGATCACCATCAGCATCACTATCACCACCATCAACATAACCCCGATCACCATCAGCATCACTATCACCACCATCAACATAAGCCCGATCATCATCAGCATCACTATCACCACCATCAACATAACCCCGATCACCATCAGCATCACTATCACCACCATCAACATAACCCCGATCACCATCAGCATCACTATCACCACCATCAACATAACCCCGATCACCATCAGCATCACTATCACCACCATCAACATAACCCCGATCACCATCAGCATCACTATCACCACCATCAACATAAGCCCGATCATCATCAGCATCACTATCACCACCATCAACATAACCCCGATCACCATCAGCATCACTATCACCACCATCAACATAACCCCGATCACCATCAGCATCACTATCACCACCATCAACATAACCCCGATCACCATCAGCATCACTATCACCACCATCAACATAACCCCGATCACCATCAGCATCACTATCACCACCATCAACATAACCCCGATCACCATCAGCATCACTATCACCACCATCAACATAACCCCGATCACCATCAGCATCACTATCACCACCATCAACATAACCCCGATCACCATCAGCATCACTATCACCACCATCAACATAACCCCGATCACCATCAGCATCACTATCACCACCATCAACATAACCCCGATCACCATCAGCATCACTATCACCACCATCAACATAACCCCGATCACCATCAGCATCACTATCACCACCATCAACATAACCCCGATCACCATCAGCATCACTATCACCACCATCAACATAACCCCGATCACCATCAGCATCACTATCACCACCATCAACATAACCCCGATCACCATCAGCATCACTATCACCACCATCAACATAACCCCGATCACCATCAGCATCACTATCACCACCATCAACATAACCCCGATCACCATCAGCATCACTATCACCACCATCAACATAACCCCGATCACCATCAGCATCACTATCACCACCATCAACATAACCCCGATCACCATCAGCATCACTATCACCACCATCAACATAACCCCGATCACCATCAGCATCACTATCACCACCATCAACATAACCCCGATCACCATCAGCATCACTATCACCACCATCAACATAACCCCGATCACCATCAGCATCACTATCACCACCATCAACATAACCCCGATCACCATCAGCATCACTATCACCACCATCAACATAACCCCGATCACCATCAGCATCACTATCACCACCATCAACATAACCCCGATCACCATCAGCATCACTATCACCACCATCAACATAACCCCGATCACCATCAGCATCACTATCACCACCATCAACATAACCCCGATCACCATCAGCATCACTATCACCACCATCAACATAACCCCGATCACCATCAGCATCACTATCACCACCATCAACATAACCCCGATCAACATCAGCATCACTATCACCACCATCAACATAACCCCGATCACCATCAGCATCACTATCACCACCATCAACATAACCCCGATCACCATCAGCATCACTATCACCACCATCAACATAACCCCGATCATCATCAGCATCACTATCACCACCATCAACATAACCCCGATCACCATCAGCATCACTATCACCACCATCAACATAACCCCGATCACCATCAGCATCACTATCACCACCATCAACATAACCCCGATCACCATCAGCATCACTATCACCACCATCAACATAACCCCGATCACCATCAGCATCACTATCACCACCATCAACATAACCCCGATCATCATCAGCATCACTATCACCACCATCAACATAACCCCGATCACCATCAGCATCACTATCACCACCATCAACATAACCCCGATCACCATCAGCATCACTATCACCACCATCAACATAACCCCGATCACCATCAGCATCACTATCACCACCATCAACATAAGCCCGATCACCATCAGCATCACTATCACCACCATCAACATAACCCCGATCACCATCAGCATCACTATCACCACCATCAACATAACCCCGATCACCATCAGCATCACTATCACCACCATCAACATAACCCCGATCACCATCAGCATCACTATCACCACCATCAACATAACCCCGATCACCATCAGCATCACTATCACCACCATCAACATAACCCCGATCACCATCAGCATCACTATCACCACCATCAACATAACCCCGATCATCATCTCCATAATCCCTACAAATCATCACCATGACCACCATGGATATATCATCTTCTATTATCCCTCTAGCAATTTCTGAAGCATCCTCTCCATCAGCTTCTCTGACATCTAGTTCTGTAACTATCACCACCATCACCCGAGCATCATCACCGCCTCAACCATCCTACCCTAGCCCTCTCACAACCATCTCCACCGCCTCCACCATCCTACCCTAGCCCTCTCACAACCATCTCCACCGCCTCCACCATCCTACCCTAGCCCTCTCACAACCATCTCCACCGCCTCCACCATCCTACCCTAGCCCTCTCACAACCATCTCCACCGCCTCCACCATCCTACCCTAGCCCTCTCACAACCATCACGACCGCCGCCGCCATCCTACCCTAGCCCTCTCACAACCATCTCCACCGCCTCCACCATCCTACCCTAGCCCTCCCACAACCATCTCCACCGCCTCCACCATCCTACCCTAGCCCTCTCACAACCATCTCCACCGCCTCCACCATCCTACCCTAGCCCTCTCACAACCATCTTCACCGCCTCCGCCATCCTACCCTAGCCCTCTCACAACCATCTCCACCGCCTCCACCATCCTACCCTAGCCCTCTCACAACCATCTCCACCGCCTCCACCATCCTACCCTAGCCCTCTCACAACCATCACGACCGCCTCCGCCATCCTACCCTAGCCCTCTCACAACCATCTTCACCGCCTCCGCCATCCTACCCTAGCCCTCTCACAACCATCTCCACCGCCTCCGCCATCCTACCCTAGCCCTCTCACAACCATCTCCACCGCCTCCGCCATCCTACCCTAGCCCTCTCACAACCATCTTCACCGCCTCCGCCATCCTACCCTAGCCCTCTCACAACCATCTCCACCGCCTCCACCATCCTTCCCTAGCCCTCTCACAACCATCTCCACCGCCTCCACCATCCTACCCTAGCCCTCTCACAACCATCACGACCGCCTCCGCCATCCTACCCTAGCCCTCTCACAACCATCTTCACCGCCTCCGCCATCCTACCCTAGCCCTCTCACAACCATCTCCACCGCCTCCGCCATCCTACCCTAGCCCTCTCACAACCATCTCCACCGCCTCCGCCATCCTACCCTAGCCCTCTCACAACCATCTCCACCGCCTCCACCATCCTACCCTAGCCCTCTCACAACCATCACGACCGCCTCCACGATCCTACCCTAGCCCTCTCACAACCATCTCCACCGCCTCCACCATCCTACCCTAGCCCTCCCACAACCATCTCCACCGCCTCCGCCATCCTACCCTAGCCCTCCCACAACCATCACGACCGCCTCCACCATCCTACCCTAGCCCTCTCAAAACCATCTCCACCGCCTCCGCCATCCTACCCTAGCCCTCTCACAACCATCTCCACCGCCTCCACCATCCTACCCTAGCCCTCTCACAACCATCACGACCGCCTACACCATCCTACCCTAGCCCTCTCACAACCATCTCCATCGCCTCCGCCATCCTACCCTAGCCCTCTCACAACCATCTCCACCGCCTCCGCCATCCTACCCTAGCCCTCTCACAACCATCTCCACCGCCTCCACCATCCTACCCTAGCCCTCTCACAACCATCTCCACCGCCTCCACCATCCTACCCTAGCCCTCTCACAACCATCTCCACCGCCTCCACCATCCTACCCTAGCCCTCTTACAACCATCTCCACCGCCTCCACCATCCTTCCCTAGCCCTCTCACAACCATCACGACCGCCTACACCATCCTACCCTAGCCCTCTCACAACCATCTCCACCGCCTCCGCCATCCTACCCTAGCCCTCTCACAACCATCTCCACCGCCTCCGCCATCCTACCCTAGCCCTCTCACAACCATCTCCACCGCCTCCACCATCCTACCCTAGCCCTCTCACAACCATCTCCACCGCCTCCACCATCCTACCCTAGCCCTCTCACAACCATCTCCACCGCCTCCGCCATCCTACCCTAGCCCTCTCACAACCATCTCCACCGCCTCCGCCATCCTACCCTAGCCCTCCCACAACCATCTCCACCGCCTCCACCATCCTACCCTAGCCCTCTCACAACCATCACGACCGCCGCCGCCATCCTACCCTAGCCCTCCCACAACCATCTCCACCGCCTCCGCCATCCTACCCTAGCCCTCTCACAACCATCTCCACCGCCTCCGCCATCCTACCCTAGCCCTCTCACAGCCATCTCCACCGCCTCCACCATCCTACCCTAGCCCTCTCACAACCATCTCCACCGCCTCCGCCATCCTACCCTAGCCCTCTCACAACCATCTCCACCGCCTCCGCCATCCTACCCTAGTCCTCTCACAACCATCTCCACCGCCTCCGCCATCCTACCCTAGCCCTCTCACAACCATCTCCACCGCCTCCGCCATCCTACCCTAGCCCTCTCACAACCATCTCCACCGCCTCCGCCATCCTACCCTAGCCCTCTCACAACCATCTCCACCGCCTCCACCATCCTACCCTAGCCCTCTCACAACCATCACGACCGCCTGCACCATCCTACCCTAGCCCTCTCACAACCATCTCCACCGCCTCCACCATCCTACCCTAGCCCTCTCACAACCATCTCCACCGCCTCCGCCATCCTACCCTAGCCCTCTCACAACCATCTCCACCGCCTCCGCCATCCTACCCTAGCCCTCTCACAGCCATCTCCACCGCCTCCACCATCCTACCCTAGCCCTCTCACAACCATCTCCACCGCCTCCACCATCCTACCCTAGCCCTCGCACAACCATCTCCACCGCCTCCACCATCCTACCCTAGCCCTCTCACAACCATCTCCACCGCCTCCACCATCCTACCTTAGCCCTCTCACAACCATCTCCACCGCCTCCGCCATCCTACCCTAGCCCTCTCACAACCATCTCCACCGCCTCCGCCATCCTACCCTAGCCCTCTCACAACCATCTCCACCGCCTCCGCCATCCTACCCTAGCCCTCTCACAACCATCTCCACCGCCTCCACCATCCTACCCTAGCCCTCTTACAACCATCTCCACCGCCTCCACCATCCTACCCTAGCCCTCTCACAACCATCTCCACCGCCTCCGCCATCCTACCCTAGCCCTCTCACAACCATCTCCACCGCCTCCGCCATCCTACCCTAGCCCTCTCACAACCATCTCCACCGCCTCCGCCATCCTACCCTAGCCCTCTCACAACCATCTCCACCGCCTCCACCATCCTACCCTAGCCCTCTCACAACCATCTCCACCGCCTCCGCCATCCTACCCTAGCTCTCTCACAACCATCTCCACCGCCTCCGCCATCCTACCCTAGCCCTCTCACAACCATCTCCACCGCCTCCGCCATCCTACCCTAGCCCTCTCACAACCATCTCCACCGCCTCCACCATCCTACCCTAGCCCTCTCACAAGCATCCCCACCGCCTCCACCATCCTATCCTAGCCCTCTCACAACCATCTCCACCGCCTCCACCATCCTACCCTAGCCCTCTCACAACCATCTCCACCGCCTCCACCATCCTACCCTAGCCCTCTCACAACCATCACGACCGCCTCCGCCATCCTACCCTAGCCCTCTCACAACCATCTCCACCGCCTCCACCATCCTACCCTAGCCCTCCCACAACCACCTCCACCGCCTCCACCATCCTACCCTAGCCCTCTCACAACCATCTCCAACGCCTCCGCCATCCTACCCTAGCCCTCTCACAACCATCTCCACCGCCTCCACCATCCTACCCTAGCCCTCTCACAACCATCACGACCGCCTCCACCATCCTACCCTAGCCCTCCCACAACCATCACGACCGCCTCCACCATCCTACCCTAGCCCTCTCACAACCATCACGACCGCCTCCACCATCCTACCCTAGCCCTCTCACAACCATCTCCACCGCCTCCACCATCCTACCCTAGCCCTCTCACAACCATCACGACCGCCTCCACCATCCTACCCTAGCCCTCTCACAGCCATCTCCACCGCCTCCGCCATCCTACCCTAGCCCTCTCACAACCATCTCCACCGCCTCCACCATCCTACCCTAGCCCTCTCACAACCATCTCCACCGCCTCCACCATCCTACCCTAGCCCTCTCACAACCATCTCCACCGCCTCCGCAATCCTACCCTAGCCCTCTCACAACCATCTCCACCGCCTCCGCCATCCTACCCTAGCCCTCTCACAACCATCTCCACCGCCTCCGCCATCCTACCCTAGCCCTCTCACAACCATCACGACCGCCTCCACCATCCTACCCTAGCCCTCTCACAACCATCTCCACCGCCTCCACCATCCTACCCTAGCCCTCTCACAACCATCACGACCGCCTTCGCCACCACGCCCCCCACCCCCTCCTAACACTCCGCCCCCCACCCCCTCCTGCCACCACCCTCCAGCAGACGAGGAACCCCCAGATGACGGCGTTCAAAGACTTTCTTTTCCTTCCAGCCTGTTGTCCCCACCAAGGTGCATAACGCCGAGATTTAATTACCTTCGTAGAATCACAAATCTTTCGTGATATGTGTTTTTTTTTTAATGACGTCACCTGTCAGACGCCACACACACGCACGCCAGGAAGCACAAGAGACACAATATTAGGCCATATAGGCCACCTCACAGTTCTCTCGGGCATTCAGCGCTGGGCAAATCGAACTGACGGCGGACATTGGACGTACGCATCTGTGTTTACCAAAGTATGCTTGTTCTAAGCGCTTTGACTTGCGTGATTACCTTAGCAAAACGACATCGTTTGCGCTTTGATGTATTCAACGCCCTCTAGCTATTAAAAACCAGGAGCTTCTGACCTAGCGTTCGTGGGAAAGTTACCGTTCAATATGGGAGTTTTGGTAATTCATTTCTCGGTTGTCCTCTATAACTGTCAACCGGGAATAATACATTTATTTGTTAGCGTCTTCATTTTGCTGAAACCAAAGCTAAACCAAAAATCAAAGTGACAGATGTGTTACGTCAAGCTCCCGCACGGTGGCGCTAGGCAAGTTCCGTTTTTACCGCTGCTGTCGGTGGAAGGCAAATTTCAAGATAAGGCATACAATTAACGAGCTGTGTGTATTTAATACAGCAAAAAACATCTTGCACCCTTTCAAAAAAGTTATAAATGTGACTGAACTATATTTGCATCAACTGATACCGTGTCTTATTAGGCTTAGGCTGGGTCCTCGGCACTAATTTGCAGAAATGCGCCGCGCATTTTTCCTATCAATTTGCGCCGCGCCGCCCTGGCGAAAGAGTGCGAAAATGCATTGAGGAAGTAGACGACAACAGAGATATGATGGCGCCCTAGCGGACTGAGTCGAAGGCGGAGAGTGCTATTCGGTTCCGGTTGGCAACTTCCGGTTGGACGACTTCCGGTTGGACGCCTTCCGCTTGAAGGACATTATCTAATTAAAATGTCCTTATACATGAACATGAATCTTTATCAATCAGACTAGTTTAGGGGTAATCTAAGAAAAGGATTAAGCACTCGAATGTATGCACGGCTGAAGCAAATTCGTGAAAGCAAATGCAGTTGACTAAATTTAATAATCTTCCTCGGTTTGGGATTTATTTGTAGTTTGTTATCTGACGAAGTTCATATTAGTTCTGAAATGTCGATGTTATAATTGTGTTTCCCTGTGCCACATGCATTATATGATCAACCGTTAATCTTTTTAACACTTTAATGTCGATATTTATCACTGTAGACTGTGGTTTTAGAAATGTACCTTTTGTTAACTTTTCTAAAGTTATGCAATAAATGCACACAAATGGCCGACGACCCTGAGATATTGTCAGCTGTTTCTTAGACGACGCGCAATGAAACCGATTCGTCGTTTGTCTCTTTGTTTGTCCTTAAGCCTCCTTGTATTATAGCAAGAAATTATATGAAAACTTGATTCACGATATCTGAAGTGCAGATATTTGTAATGGAGTCTGACCTAAAGTAGTCAAACTGGAATTGTCCCATAACGTAACGTTACACGCTTTAAGCAGGATTGGTGTATATCGTGTGGGAGCTTTTCTTGGGTACTACGTCATCACAATGTGTACATTGCTAGTTTTTTTACCCTTTAGCATACCGATGTGTAGATTTTGCAGTTTTTTGGCATTTTAATATCACAATGTGTAGACTTTTGCAGTTTCTTTGCCGGTGTTCAAGCTAAAGTCAGATAAATTAACACATAATAATTTTTAATGGTAACACCATCAAGACCACACCATGTATCCAATAAATGTTCCCAAAAATTATCTTACAGGTTCTGTATGAATAACTTTAAATAACAAGAAAATAAGTGCAAATCCATCGTCGTGCCGACACGGCTGGATGCCAACAAAGCTAAGTATCAAAAAGCAGGTTTGACACACATATCTGACGGATTATAATGAACTGTGAGTATTCCAAACCATATTGCCACCATGTATATTTGTATGTCTGTAACAGACATACACTTTAACTTGGAGTAGCTGCCCAGCTAAGAGGCACTCCAAGGTGAGAGTTGAGCATCATGATACGCTACGCTATGTCACGTGGACGCTGCCGACATGCGGATACAAACATATTGACATTACCAACCCTTTGTCAGAACGAAACGTGCCTGAATTCAGATAGGCCTACCAGTTATCGTGGGGCCCCCCATGTTGAGGCTGAGGACGTGCGTTATATAGGGAGATACGGAGGCTTCTCATGTCGACCACACGTGTTTTGTATCTTAGTGAACGCCTTTAGCATCTCGTCTTATCCTACCGTGAAACAAGCAGCTCCATGCTCATACACACCACCCCTCTTTCAGCCTGACACCAGCATCCCTGTACCAGCCCCCGACACCCCCACCCTGACACAAACAACTCTATGCCCCCCCCCCCTTACCCAACAACGCCCATACAGTTGTCCCGCCGCTCCTTCCCCCAGGCAAGATGCGACAGCGCCACGACCCGGTCGTGATAGCGTGCAGAGAGAACCTCAGGAAGCTTTGGACTCCATTGCCACGTGAGTGGCGCCACCTGGGGGTCGCAGTACGAGGTGTACGTGCCGAGCTGAAGGCCGCCGTATGCGAATGATGAAGGGATACAATACTATCATGTTTCCTCTCATCGTGTAAGGATATCATACTCTGTTTCTTTCGGATTTACAAAACAAGAACGATGAGCCTGTGGTTTTCTTCACATTTGCAAAAATTATATAGGCTGAGTGATGCACGATTTAATTACCTTTAATTTAACTCAGTCACATTCGGTAATTAGGTCACACTGGTACGGCCGCGTTCGCCAAATAATAACTCGCTCATGCCAATTCGTAATTCCTTGGAACAATCCGCCATTTACCACCGCCACAACATAACCCCCCCCCCCTCTCCCCGCCCCCACCCCCTCATTCTCTTGGAACAATCCGCTATGTACCACCGCCACAACATAACCCCCCCCCCTCTCCGCGCCCCCACCCCCTCATTCTCTTGGAACAATCCGCCATTTCCCACCGTCACTTCAATCCATCCTCCGCCTTCATGTCTGTCATCCAGCCTCGAAATTTACCCCCCCCCCCTCCCCCTCCCCCACCTCCGTCTCCATTCCTCCGCTCGATTGAGATATCGACAAAGAAAAGAAAAAATGCTCGCAAGATCGAGAAACGGTCGCATAAATAGTACTCGCTAGGTGGCGCCACGGTGATGCTGCGTACTACCTTAATGCTGCTGAATTTAGTATCAAAGATAATTCTTTGCAAGTAATAGAAGTTAGATGCATTCTATGGGGTCTATTTTGATTGTCTAGCCCGACGTGCGCGGTGGGAGAGGGGGTTGGGTTGGCGAATGTGCCCCGTGATGGGGCCATCTACCCTACACGATTTATGTTGTTTTATAACTATAGCAGAAAGTGATGTACTGTGTAACATGTGTGTAATATAATCATAGAAAGCCGCCTAATGTCAAATGAAGGTATCATCGCAGACTGAAATGAAACAGGTAAATAAAAACTTCCACCTTTGTTCTGACTCTGACCGGAAACGGGAAGAGCTAGGCCCCTATTTGTTCCTAAAACAATGCCGGACTAAAAACCGTGAGACATCTAGTTCGTCGTACAATGATGACTGATAACCGACTACCCCGCCATAAATGCGTTTTAACGTTGCAAAAAAAATATTTTATGTGGGAGTGTCGTGTATGTCGAATACAACGGGACCGAAGCTAGTTTGATGCGGGAGAGAATGAAAAGTTTGTACGGTAGGAAAGACCAATGAAAGGTAGAGTGATGGATTGGAACATAAATTGACCCCATCAATGGTGGGGGTCTAAGGGCAAGCCTTAAGGCAACAAACAATAGGGCTGTACAGTCACTTCGGTATCTTATCGAGACCCCACGAGACAGGGATACCGATGCTCTGCGTCAATGCCTAGCATCAACGGCCTGTACGTGTTGCCTACCTTCCGGTTGTTTGCCTTCACTCGCCTCACACACAAGATCGGCTAAAGCTGTCCTTGGAAGCACAACTAACCACTGAAGTTCTGTGCATATCCGAATTATAACCATCCGAGTAAATGTATGTAATGTATGAGCGGTTAGGCAGTTGATAAACCAGAATGCGGTTGTCTCAAGAGTGACTGTCAGCGTCAGGCGATATGATGTGCTGCGCGGGGTTTTCCATGTCGCATGACGTAATAATCATCATGACGCGCGTGTCTGCGCGTGGTATCTAAAGTTACGTAACAACGCTCCTTATATGGACTGAGCGGGTGAGGACAATGGTGGTCTTTTTGTCGTAGAATTGTAAACATCAATGATTTGGCTCAAAATACAACGCTTCCAACGGTCTCATCGAACGGACCACATGCATTATGGAGAGATAAATGTCTTGTCTTTAACTATATTATGGTTTTGTAGTTAACAATGCCTGGACCAAAGCAAACAAAAAATAGTTTCACACCCACTCTATTCTTTAGGCACAAACCGCGCAGCTGGCCGGTTCCCAACACTAAAACGTTGACTACAATGAGTGCGCGTCACGCAGTTGCAGCAAGGCACCAGCGTGCTGCGCACTCGTTCTAAGAGCATGTGTTTTTTGTTGGTCCCCAAAAGACCTAAACCGGAAACAGAACCCGCGAGAACTGTACAGCCCTATAGACACATAAACTAGATTTGTCAAGCGTAGCTTGAGAGGGAAGACGAAAATCGGGGTATAGGTGCAACTGACCTTGACCCGATAACTATGAAAGGTCGCAGATAAAGTTCAGAGGCCGTATTAATAAACCCGCGTATAACATAGCTGGAGGATAGCGAGAACGTATGAATCTCAAAAAAAGTCACTGAGCGTCAAACCCGTACCGAACGAGGTCTATTGCGAAATCGGTCACCGCGCTGGCAGTCATTTGGCCTGTCGATGCTTCACAATGGGATTGGCCATGTTAAAGTAAGATTATTTTTTTGCGTCATAACTACCGGTTCGATTTCGATGGGATTTGGCACACATGATGTCAGTAATATTAGGACATATTCCACCACACATATTTAATCTAACTACATGCATGTTGTCACATCGGTTTTTGTATCATTTTCGTTAAGTGAAAATTAGATCATCTAATAACTCGAAAACTATAAATGTGACGTGAAATCTGAGACCACATTTCCATTGCGCCTCACTCTGAGGAATACTCTGAAACAAACCGCGGATCTCTAGACCCAATATTAACGGAGTTACTGCTAAAATAATGTTCCGTGACCTTGACCTTGATTTGACCTTGACCTTTTATGCGTGACCTGGATCAGTATCGTCATCCGACCCTAAATACTAATCTTATGTCCTATGCAAAGCGTCGTTTGTCTCACTTGTACCCTTCATGGAGAAATTGAGGAGCCATTTTCCCGCCAAAATCCTCTCATAGGGGTCAATGTTAAAGTTTAAGAATTTTTTGCATGAAAACTATTCGGGCGATTTGCAAAATTTAAAGACGACATACAAGGTACTGATAGGCCTAATGCGTGAAATAATTTGCAGCGCGAATAAATGGAAACTGTGAACGTTATAGCGACTTGTCCGATTTTTGGTCCTATCTATCAATGGTTAAGCGAATTTCACAAAATTCCTGTGACCTTGAAATTTGACCTACATTGCCCATCTGATAATTGGGCCTGACGATGGCCACTCCGCATCTTTTTGTGAATTTGGAAGTCGATATCGTGAGGCGTTGGAGAGATAATGCGTGACAAGACAAACAGACAGACAGACAAACCGAACACACCGACATAAGACGAAAATCGCAGATTTTCGTCTTAACAATCACGCTTCATGCACAGGGATGGTGGGTGGGAAAGCGGGAGGAGATAGTCCCCGAATGACTGATGTACAATATGTGACTCCAAACCGTAAGACATCGATCATACAAAGATAAATCTTGAGGTGACTACCTCACATAAATAGTTTTAACCTTTCTCCCTAAATGTAGCCTCTACATTCCAAAATCAAACAATAACTAATGCTTGGTTCAACACATTATCCTCATTGAAACATCTCAGACTTCCCTTTATTATGCAATCATTTCAATCTTGCATAAGTGACCATTGTTGAAAAGTTAGTGAAGGCAATATCTTTTCCTGCGACACCTACTGAACCAATGCATAATTACCTTTCCATCAGTGGTCACCCTCTCCCGGTTTTTATTGTCTCAATGCGTCTATTAATTGAGCTAGCAATATGCACTTACCTTCCCAGTCGTAGAAACTCCAAGGCCCTTCAGTGATGGGTCCTGTGTTGTCCCACCAGATACGTTACAGGGGTGCTCGAGTCGATACCCGGGAATGGCATGGCGACTTATAAATCCTCTTTATATGGTGTGACGTCATACAGAGACTCACAGAGACACATTAGCACCAAAGGCACAAATTCTACCCTACCCCCTGTGCCCCATACCCCCACCCACCGCCCCTCCCCCTCCCACCCCTCGCCCCATTCGCTCAACCAATGTAACCCGGGGACAGCTCCATCGCGGCAACTGAGGATTACGCAGGGACTGAACATGTTAATGAGGGTGGCTTTGACCACCCGAAGATTGGAGTGGGGGGGCGTGGCGGGCGGAGATGGTGCAGGAACGAGGCGTCCCCCAACACCTCAGTATCAGTGTTAGCGGATCGTTAGCGCATTCTGCAAGATTCATTCATTGTGGTAGGAGGGGGGGGGGTATTCACCAGAGATGTTACTGAAAGAACTGCATACTATTGCTGATCCTACGTCAACAAGAAATAAAAAACGAAGGGTGTTTTATGCGGAAGAGTGTCAGATGGGTTTATCCTAGCCCCAGTTATGTGGCTGTAGTACGGGCAAAAATCTGACAGGGCCCGTCTACAGCCACAGAGCCAACCAAGTATTTTACCCCTGAACGCCTTGGATTGCCGTCTACAGGCAGCTCTGTAAAACAAACTAAGCAACACTCACCGCCAAATCAAGTATTTGTCAACTCCATAGATGTTATGTTCCTATGTAGCATCGTTGATATCAGTCAACAGACCCGATGTTCCATGACATGTCCCTAACCCTAACCCTAACCCTAACCCTAGATTTTTGCCCGTCCTACAGCCACAGAACTGGGACTAGGTTTATCCCAGATCTGGTGTCAGTGCTGACGCCCACTGCAGGCGGTGCGGAGCGGCGACGGAACCGAATGGCGACGGAACCGAGGCGACGTTGTTCGGCCAACGCCCACTGGACGAGACTCGTCGCGCGGCGGCCAAGTCATTTTGCCACAGTCGCCATGTTGAAGATTATGCGGAGCATCGCGATTAATTTCTCTATCCTTTCTGTTTGGCTGGAAGGTCGACGGCACGTTGATCGACGACCGAAAAATAGAACATGTCCTATCTGTCCTGTCCTATCACCGCCACGGCATCGCCACGGCACCTCCACGGCACCGCCACGGCACCGCCACGGCACCGCTACGGCAACGCCACGGCACCGCCACGGCACCGCTACGGCACCGCCACGGCACCGCCACGGCACCGCCACGGCACCGCCACGGCACCGCTACGGCACCGCCACGGCACCGCCACGGCACCGCCACGGCACCGCCACGGCACCGCCACGGCACCGCCACGGCACCGCCAAGGCACCGCCACGGCACCGCCAAGGCACCGCCACGGGACCTCCACGGCACCGCCCTGGCACTGCCACGGCACCGCCACGGCACCGCCACGGCACCGCCACGGCACCGCCCTAGTACTGCCACGGCACCGCCACGGGACCTCCACGGCACCGCCACGGCACCGCCACGGCACCGCCACGGCACCGCCACGGCACCGCCACGGCACCGCCACGGGACAGCTACGGCACCGCCACGGCACCGCCACGGCACTGCCACGGCACCGCCACGGGACCTCCACGGCACCGCCACGGCACCGCCACGGCACCGCCACGGCACCGCCACGGCACCGCCACGGCACCGCCACGGAACCGACACGGCACCGCCACGGCACCGCCCTGGCACTGCCACGGCACCGCCACGGGACCTCCACGGCACCGCCACGGCACCGCCACGGCACCGCCACGGCACCGCCACGGCACCGCTACGGCACTGCCACGGCACCGCCCTGGCACTGCCACGGCACCGCCACGGGACCTCCACGGCACCGCCACGGCACCGCCACGGCACCGCCACGGCACCGCCACGGCACCGCCACGGCACCGCCACGGCACCGTCACGGCACCGCCACGGGACCTCCACGGCACCGCCACGGCGCCGCCACGGCACCGCCACGGCATCGCGCCGGCACCGCTACGGCACCGCCACGGCACCGCGCCGGCACCGCTACGGCACCGCCACGGCACCGCCACGGCACCGCCACGGCGCCCATGCAGTGGGCGTCAGCCAAGTGAAATTAACTGTTCTTTTGTTCGATTCGGTGATTTACATAATCTGTAGCTTCAATAGATCCATAGAATATCAGAGATTTATTGATCTAGACCTGCAACGTTTTATATTTAAACCAATATTCCACGGCGCTCTAAAACTTTTGTAATTCTACACAATTCCAAAATAGATGCACAATATCCTTACCACAAAAATTGCAAGCATCCATGGTTTGAACTTTCCATGTTTTAAGCCACTAATTATTTACAAGACAGTTATTCCATTAATTATATTGAAACACCCTACACGCTGTGTCTGCTAACAATTGAAAGTTTCGCTTATGAATGCTGGAACCGCCTAGGTCTCCCTTTTAGTGCTTCCAGCAATCTCCTCAATGAACAGCTTCCAGAAGCAGCCAAAGCCTGCTTGCGTGTACATAAGTGCATCCATATGATATATATAAGAATAGGCACAACCGACACAACCACGGAAGGGGCACCCCGTCTCCGGCTAGGGCCAGCCCAAGCGGCGGGTGCGTGCCCCGCCCCCACACACACACACACGCACACTTCATGTGAAGAATCTAGGTTTAGTGTCGGTCTTCATAATAAGGTTACTCCCAGTGATGTGCGTGGCTTTCTCTTTACCTTAAAGTTGCATGTGGAGTTGTTTCGCTGTTTTTGAATGCCAAATTTGCGTATAAGAACACAAACCTAAGGCCTTAAGGTTCATAACAGACAATAAACACCTACCATATCGCTCACCAATTATCTGCCAATGAGCAAAACATTTCAAATTCATGAATTTTCCGCCACAAAAATGAAAACTTGTGCTGATTTGAAACATCATAAACGTGTGTAAACAAGTCGTTTACCGGTGCCACCGACAGGGGGCCCAAGCGCTAAATTATATGAGACAATAGACGCGTCCGGAGAGCGCCACTTTTTCTTTGGCGGTGGCCGTTGATACTGCTTGTGGTCAAAGGTAACATTTCCTGTTTATGTTTATCTTGGTACAGCAGTTGCAATGGTCAGCTCCACATGTAACTTTAACCCTTCCCATTGTTGAGATATGACTTTACAGCTTCCTGTTTAAATCAGGCACATTTACGTTGAAGTGTAAATAAATGTTTACTAACTTGCTGAATTAGCAGCTGTTATTTGCGTAATGTATCTCTTGTGTACCTCAGCCTTTATAGGGCTCCCTTGAATATTAACGTTCTGTTTAGCACTTTATGTTGAGGTGTTATAGGCTATAACAAGAGTGACATGGCATAAGGTATATAAGGAAACCATGTCAAATCGCCCCGGAATGAAATTTAAAAAAATTAATGGTCTTCTTGCTCAAACAAATGTTTTGCAGAGTTTTTTTGTCAACTAGAAGCCCATTTGCATCACCAGTGAACTGAGCCAATTTTATTTCTTGCCCATTTATTTCTACCCTTTAATGTTCCTATTCTGCCCGATTTTTATGGCCATGACTTCTACACACAATATAAACAAACAAGGCGATAAAGGGTTCCCTTGTCATATATATCCAGAAGTTAATCCATTGTTAATTGTACAACTTTGGGCGTTTGTAAAAAATATTTGAACCATTTTAGAGACACTGGATCAATGTCACATTTCTGAAGCACTTTAGACATGAATGACCACTCCAGTGAGTCGAAGGCTTTTTGCAAAATCTACCGCCAATAGATTGGACTGATTTTTTTGGATTGGATTTGGATTGATTTATTTCCGTTCCCAAGGCCATTAGGTCCAAAGTACAAAATACAAACGAAACAATGCAAACGAAATACCGAATGAGCAAAAAAATGTTGGGCATACACCATAATATTTAGCAAAAATATCATTCTTTTTTCGACAGTGTAAATATACATAGCCAAATTCCTTTTAGTTATAATGTGGGTGCAAGACATTAATATGAGAAAGTTTTCAAAGGTTGCTGGGTTCCAAAAAGAGATTTCTATGTATAGTTCCCTGATATCTCCATAGCGCGGGTAACACAACAAGGCATGGTATTCGTCTTCGAGAACTACAATATCCATTTATTAAAGTGCAAACTCTATCTGCTAATAATGTTCCGTTTTCTTCTTCCGAGTTCTACGGCAAGACGATGGGCAGAACACCTGAAACTCGACACTGCTTTTCTAATTTTGGCACAATTTACTGCAGACAGATAAGATAAGCCAATAGAATACCAGATAGATCTTCTAATTTAGTATATCGCAAAATAAGTGTTCGAAGGTTTTTCCCAATGAATCGACCTTCTACATAACCTGTTTGGTTATTGTGTATTATTACGAGTTGGTGGGCATGTTAACTAGTACAATAGCGTTACATCTGAAGGCCTCTAAAATGCCGTATTCTGACCCAAACCGCCCTGCTGCCCATGCAATCGACAATCGTTGCCATGGCGACGCTGCATAGAACAATGAAACATGACGTCACGCACAAAAGAATTGTAGTTATAGCTTTAAATAGCCCGCTTCCATGACTAGTTGCCTAGTTGCACATGCTATGTTTCTTGGCAACATATATATGGCATAAAAAGGCGACAGGTCAACTATATGTGGAAAGGCTTGCGATTTGCGGACAGTCAGTCCCAAAATGCTTTACTTTTGTCGTTGCATGCGGAAATTAAACCAAAGAAGCAGAGACAAGTCAACGCCTTAAATTTAAATTCAACTCGTAAGAATAGTAATAGCGCGAGTTTTGCTTGGCGTTAGGCATTTTATTGGCCCTTCATCAAGCTGTAGCAGCCCTTCATTTTCATTATCCGCCCTCGGCCTTGCGGCCTCGGGCCGATAATGAAAATTGGCGGGCTGCTACAGCTTGATGTCGGGCCAATAAAATTGCCTAACGCCCCGCAAACTCGCGCTATTGTCATATTATATCAGGGATTATATCAACCAGCCTTCTCGCCAATTTTTTCAATGCCATTTTGTAATCCTCATTTCATGAAGATATAGGTCGCCAGTTTTTTTAGAAATGTTTTTATTTTTAGTTAACAAGGTGATTAACAGTTTGCACTTTGCAAGACCAAGTTCTCCATACACCAGAGATGCATTAAATCACTCCACTATATGGAAACTGAACTCTTTATAAAATGCGGATGCTATTCTATCACTTACTATGCTTTTAAAATTGTTAAGTGGAGTTTTTACATTGACGGAGTTTTTACATCTTCCAATTAGGCCCCCATATCATCATCACTGTCGCTTAACTGTGTAGAACACAGATATGTGTAGAATTCCTTTTCCATATCGCATTAGACCAGAGGGAACTTTCCATTTGGCCCGAGGCTCATGGTGTCTTTTTTTTCTCTTCTTCTTCCTACCGTTGCACCCTTGATCAGATCATCTTTGGTGACATATTCTTCTAACTCTAGTAGCTCTCTTTTGACTGGCTCTAAGTCTTCTTCAGACTCCCTAATATTAATTATAATATATAAATAATAATATAATTTTTTCTCTTTTTGATCTCTCAGTGAACTCTTCTGTGAACTCTGCTTCATAGAGAATTGTCTAATTTTATATTTAAGATATTTCCATCTAATACGAGGATTTGATAAAGAGGCAATTTCATCCAGGCCATTCTGCCTTTTCTAATTTTAGATGTTGTGTATAATCTTCATCCTCCATCAGAGATGGATTTAGTTTCCAATAACCTCTTCCCCGTAAATCGTTCTTGACAGACTGAAAATGGATAATGATTACAGGGTTAGTTCGGATATGCGACCGGAGTAATCGGAGCAGATATTTGGAGCATGCGCACTCAACCTTTCCGTTCATGTGCGGATCAAGATAAACCGAACCCAAAATCCGCGGTCCGCGTGAATGCTGCACTTGCTGAACGGCACAAATGATGAAGATCGTTAAACAGTGCCATAAAATAAATACACGGATACGTGTTGTATTCATTATTTTATTCAAGTTGTTACCTCGAACTCGCCCAGTGGGCGTTAGCAGCCATGATGGGCAGCAGCCAAGTGAGTCAGAGAGAAATTCAATTTCCGTGTCTTATCAGTGTGGGTGGCCACCCGGGCTTGTAACGACCGGTGGATTTTGTCCCCCGGTGTGTGGATGTTTGGGGGGGGGGGCACCATTATACATATATGGTGTGTGGGAGGGGGAGGGGGTCCCATGAAGGTCCGGAAATGAGTGAGAGAGCCTATAGATGCACAGAAAGAGCGGATATTTTTCATTAAAAAAAAACGCTCTTCAGAACAGAAATAGGTCTAGTTACTCCACGGAACCGGTATTTTACAACCAAGCGGGATTTTTCCTCTTGGTTTTTATTCACTTTCATGTTTTTAATAAGATATTATCTAAACTATTCTTTTTGTTATTTACAAATGGTTTAAATAAATACCATTTAATTCGATATTGATTCGATGGCCTTATTTTAAAACTATTTCCTTATAAAAAGTCATGCAACACTAAACATTCTAGTCGAATACATTATGCTTTAACCTGGGACACATTTTGTTTTTGTGCAGCGGGGTGGAGGAGGTGAGGGGGGAGGCAACCCTAAACTTGTGGTGCTGATCCATGATGGCTGCATAAGTATAATGCTGCATGATAGATCTAAGACGCTGGCACGATAAATCGACTGACACAGCAGGGAGGGCCTTAGGGTGGGGGGGTGGGGGCGTGTGCACAGCTTACTGCACCGCACCCCCCTCCCTTTCCCCCCCACCCCCCGACCCTTTTGGCTCTTCTTTATATGTCAGATTTACTGTGCCAATTTAGTTAACAGGAGTGGTGGGTGATGCATGCAGTTTTGTTGGTACATCCTAAACAGCTAAAGGCTAAAGCACCATTAGCTAACAAATATGCAAAGAGTGAGTTATTTGTCGGAAGCAGTGCTGGAATACGCACCCGCTTCTAGAACTAAAAAAAATGAAGCAGGTTAACTGTCGCATATGTACTAATTAAGTGGCTTATTGCAAGGTTGTACAAACAGTAGTAGCCTGCATGTGGCCCATCGACCAGTATGTGTGGTTTTAAAAGTTGACCTACGTTTCGATAAAAGTGGTATTTCCAACCTTTTTCTCCTACTTCGACAGCGGACCGCCACAGAATGGCGACGTAGAACGATCGACGGCAACTTTGTGAGCGGATGTTGTTTTTTTCCGCGTGACGTCATCACAACCTACAAGGGTAGAGAACGTGACTTCATCAAAACCTACATGGGCAGAGGACGGGACGTCATCACAACTTACATGGGCAGAGGATGTGACGTCATCACAACCTAAATTGACAGACGTATCATTCACACGACGATTACTACGCAATTAGATTACGGAAAAATATGTCCTTTCCGGGTATAAGATCCTTATTCCTTATACTGAAAAATCATTGAAACGTATATGTCATCAAAAGCAAAACTTCTATGTGAATCTCATTTCCGTTCCTTTCTTATGCTATAGAAAGCCAGTCCTAACGCCCGAGAGTACATAGCAGGAATCTGCAATTTCCGTTGTACAGAAAACGCAATTCTTCATGTTTAGTTGACACCGAGACGCATTACAACCATAATAACAATAATAACGGTAATGACAATGATGACAATAATAATAACATAACCATAATTACATAAGAATAACATAAGAATAATAATATAACAATAATAACATCACAATAATAACATAATAATAATAATATAACAGTAATAACATAACAATAATAACATAACAGTGATAATAAATAATAAAAATTGTCCGTGATTCCATAAAAACGATGTTTCTTTAGCCAATCACATTGCCCTCCACCAGGAGATGGCTAAGTTGGTTGGTTTAAGTAAGACTTGTTAACCCCGTGGACATCATTGGCGATAATGAGAAGGGTCGAGGCAGATATAGGAACCGCGTTTCCGGGACGCCCTAGTTCACAAAATATGATGGAAAAATGGTAAGCATATAAGTTACCACTAGACTTTGTACGCACGCTATATTTTTCTGTTTTTCTAATCTTATTTGAGTAGTAAGTGTCCTATATTATATATGAATATATAGCATACATATATGGAGAATTGTTTTTTTATTGCAAAAAACATGTGGTATCTTTATACTGCACACATATAGACATGTGGGATCTTTATACTGCACACATATAGACATGTGGTATCTTTATACTGCACACATATAGACATGTGGTATCTTTATACTGCACACATATAGACATGTGGGATCTTTATACTGCACACATATAGACATGTGGGAGCTTTATACTGCACACATGTAGACATGTGGGAGCTTTATACTGCACACATGTAGACATGTGGGATCTTTATACTGCACACATATAGACATGTGGAAGCTTTATACTGCACACATATAGACATGTGGTATCTTTATACTGCACACATATAGACATGTGGTATCTTTGTACTGCACACATATAGACATGTGGGATCTTTATACTGCACACATATAGACATGTGGTATCTTTATACTGCACACATATAGACATGTGGTATCTTTATACTGCACACATATAGACATGTGGTATCTTTATACTGCACACATATAGACATGTGGGATCTTTATACTGCACACATATAAACATGTGGGAGCTTTATACTGCACACATATAGACATGTGGTATCTTTATACTGCACACATATAGACATGTGGTATCTTTATACTGCACACATATAGACATGTGGGAGCTTTATACTGCACACATGTAGACATGTGGGAGCTTTATACTGCACACATATAGACATGTGGTATCTTTATACTGCACACATATAGACATGTGGTATCTTTATACTGCACACATATAGACATGTGGTATCTTTATACTGCACACATATAGACATGTGGGAGCTTTATACTGCACACATGTAGACATGTGGGAGCTTTATACTGCACACATGTAGACATGTGGGATCTTTATACTGCACACATATAGACATGTGGTATCTTTATACTGCACACATATAGACATGTGGTATCTTTATACTGCACACATATAGACATGTGGGAGCTTTATACTGCACACATGTAGACATGTGGGAGCTTTATACTGCACACATGTAGACATGTGGGATCTTTATACTGCACACATATAGACATGTGGTATCTTTATACTGCACACATATAGACATGTGGTATCTTTATACTGCACACATATAGACATGTGGTATCTTTATACTGCACACATATAGACATGTGGGATTCAAACCACGCACCGCCGGGGGATGCTTAGACGGATTATGTCAATGCTTTAATAGTGCGTGGTATATGACGTGGCAGCCGGGTCGGTTCTCTCTGTGTAGACATATGTGGGGCTGGTTTCCCTTCTTCCTGCGCCAGTCAGTGCCGCGATATAGACACAGACGGCTTCTCTAAATAAGTAATGGCGCCTACGTAACTGTTAACCCAAGTACATAGCATATATGTATATCTCATACATACTTACAATCTCATCAGTCTCTATATGATCCATCAAAGGTGCCTTTCGAGAGAGAGAGAGCGAGAGAGAAGGGGGGGGGGAGGGGTGAGGGACCGACAGGGAGAGATTATTTTGTAGGTTGGTATATCCAGTTCATCGGGCTGTAGGCTGTAGGACCAGTCGTCAATAGAAAACATGGGAAGCCATGTGTCTGCATAGGAACCCAAAGGCAGACCCCCGTGAGCGCCAGAACTCTTTCTTTTCATCACCTGATTTCAGGTGTTATTAGGCTTAGGCTGGGTCCCAGCACTAATTTATAGAAATGCGCGACGCATTTTTCCTATCAATCTGCGCAACGCCGCCCTGGCGAGCGAGTGTGAAAGTGCACTGAGGACGTAGGCGACAACAGAGATATAATGGAGCCCTAGCGGAGTGAGTCGAAGGCAGAGAGTGATATTCCAGTTGACACTGGTTGATAGCGACAGTGTTCAAATAAAGGCGCACCTCTTGACCGCATATTCCATATGATATATAGATATTGGTCAAATAATTAACCTCCATATATGTTGCCATGACTGTCAGAGTCTATAATTAATTTGAAGGGCTTTTGCATTGCCGCCCCCCCGGGGCCTTTTATCCTCCGCGGCAGATTCCTGATTTGAAAGCGGTGGGGGTAACACTAGATAACAGTGTAATACTAGATAAAACTAGGTCATGTAATAAATATTAATACACCTGGGGGGGCATTGTTACATATTAATGTAGCACTAGGTAAAACTAGATAATATAAGCAAACATTTCTAGATAATATATTAAGTAAACATTTCTAGATAATGTATTAAGTAAACATTTCTACATACCAACAAAAATGAGTAAACATTTCTGGATACCAAAAATGAGTAAACATTCCGAGATAATAAATAAACACATGGCAATTTTCGTAGGCTACCATATACAGAAAATGATATGTTGAATCTCTGGGCCAGTGCTGTGAAAGTTAAACTGGATCTAGAAACATCCCGGGACAATGGAATGGGTTTGGACGCAACACGTCCCAGACGCAGGTGCGGTGGCGCATACCCATGACCTACTGGTCTGCCACGCCGCCAGAGAGGTGTGGACATCTGCGTCATAGTGTCTTGTAAATAAACATATATATTCATTGTTCATGAGTAACAAAGTAACGATGCCGTCAAGCAGTGGTTTCTTTGCTTTGTTGCATTATTTGACGCCAATCCATTAATGTGTGACCAGAAGTTAAAGAGTCTGCAATGCATATTATATGTCGAATAAAACTACCCCCCCCCCCTCCCCTCCAACCTACACACACACACTGATGACTGTCTATAAAAGCCGCCTATACTCAGTCCCTCAGGCATTAACTCCGCTGAACAAAGGCGTAAGTTTTGTGCCATGTGATGCAGGTTGCGTCACGAATTGTGGAATTCTCGCCTTTGACTATTTCGTGATTGTCATGAAGTCGATGCTTTTGATGATGTGCTCAAATTGTGGCATTAGTTCTCGGCTATACCGGGGCCTCGTTCGCAAGCGACCGTTAGTCGACTAATGGTTGACGATTTGGCTGCCGAACGGTGATTTGTCCAACCATCTAGTCGACCAGAACGAACCATGCCGCCACCCACAGTTCCTCTGGTCGATTGTCGTCCAATATGGCGGAGGGAAATGAGCAGTAAGCGGTGTTCGCGTCATCTTTGTGGCGTATACTTAATCTGTAACTTCGTTTGCAAGTTGATATCCATTTAAACGAATTAAAATATAGCATGGTTCATACGTAATTGCTTATTTTGCCAATTTATCATGTTTTCGTGCTAAATGTTCACATGATCGAACTAACTGTACGCTCGTTTACAGTACCCTTATCTCTACTGTTTCGATTTTTGTTTGGGGGGGCGTTGGTACTCCTCCGGTCACCAAGCCGATACAGTGAGGCTCTAGCCAAAGGACACAGGGTGAAATGTTCTTTGTAATACAATTCAGTGACGATCCAGAATTTTGCACAAGAGGGTCAGGACACACGGCGGTTAAAGGTGCTTGTTATTGGTGTTATTTCCGCCATGAGACCGATTGTCAACCCTTTTCGACTATCCCGCGTTCGGCATTAGGCTGTAATGCGCAGGCGCAATGGCGAAATCTAGGTCAAGAAATAGTCGACTAGCTGTCGCTTGCGAACGAGGCCCGGGATGTCAATTTCATGGCTGGCAGAGTTGAGCGCTGGGACCTTCCGCGGAGTGTCATCGTTTGTGTGATCTGCTCAGCCTTGTCACTCGTGACAGCTTCTGGGAGTGGCAGTACGCCGATATAAATACGACGTCAGTCCCGAAGAGATCCGACTACCTTGGGGACAGGTCGATACAGGACACCCGGCATCACAAGAACTACCCTATTCGGACGCTTCGGCGTCCAGCAGCCCTGCTGGCCAATCGGTCCGATCATCCGGTGTTGTCCCCTGATGTCCCTGTTGTCACCTGTGAACTATTGCCGGGTTATCACTGAGGCTGCCGTTCATGCCTCATTATTGCTGAGGCTGCCGATCATCGCCGGGACATCGCTGGAGCTGCCGGTCATCGCCGGGACATCACTGGAGCCGCCGGTCATCGCGGGGACATCGCTGGAGCCGCCGGTCATCGCCGGGACATCACTGGAGCCGCCGGTCATCGCCGGGACATCGCTGGAGCCGCCGGTCATCGCCGGGACATCGCTGGAGCCGCCGGTCATCGCTGGGACATCGCTGGAGCCGCCGGTCATCGCGGGGACATCGCTGGAGCCGCCGGTCATCGCCGGGACATCGCTGGAGCCGCCGGTCATCGCCGGGACATCGCTGGAGCCGCCGGTCATCGCCGGGACATTGCTGGATCCGCTGGTCATCGCCAGGACATCGCTGGAGCTGCCAGTCATCGCCGGGACATCACTGGAGCCGCGGGACATCACTGGAGCCGCCGGTCATCGCCGGGACATCACTGGAGCCGCCGGTCATCGCGGGGACATCGCTGGAGTCAATATTTGGGAAATCGTCTTTGTTGTTGGTTGTGGTTTATTTGGTCTTGAAGGCCTTAATGCCCAAATGACACAACTTATAATCATGCAAACAGTTTGCATGGTGCGCAGTATTTTGAAAAACATACATTTACGTTGTGAAACAGAGACGATTTTCAATAAGATATATACACATTGCCAATTTCCTCAGGGTCGTTACATCAATGTAACACATTAGGGTCCGAAAGCGATCAAATGTTGGACGGTTCCAAGATATAGAATCAATATATATTTTACGAATATCCGTCTATTCTGTTGCGATACGATCTTGCGTACAGCTACTACAGATCTCAGCTGTAATAACAGAACATTTGTTTACCAAATGTGTGTTGAGAATCCATGGGGTGCATAGAAATCGGCCGCGCTTCGGAGTAATATTGGCTCCGCCTCGCAGCGTGGTTAAAAGGAAAGGAAAAGGGCATATAATCCGATAATTATCCGGGAGAGATAATAACCCTACTTAAGGGCGTGATTCCGGCATGCAAACACGCGCAATTGTGCTAATTGTCCTTATCGATCGAGCCACATAAACAAAATCTATTGCTGCGACGTCGCCGATCGTCAGGGGCCGGTTTCATGTAGCGGTCATAAGGCTGTCATAGCGCTGTTTACGACCGGGCACGGTCATAGCGCCAAATCTCGGTTTTATGTAGCGGTCATAGCCGCTAACACTTAGTAAATTGTTCATACTGGCGGTCTTAACTTATGACAGCTACCCCCAGTCTTAACGACGCTATGACCGGGCACCAGCCAGTTGTTAAGGTAAGCTACCCATAATAGCAAGGTAAAAGAACCCAGCATTTGTGATTATTTTATGGAAGTATACCCAATTACACACCTTCTGGTGAATTTTTAGGATACTTAAAATAATATTCTCCATTTTCCAAGTATACCCCCATTTCACAAAATCAGCAAAACTTGACACCTACCACGAATATGTAATTTTGCTACAATTCAGCTCAATATTAAGTCATTATCATCAGTAATAGCTCTTTGGAAAGCTTAAACCTAGTGTAACACATGAATGATATTCCAAATGTAAATAGTAGCCACAAAAAATAACAGAATGGTAATAATAAAGTGCATTATGCAAAATCAGGACAGGTTTTGCCCAAATTCGAAATCACCACCTTCACAAAATGGGCTATAATTTCATCAGAAATGAAAACTACTTTTAAAAACTTCTAAAAACATTGTTCTTGTAATAATATAAAGAAAAATATAGGTAGCCGTGCAAATTTCCCGAGAAACACGTCCTGAAGCTTGAAAATGTTATTTCACAAAAAACATTTGGCGCAGCTTATGTTCCACCAATTATCAGTAACTTACGCCTTGTGTTCACATTTTAATAAATCTGGTTATATATAATGGTCTCCGATATTATTATGATCTACACGAATGTTTTCTGAACTATTTACAAGTTTTCTCGATACTTTTTTCTTGAATGTTCCAAATTTATCACGAAGAGCCATTCTCGGGAAAATACCCTGTAAATGACGTCACGAATTGCGGATTCCCCTGTGAATGGCGTAACGAGTTAGGGATTCCCCTTTCACTGACAGCCCGGCGGGCCCGGCGCCCGGAGCCATAGCCTGAGGCCCGGAGCCATAGCCCGGCGCCCGCAGCCATATCCCGGCGCCCGGAACCATAGCCCGGCGCCCGCAGCCATAGCCTGACACCCGGAGCCATAGGCTGACGCCCGGAGCCTTACCCCGACGCCCATGGCCTTACCCCGGCGCCCGGAGCCATATCCCGGAGCGATAGCCCGGGGCGATACCAGTGCGACCGCTCGGAGCCATAGCCCGGCGCTCGAAGCCATAGCTCGGCGCTCGGAGCCATAGCCCGGCGTTCAGAATCATAGCCCGGCGCCCGGAGCCTTAGCCAGGCGACCGGAGTCATAATCCAGAGCCACAGCCCGAAGCATAGCCCCGAGCCATAGCCCGGCGCTCGAAGCCATAGCGCGGCGCTCGGAGCCATAGCCCGGCGTTCCGAATCATAGCCCGGAGCCTTAGCCAGACGACCGGAGCCATAGCCCGGAGCCACAGCCCGAAGCATAGCCCTGAGCCATATCTCGCGCCTAGAGCCATAGCCAGGCGACCGGAGCCATAACCTGGAGCCACAGCCCGAAGCATAGCCTGGAGCCATAGCCCGGAGCCACATTCCGGAGTTATATCCAGAGCAATAGCCCGGTGCCACATCCCGGAGTTATATCCGTTATATAGAAAAATATAGGTAGCCGTGCAAATTTCCCGAGAAACACGTCCTGAAGCTTGAAAATGTTATTTCACAAAACACATTTGGCGCAGCTTATGTTCCACCAATTATCAGTAACTTACGCCTTGTGTTCACATTTTAATAAATCTGGTTATATATAATGGTCTCCGATATTATTATGATCTACACGAATGTTTTCTGAACTATTTACAAGTTTTCTCGATACTTTTTTCTTGAATGTTCCAAATTTATCACGAAGAGCCATTCTCGGGAAAATACCCTGTAAATGACGTCACGAATTGCGGATTCCCCTGTGAATGGCGTAACGAGTTAGGGATTCCCCTTTCACTGACAGCCCGGCGGGCCCGGCGCCCGGAGCCATAGCCTGAGGCCCGGAGCCATAGCCCGGCGCCCGCAGCCATATCCCGGCGCCCGGAACCATAGCCCGGCGCCCGGAGCCATAGCCTGAGGCCCGGAGCCATAGCCCGGCGCCCGCAGCCATATCCCGGCGCCCGGAACCATAGCTCGGCGCCCGCAGCCATAGCCTGACACCCGGAGCCATAGGCTGACGCCCGGAGCCTTACCCCGACGCCCATGGCCTTACCCCGGCGCCCGGAGCCATATCCCGGAGCGATAGCCCGGGGCGATAGCAGTGCGAAGCCATAGCCCGGCGCCCGGGGCGACCGGAGCCATAGCTCGGAGCTATGGCCCGGAGTTATATCCCGGAGCCATAGCCAGGAACCATAGCCCGGATATATATCCCGGAGCCATAGCCCAGAGCCGTAGCCCAGCGCCACATCCCGGAGGTATATCCCGGAGCCATAGCCCAGAGCCGTAGCCCAGCGCCACATCCCGGAGGTATATCCCGGAGCCATAGCTCAAAGCCGTAGCCCAGCGCCACATCCCGGAGGTATAGCCCGGAGCCATAGCCCGAAGCATAGCCAGGAGCCATAGGCCGGCGCTCAGAGCCATAGCCCGGAGCCGGAGCCCAGCGCCCAGGGCTATAGTTGAGCTTCGGGAAGCGAGGGCGAGATCGCGAGAACGCGAGAGGAAGATCGCCAGGGCGAGATCGCGAGTGGCACAAAAATGCCACCATACTGGACTTGTATGATGTGATTGTTTATACAGTGGGTGTGACGCAATTTCGAGGAAACACCCAGTCATGTCAAAAAATAGATGGTTCTCTCCGGTCTTAGTGCCGACCGGCAGCTTTTTTGCTAATGAAACGCCGTCTTAGTTTATGACCAAGTCGTTAGTATGATCTATTTAGTCTTAGCGCTATGTCCGGTCAACGTTAAGACCATTCTTCATGACCGGCCCCAGGAGTGTAACTCATGGTGTAAGACGACAGTATATGGCACCGTATTATTCCTTATGACGTCACGTACATCTGTTTACTATTTTGTGGCTGAAAGAGCTATTATAGCTCTTTCATCTTATAGCATTGCTCTTAGTAAATCAGCTATCGTAAAGATGCTTTTGCTATGAAATGTAAACATAATGTGAACCGGCCGCATGAACTAATCTTTGGACTTGTCGTTGAATCAAAGATTAGGATCATAGAACATGCATCATTGTAACGTGTGTCGTCATCATTATAATGTCTATATGCACTATCCCTGATGGCATATTTATTAAGAATACAACTTGGGTACACTAAGGTGGCAAAAAGATTTTTCGGCGGGGTCATAGATCTAACCAATGGTGACCAACGTACGTATGACATGTGACTACAGAAGAAGGTTGCTGCACAAGTGATGTTGCTTAAAAACTTTCATTTATAAATTTCTTAAAGGGAAAGCCAAGACCAACGATGAATGATTTTTTATTAAAACTATGAAACAAAAGGAGTTTATTCACAGAAGGACACATTTTTAAGGAATCCGATAACGGAGTAATCATCGATTGATCGCTGAACACTGCCCCAGTCATAGAGGTAGCACCTTGCAGCTTATGATGACGTCACGGTAGCGGTCCACTATTTCCCATCCTCGCCCGCCCGCTGTTGCAGCCCGTCACCGAGCCTCAATTACTGGACACGTGAGTTCAAAAACTCACCGGCCGTCAATCTTATTGGATGCCAGGGCTTTATTAGGATATAAGGTTTATGTGATCACAATTAAGCGTATTGGCCGGATCGTGTAACGTTAAAACCAGAATCTTTGTGGCGCTACCATTTACATATAGGCCTACGTATCACAGTTGAAACGGTGTGCCTTTTCAACCGGTGATTACCCCGGCTTGGCACCCCCCCCCCCCCCCCCCCCCCAACAGACACACCATCCTTAACTAAGCGCAACTCCGTCATTAGTTTAATGTTCCTAACGTTAGTTTAGATGGTTAATCAGTTGACACTCGAAAACTCGTTACCCAGTGTGGTCAATGACAAAGGCAATAAACATGTTAAACAGTTCACGGCTGCAAATTCATTATTTGATCAGGGACGTCTCCTTTTCTGCTCCATTTTTTATGCACAAGTACTCCCACTCTGCCAGCAGAGGGCGTTCGTTTCTCATATCACCTCTGCCCCACGTCACCGCTCACCTCATGGTTGATCTCAACGGTGTTGGGGTCACGAATGGTTTTAGAGGGTTCTTTTTATAAAATATTGTATTTTCTGTGCAGAATTTGAAAAATATGAACATTCCGGTTGTCAAATCGTCACAATGGAAGAGTTAAGCGAACAAATATTTCAAAATAACACGTGTCCAGAGTTCAAAACGATTCACGCCGTTGACCTCAATCGAACTCGAAGATATAGTTCGAAAATTACAAGGCTTCTAAGTAATCAAACTCGAATGAATTCCTCCCGTACAGTACCAGCAGTACAGTAAATGTTAAACAGTAGTATATTTGATGGCAAACTGCGAATCTATGTTCGATTAGATTCATTTCAATTTTCGCGCATGATAATTCTGATGGTAAACTTTGACGTGGGGCAGAGATATACTGTACCACACGCTCCAGTGACCTAGTGACCCACCTAGTGTCCTTCATCCTGATTGGTTGATAGGAGGCCAGGGGAAATTAAATATCTGCGCCCACCGAAAGGACACTTAATTATCTATACTAATAAAATGAAGCTGTCTGTCTGTCTATCTGTCTGTCTGTCTGTCTGCCTGCCTGTCTGTCTGTCTGTCTGTCCCACCTATGCACCCGACTCGATGCATGCACTGTGGGCTGCCTTCGATGTATATGCAACCGAACCATTGCATGCACTGCATGGGCCGCCTTGGATGCATCAACGCCTATCGCTGGCATCAACATTGTCGCTTTTAGATCTGTCAACACTATCGCTGGCATCAACATTGTCGCTTTTAGATCTGTCAACACTATCGCTGGCATCAACATTGTCGCTTTTAGATCTGTCAACACTATCGCTGGCATCAACATTGTCGCTTTTAGATCTGTCAACACTATCGCTGGCATCAACATTGTCGCTTTTAGATCTGTCAACACTATCGCTGGCATCAACATTGTCGCTTTTAGATCTGTCAACACTATCGCTGGCATCAACATTGTCGCTTTTAGATCTGTCAACACTATCGCTGGCATCAACATTGTCGCTTTTAGATCTGTCAACACTATCGCTGGCATCAACATTGTCGCTTTTAGATCTGTCAACACTATCGCTGGCATCTACATTGTGGCCCTTAGATGTGTCGACACTATAGCTGGGTGCTTATCTGCTCATCCCGCATGGTGACCATGGTCTGCGGTGGGCTACCTTGCTTGGTGCCAACATTGATAATATGATGTATAATTACTTAGAAATGCATTTCATCCCCAAGATGATATGGACAGCCACACAGAAGCTTAGGGCAGATCAAGCACATAACTGTCATAAGGCGGCTACGGTAATAACACGTATTGATATTCAAAAAGGAGGTCTGGATTCTTGTCTATTGTTAAAGCTATTTGATTCCATGGTGCTTCCTATTTTATTGTGTGGCGCAGAAATATGGGGACTTGGCTGCATAGAGGACGTCGAGAAGGTTCAGGTTAAGTTTTGTAAATACATTCTGGGAATTGGCAAATCCACGTCGAATCTAGCCGTGCTCGGTGAATTAGGCCGTCTACCGATTCAGTGTAATAGAGAAGTAAAAGTAATCAAATACTGGGTTAAACTGTTACAGATGCCAGAAGATAGATTGGCTAAAGCCAGTTATAGACTGTTATGCTCGCATGATGACGTCGGTAGAATAAGGCGGCGGCTCCAGCGAAGAATTTGTTATTTAAGCATGGATTTGGTGTTGCATGGCTTAGTTAAGAAGTAGGTGACGCGAGGTTTTTTATTCAGGAAGTGTCACAACGAATGAAGGATATCCACTCACAAATATGGTATACGGATGTATGTGAAAATGGCAAATTATCGAACGAATAATGCTTTTATAAGACGTTATTAAAACCGGAACGATATTTAACAGTAATTAAGAGTGAACGACTAAGAAAGGCCTATAGTAGATTCAGATGTGGTAACCATGATCTTATGATAGACAAAGGTAGACATTTAAACATGCCCTTACAGGATAGACTGTGTCCGTATTGCCAAGGAATCTGTGCTGACGAAGTCGAGTCTCAAATCCATTTTCTACTTAAATGTCATTTATACGCCGATTTTCGACAAAAGTATATTTGCCCAGTGTATTATAATTATCCATCAATAGACAGTTTTGTGCAGTTGATGAGCAGCGAAAATGAGAAGACATTATACGGAATATGTACATTTATCGTCGCTGCCTTGAGAAAGAGAAGGCAAGAGGTGTTATCTGCACATTAGCGCAATTTTGTATTTTTATTTTTTTTGTCGCTGTGTGTTTCTTTTGGTTTTTTTTACTAATTAATTGTACCAGGGCTGGAGGCCAGCCAATAGTACGCAATAAAACTGTACTGTACTGTGCATTGATAATATTTCTCCCAATGCCTTATCGCCCAAACCGTCATCAAAGCAAACAAATCCCGTACTGCCTCGCGCCCACAACTTCCCATCAGTAGCATGAGAACGAACTCTGCCCAGGGAACTCTGCCCAGGGAACTCTGCCCGGGGAACTCTGCCCAGGGAACTCTGCCCGGGGAACTATATTACGCTGCTCTTAAAATCAATTACGGCAGCATCCAATTTCACAGTACAGTTAAGCGCAATTCTACCGTTCCAACGAGGACTTCAGGCAGATTTTGTCCCCACAAAACGGCAAACGGTATGTTCACATCCAAAAAATAAGCGGACTACATGCGGAAACCGCGCTAGACATCGGTTACCGCAGTGTCCAACTTACATGCGGAAACAACGATAGACACCAGTTACCGCAGTGTCCACCGCAGTATCCAATGTTGCAGCAAAACGGATTACACGCAGTATCAACTGTGTAGTTAAGCGGACTACATGCGGGAACCGCGCTAGACATCGGTTACCGCAGTATCCAACTTACATGCGGAAACAACGATAGACACCAGTTACCGCAGTATCCACCGCAGTATCCAATTTTGCAGCTAAACGGATTACACGCAGTATCAACTTTGCAGGTAAGGGGACTACATGCGGGAACAGCGCTAGACGTTCCGCGAGCGGAGCGGTCGAGTGGGCGGCTAGTGAGAATAAACATACGCGCTCTGTAGGGCTTCAAGATCACTGCATCAATAACGAAAAACCTGTTTACCAAGTGCGTGTTGGGAACCCGGGGGTGGGTGTAGACCGTGTTTCCGGGTAATACTAGCCCAGTCCGTCCGCGTGGTTAGCAGGAAACGACACCGCCTATAATCTGATAATTATCCGGAACAAAATAGGAACCCTTTTTAAGAGCGTTATTCCGGCATACAAACAAGTGCAATTGTGCCAATTTTCAAGTTCCGGTGACCTGATGTATTTAAACCAGGTTAACACGGCTAGGTTAACACGGCGAGGTTAACACGGCGAGGTAAGCATGACAGGTTTAACACGGCGAAATTAACACGGCGAGTTAACACAGCGAGGTTAACACGGCGAGATAAGCACGACAGGTTTAACACAGCGAGTTTGACACGGCGAGGTAAGCACGACAGGTTTAACATGGCGAAGTTAACACGGCGAGGCTAACACGACGAGGTAAGCACGACAGGTTTAACACGGCGAGGTAAGCACGACCGGTTTGACACGGCGAGGTTAACACGGCAAGGTTGACACGGCGAGGTAAGCATGACATGTTTAACACGGCGAGGTTAACACGGCGAGGTTAACACGACGAGGTAAGCACGACAGGTTTAACACGGCGAGGTTAACACGGCGAGGTAAGCACGACAGGTTTAACACGGCGAGGTAAGTACGACAGGTTTAACACGGCAAGGTTAACACGGCGACGTTAACACGGCGAAGTTAACACGGCGAGGTAAGCACGATAGGTTTAACACGGCGAGGTTAACACGGCGAGATAAGCACGACAGGTTTAACACGGCGAGGTTAACACGGCGAGGTAGGTACGACAGGTTTAACACGGCGAGGTAAGCACGACAGGTTTAACACGGCGAGGTTAACACGGCGAGTTTAACACGGCGATGTTAACACGGCGATGTTAACACGGCGATGTTTACATGGCGAGGTAAGCACGACAGGTTTAACACGGCGAGGTTAACACGACGAGGTTAACACGACGATGTTAACACGGCGAGGTTAACACGGCGATGTTAACACGGCGAGGTTAACACGATGAGGTAAGCACGACAGGTTTAACACGGCGAGGTTAACACGATGAGGTAAGTACGACAGGTTTAACACGGCGAGGTTAACACGGTGAGGTTAACATGGCGAGGTTAACACGGCGAGGTAAGCACGACAGGTTTAACACGGCGAGGTTAACACGATGAGGTAATCACGACAGGTTTAACACGGCGAGGTTAACATGGCGAGGTAAGCACGACAGGTTCAACACGGCGAGGTTAACACGATGAGGTAATCACGACAGGGTTAATACGGCGAGGTTAACACAGCGAGTTTGACACGGCGAGGTAAGCACGACAGGTTTAACATGGCGAAGTTAACACGGCGAGACTAACACGACGAGGTAAGCACGACAGGTTTAACACGGCGAGGTAAGCACGACCGGTTTGACACGGCGAGGTTAACACGGCAAGGTTGACACGGCGAGGTAAGCATGACATGTTTAACACGGCGAGGTTAACACGGCGAGGTTAACACGACGAGGTAAGCACGACAGGTTTAACACGGCGAGGTTAACACGGCGAGGTAAGCACGACAGGTTTAACACGGCGAGGTAAGCACGACAGGTTTAACACGGCAAGGTTAACACGGCGACGTTAACACGGCGAAGTTAACACGGCGAGGTAAGCACGATAGGTTTAACACGGCGAGGTTAACACGGCGAGATAAGCACGACAGGTTTAACACGGCGAGGTTAACACGGCGAGGTAAGTACGACAGGTTTAGCACGGCGAGGTAAGCACGACAGGTTTAACACGGTGAGGTTAACACGGCGAGTTTAACACGGCGATGTTAACACGGCGATGTTAACACGGCGATGTTTACATGGCGAGGTAAGCACGACAGGTTTAACACGGCGAGGTTAACACGGCGAGGTTAACACGGCGATGTTAACACGGCGAGGTTAACACGGCGATGTTAACACGGCGAGGTTAACACGATGAGGTAAGCACGACAGGTTTAACACGGCGAGGTTAACACGATGAGGTAAGTACGACAGGTTTAACACGGCGAGGTTAACACGGCGATGTTAACACGGCGAGGTTAACACGGCGAGGTAAGCACGACAGGTTTAACACGGCGAGGTTAACACGATGAGGTAAGTACGACAGGTTTAACACGGCGAGGTTAACACGGCGAGGTTAACACGGCGAGGTTAACACGGCGAGGTAAGCACGACAGGTTTAACACGGCGAGGTTAACACGATGAGGTAAGTACGACAGGTTTAACACGGCGAGGTTAACACGGCGAGGTTAACACGGCGGGGTAAGCACGACAGGTTTAACACGGCGAGGTTAACATGGCGAGGTAAGCACGACAGGTTTAACACGGCGAGGTTAACACGATGAGGTAAGCACGACAGGTTTAACACGGCGAGGTTAACACGGCGAGGTTAACACGGCGAGGTTAACACGGCGAGGTAAGCACGATAGGTTTAACACGGCGAGGTTAACACGGCGAGATAAGCACGACAGGTTTAACACGGCGAGGTTAACACGGCGAGGTAAGTACGACAGGTTTAACACGGCGAGGTAAGCACGACAGGTTTAACACGGCGAGGTTAACACGATGAGGTAATCACGACAGGTTTAACACGGCGAGGTTAACACGGCGAGGTAAGCACGACAGGTTTAACACGGCGAGGTTAACACGATGAGGTAAGCACGACAGGTTTAACACGGCGAGGTAAGTACGACAGGTTTAACACGGCAAGGTTAACACGGCGACGTTAACACGGCGAAGTTAACACGGCGAGGTAAGCACGATAGGTTTAACACGGCGAGGTTAACACGGCGAGATAAGCACGACAGGTTTAACACGGCGAGGTTAACACGGCGAGGTAAGTACGACAGGTTTAACACGGCGAGGTAAGCACGACAGGTTTAACACTGCGAGGTTAACACGGCGAGTTTAACACGGCGATGTTAACACGGCGATGTTAACACGGCGATGTTTACATGGCGAGGTAAGCACGACAGGTTTAACACGGCGAGGTTAACACGGCGAGGTTAACACGGCGAGGTTAACACGGCGAGGTTAACACGGCGATGTTAACACGGCGAGGTTAACACGATGAGGTAAGCACGACAGGTTTAACACGGCGAGGTTAACACGATGAGGTAAGCACGACAGGTTTAACACGGCGAGGTTAACACGATGAGGTAAGCACGACAGGTTTAACACGGCGAGGTTAACACGGCGAGGTTAACACGGCGAGGTAAGCACGACAGGTTTAACACGGCGAGGTTAACACGGCGAGGTTAACACGGCGAGGTAAGCACGACAGGTTTAACACGGCGAGGTTAACACGATGAGGTAATCACGACAGGTTTAACACGGCGAGATTAACACGGCGAGGTTAACACGGCGAGGTAAGCACGACAGGTTTAACACGGCGGGGTAAGCACGACAGGTTTAACACAGCGAGGTTAACACGATGAGGTAAGCACGACAGGTTTAACACGGCGAGGTTAACACGATGAGGTAAGCACGACAGGTTTAACACGGCGAGGTTAACACGGCGAGGTTAACACGGCGAGGTAAGCACGACAGGTTTAACACGGCGAGGTTAACACGATGAGGTAATCACGACAGGTTTAACACGGCGAGGTTAACACGATGAGGTAATCACGACAGGTTTAACACGGCGAGATTAACACGGCGAGGTTAACACGGCGAGGTAAGCACGAAAGGTTTAACACGGCGAGGTTAACACGGCGAGGTAAGTACGACAGGTTTAACACGGCGAGGTAAGCACGACAGGTTTAACACAGCGAGGTTAACACGGCGAGGTAAGCACGACAGGTTTAACACGGCGGGGTTAACACGGCGAGGTTAACACGGCGAGGTTAACACGGCGAGGTAAGCACGACAGGTTTAACACGGCGAGGTTAACACGATGAGGTAATCACGACAGGTTTAACACGGCGAGATTAACACGGCGAGGTTAACACGGCGAGGTAAGCACGAAAGGTTTAACACGGCGAGGTTAACACGGCGAGGTAAGTACGACAGGTTTAACACGGCGAGGTAAGCACGACAGGTTTAACACAGCGAGGTTAACACGGCGAGGTAAGCACGACAGGTTTAACACGGCGGGGTTAACACGGCGAGGTTAACACGGCGAGGTTAACACGGAGAGGTTAACACGGCAAGGTTAACACGATGAGGTAAGCACGACAGGTTTAACACGGCGAGGTTAACACGGCTGGGTAAGCACGACAGGTTTAACACGGCGAGGTTAACAAGGCGAGGTTAACACGGCGAGGTAAGCATGACAGGTTTAACACGGCGAGGTTAACACGGTGAGGTAAATACGACAGGTTTAACACGGCGAGGTTGACACGGCGAGGTTAACACGGCGAGGTAAGCACGACAGGTTTAACACGGCGAGGTTAACACGGCGAGACTAACACGACAGGTTTAACAAGGTGAGGTTAACACGGTGATTGATTCGTCGCTCTGACCTATTCTCTAGTCTGTTCCGCAGACCGGTGAGCGGAGTTCGTGGGGCAGACTAACATATCCTATTCGTGTTCCTCTTTCTTGTGACTGCAATAGCTTATTGTTTATACCCGTGATTTCACGGATCATCACTGAAGGTATGTTGCTGCTAGGACTATGACCGGAAAGCAGGCTTGCTCACTAGGCTTTACCGGTATCCACTGATTAGTTCATGTAAGGCGCCTCGTTTGCGGGTAATTAGCCCTTCACGAGTCGATAAGCTCACATTGTTCACTCTTGGTATCGACCGCTCTCCTAGCCACAGCAAGATTCTCAGTTTTTGTTCATATCGTCTGCGTCTTCCACAGAACACAGATTACTAAATTACGACTTCACGACCAAAACAGAAAAATCTGCATGTCCTCATTCTCTGGACTATGGCTCCGCTCGCTGGACTATGGCTCCGTGCGCTGGACTTTGGGCTCAGGGCGCCGGGCTATGGCTCCGTGCGCTGGACTTGGGCTCTGGGCGCCGGGCTATGGCTCCGTGCGCTGGACTTGGGCTCAGGGCGCCGGGTTATGGCTCCGTGCGCTGGATTGGGCTCTGGGCGCCGGGCTTTGGCTCCGTGCGCTGGACTGTGCGCACTGGGCGCCGGGCTTCCATAAGTTGCACACTATACATTATTGTTGCAATAAGTGGCACACTATACATTATTGTTGCAACAAGTGGCACACTAACACTATACATTATTGACGTTTACCTTGCCCCAATATGTCCGTAACCGATCTGCGTTTCATTTTCGAACATCGTGATCCTGCAATATGCGAGTGGGAACCCACATGTACATGTTAACTGGCTGGTGTCCGGTCATAGCGTCGCTAAGACTGGGGACGCAGGCATAATTTAAGACCGCCACTATGAACAATTTACTAAGTGTAAGCGGCTAAGACCGTGACATACAACCGAGATTTGGCGCTATGCCCGTTCCCGGTTGTAAACTGCGCTATGACTGCAACATGAAACCTATTTGATAGACAACGTCATTCTGATGTTTTTTTTCAGTTTCTTGCTGCTATGAATTCATACAATGTTCAATAACGAAGGTCGACGCACACATCAACTGTCTCTCAAACCATCTGTTTATTTCACAACGCCAAAGCCACACACCATTCTTGGTAACAATGCATTGTAAACGTTAAAAAAGGCAACGAGAAAATACTTCACGAATACCGGTATGGGTTCGGTAAGTATTCAGGACTCGGCAGAAACGAATACCTGCTGACGAACAAACTGTTTTATGTCAAAGTTCGAGGCGAATAGATGCGTTCGGTTTTCATTACAAACTAGTACACCGTATGAATAGCTAGTCATTCAGCCCAGAAACATGATTCTCAATATACAGAACAATGGTGCAATGTAAATAATGGTAACAGAGATTACGGATTACATAGGCCACCACGTTACAAATACGACTATCCGGGAGGCATTCGACCAAACCAACGGGAAAGCGAAACCGAAACCGAAACCGGTTTCAACGCTTAACGTGCCCAAGCTCTTGGATTGCTTTCAGTTATGAGTAAACCTGTTCCCGCGGTTAATCTCGGGTCAACGCGATCAGTTTGACAGAGCAGTCTGGGATAAAATAGAACAGGCCGCAGTTGAAGCGGGATATAAAGCGTTCTGCACACCTTTATTCGTCCTACAGCTACAATAGGGATATTTAACGTCTGTGGGGTAATCCAGTGGCGGATTTCACCAACGCATTTAGCATACTACGGGGCTTCCTCGGCCAACGCTACCATGTAAATGATAGGACATGTTAGCCAATTAACTGTTGTTAAACCAGGTTACAGAAAATTATAAACCATGGACAACAGAAAACGGTGGATCTTGTATATGCAGAAACGACTCGTTATATACGAAATAATTCCACCAATTTACTATGTGTAACATTGCCATCGTCACAATGACTTACAGCACTACAAGCACGTAGATTTAAGTAGCACGTTTTAACGATGTAGGTCATATCGCGACGAGCACATGTTTTTTTGTTTCTTGTGGGTATACATGTCATAACTGCTTCGGCGTTCTGTTGTGATCAATCGATTTGCTGGTATTATCGGTTCTAGTTAGGAGAAGAAATAATTGAAAACATGAAAATGCTCTCTCAACTTGTCTACAATCGTCTGTCTTGGATTTCGCAGGTATAATTTTCCTCAACCCAAACAATTTGATTAACAAATAAAAAATATCCCGATGGGGAAACAAATACAAAAATGAATTTGAAGTGCGATATTGGTAGATTCACACAAGAACAACGGTGGGAGTCAATCCCCATAGCAACATGTCCGTTATAGTAGTCACTTCTCAGCCTGTCGGGACTTCAGATGAACACTTTCACACGGCGCGCAGAGATCCCAGTCAACGCCACCTTTCACCCCCCAGATACACGAGGTGCAGGGCGGTGACGCAATGTATCCTCGGGCATATTCCGCACAGACAAACCCACCGCGTCAACCAGTGACGTCACTCCCTGGCGGGGAAGCCGCTGTATGAGGCAGTATGCCGTGGAGACCAGTTGGGGGGGACATGCCGACCCCGCAACCCTCCCACGCCAGACATCTAGCAGTATGCCGTGGAGACCAGGGGGGGGGGACATGCCGACCCCGCAACCCTCCCACGCCAGACATCTAGCAGTATGCCGTGGAGACCAGGGGGGGGGGGACATGCCGACCCCGCAACCCTCCCACGCCAGACATCTAGCAGTATGCCGTGGAGACCAGGGGGGGGGACATGCCGACCCCGCAACCCTCCCACGCCAGACATCTAGCAGTATGCCGTGGAGACCAGGGGGGGGGGACATGCCGACCCCGCAACCCTCCCACGCCAGACATCTAGCAGTATGCCGTGGAGACCAGGGGGGGGGACATGCCGACCCCGCAACCCTCCCACGCCAGACATCTAGCAGTATGCCGTGGAGACCAGGGAGGGGGGGGACATGCCGGCCCCGCAACCCTCCCACGCCAGACATCTAGCAGTATGCCGCGGAGACCAGGGAGGGGGGGGACATGCCGGCCCCGCAAACCTCCCACGCCAGACATCTAGCAGTATGCCGTGGAGACCAGGGGGGGGGGACATGCCGGCCCCGCAACCCTCCCACGCCAGACATCTAGCAGTATGCTGTGGAGACCAGGGGGGGGGGACATGCCGACCCCGCAACCCTCCCACGCCAGACATCTAGCAGTATGCCGTGGAGACCAGGGGGGGGGGGACATGCCGGCCCCGCAAACCTCCCACGCCAGACATCTAGCAGTATGCCGTGGAGACCAGGGGGGGGGACATGCCGACCCCGCAACCCTCCCACGCCAGACATCTAGCAGTATGCCGTGGAGACCAGGGGGGGGGGGGGGGGACATGCCGGCCCCGCAACCCTCCCACGCCAGACATCTAGCAGTATGCCGTGGAGACCAGGGGGGAAATGCCGGCCCCGCAACCCTCCCACGCCAGACATCTAGCAGTATGCCGTGGAGACCAGGGGGGGGACATGCCGACCCCGCAACCCTCCCACGCCAGACATCTAGCAGTATGCCGTGGAGACCAGGGGGGGGGACATGCCGGCCCCGCAACCCTCCCACGCCAGACATCTAGCAGTATGTCGTGGAGACCAGGGGGGGGGGACATGCCGGCCCCGCAACCCTCCCACGCCAGACATCTAGCAGTATGCCGTGGAGACCAGGGGGGGGGACATGCCGGCCCCGCAACCCTCCCACGCCAGACATCTAGCAGTATGCCGTGGAGACCAGGGGGGGGGACATGCCGACCCCGCAACCCTCCCACGCCAGACATCTAGCAGTATGCCGTGGAGACCAGGGGGGGGACATGCCGACCCCGCAACCCTCCCACGCCAGACATCTAGCAGTATGCCGTGGAGACCAGGGGGGGGGACATGCCGACTCCGCAACCCTCCCACGCCAGACATCTAGCAGTATGCCGTGGAGACCAGGGGGGGGGGGACATGCCGGCCCCGCAACCCTCCCACGCCAGACATCTAGCAGTATGCCGTGGAGACCAGTGGGGGGGACATGCCGACCCCGCAACCCTCCCACGCCAGACATCTAGCAGTATAAGTAAGTCGGCACCGGTGGGGGGGGGGGGGGCACATCTGAACACTGGAGAGAACACTGAAGGTCACACCCTAGAGCCAGACAGACTGGACCAGACGAGGGAGGTCATCTGGAGTTTTTTGGGGTGCTGGAGACGCTGCGGTGGCTGTAGCAGTCTGAGGTGGAGAGCGGGCTTCTGGAGCGGGACCTGTAGCGCGTCCCGTTAGGGGAGCGAGGGTCCTTGCGGCGTCTGGAAGGAGCAAGGCGGTATGGACCGTTAAACAGACAGAGACAACAGGTGGTATACACTGTTATACAGACACACACAGCAGGCGGTATACACTGTTATACAGACAACAGGTTTTATACACCGTTATACAGACAGCCACAACATGGTGCATAACCGTTATACAGACAGGCCCAATAGCGGACACAGGAGGGAGCCAGTCATAAGGGGAGAACTGGATGATAATGGATCCATCTACCACGTCAGGACTCATTAAAACCCAATATTGTAGATTGTAAATACCATTTGTGAGTAGTATGTGAGCTATACTGAAACACTGCGGACGTTCTTCCGAGGTAGCGCGAACCATTGTTTCCGCATATCTAACGTAATACTCGCCCAGTGCATTTACTGCAGCTTTCGCTTTCGCGAGAATTACAATTAGATCAACACCGTTCGGCGTCTCGCACTGACGTGGCAGAACGACCTTACGCTGGTTCCCTTATCGGTCACTTCGTGGTCTTGGACAGTGTTCATAAACACAGGTAGCTTACGCACGAACAGTGCATTTTCATCGTAGCCTCACCAGCTCGGTGTGGTGGTGCTCATGATCAACATATCAAGAAATGGTATTCAACATAATTTTAGCACTTCCTTCATTCAGAAAGCCAAAAATAAAGCTGCAAATCCATCCTATTTCGCAGTCGGACGGACGCCAACCGTAAAAAGAAAGCATATTTTGCTATTGAACCCGACAATCGCTCGACACATGTCTCACTTAGCGCTGTGAATTATCTTCTAGGTCTATTGGTCCTTACCTCTTCCTCTGGCGGACAGAGCCGTCCGTGCTGGGCTCGCTGTCAGACTTACCTTTTCCTCTGGCGGACAGAGACGTCCGTGCTGGGCTCGCTGTCCGACTTACCTTTTCCTCTGGCGGACAGAGCCGTCCGCGCTGGGCTCGCTGTCAGACTTACCTTTTCCTCTGGCGGACAGAGCCGTCCGTGCTGGGCTCGCTGTCAGACTTACCTCTTCCTCTGGCGGACAGAGCCGTCTGTGCTGGGTTCGCTGTCCGACTTACCTCTTCCTCTGGCGGACAGAGCCGTCTGTGCTGGGCTCGCTGTCCGACTTACCTCTTCCTCTGGCGGACAGAGCCGTCCGTGCTGGGCTCGCTGTCCGACTTACCTCTTCCTCTGGCGGACAGAGCCGTCCGTGCTGGGCTCGCTGTCCGACTTACCTTTTCCTCTGGCGGACAGAGCCGTCTGTGCTGGGCTCGCTGTCCGACCCACCTCTTCCTCTGGCGGACAGAGCCGTCCGTGCTGGGCTCGCTGTCCGACTTACCTCTTCCTCTGGCGGACAGAGCCGTCTGTGCTGGGCTCGCTGTCCGACTTACCTCTTCCTCTGGCGGACAGAGCCGTCTGTGCTGGGCTCGCTGTCCGACTTACCTTTTCCTCTGGCGGACAGAGCCGTCCGTGCTGGGCTCGCTGTCCGACTTACCTTTTCCTCTGGCGGACAGAGCCGTCCGTGCTGGGCTCGCTGTCCGACTTACCTCTTCCTCTGGCGGACAGAGCCGTCCGTGCTGGGCTCGCTGTCCGACCCACCTCTTCCTCTGGCGGACAGAGCCGTCCGTGCTGGGCTTGCTGTCAGACTTACCTTTTCCTCTGGCGGACAGAGCCGTCTGTGCTGGGCTCGCTGTCCGACTTACCTTTTCCTCTGGCGGACAGAGCCGTCCGTGCTGGGCTCGCTGTCCGACTTACCTTTTCCTCTGGCGGACAGAGCCGTCTGTGCTGGGCTCGCTGTCCGACTTACCTCTTCCTCTGGCGGACAGAGCCGTCTGTGCTGGGCTCGCTGTCCGACTTACCTTTTCCTCTGGCGGACAGAGCCGTCTGTGCTGGGCTCGCTGTCCGACTTACCTCTTCCTCTGGCGGACAGAGCCGTCTGTGCTGGGCTCGCTGTCCGACTTACCTTTTCCTCTGGCGGACAGAGCCGTCTGTGCTGGGCTCGCTGTCCGACTTACCTCTTCCTCTGGCGGACAGAGCCGTCTGTGCTGGGCTCGCTGTCCGACTTACCTCTTCCTCTGGCGGACAGAGCCGTCCGTGCTGGGCTCGCTGTCCGAGTCGCTGTCGCAGCTGCTGCTTGAGCTGCTGGAGCTTGATCCGGAACTGGAGCTGTCCGAGTTGAGGATCGTGGGTCGGCTGAGATCCACCTTGTCCGCCACGGCCGCCAGCTCCGGGCGGTGGCGCTGTGGGTGGGATAACGCGGCGTGAATGAAGGAATGAATGAGGTGTTTTAGGCCACATCCGTGCACACATAGGCTAAACCTGTCCCAATGAGACGCATGGTATAATATGTGAAACAATATATTAAGCAGATTTAAAGGAAAATGCCAAACTCCTTTGACTCAACAATAAAATGTGAGCCCCATGCAATTTTGTAGAATGGTGATTCTACCAAATATGTCGAATGTTATGTTTGCGCCATGCCAACACTAATGAACAAAGGTAGTTCATCGGCCATAGCAAACGTAGGGAGTTACCCCGGGTACATGGCTCCGCTCTTCCCGTCCATCATCCATTGACGCGACGCGACGCGTTAAAACGTCTTCAATATACAACCCACCAACCATACCGGACGGTTTAATGGAGTTACATTTCGCCGCCTCATGGGGCTCAGTATCGTGCGATCTGCGTACCTTGACAGGTATAGGCTCTATGCCATCTCATGCACATGAAGGCTACAGCGGGCTGAGCGACCTCCCGGGACAAGGTTGGTTGATTGTATATTCAGGACGCTTTAACCACTTTTGGTCATATCGCGTCAATGGGGGAAGGAAGAGAGAGTGGTCCCTGCGGGTAAGGCCCTACTCTTTGCGAAGGCCATGGGATCTTTATTCTGCGACCACACAGACTCCCTGGACAAGGCTATGGCGTTGGATGAAAATTGCCCCAGATACAGAAGCCAGGGCGCAAACCACCGACCCATTGATCCGCAGCTCATCCTACCTACTAACTGAACTAGTGACACCCCCTCGACGCTACGAACCTGGAGACAAACGAATTAGGCCAGTTGCGTGAACACGAGGGCTAAATTAGTTCAAGAAACCTCGGAGGACAATGAGTGGCTTGGGTGAAACACGCCTGTCCCAGCACGCACCTTGAGCACCTTGTACCACTTGGCGGAGAGCTTGGGTCGGCCGCGCACCGCCTTGTGCCACACGACCGGGAAGTTGGTGACGCTGCAGAAGTTCTGCGTCACGGCCACCGTGTCGTCCATGTTGAGGACGACGTGCCACCAGCCGCCGGGCACGAAGACCGTCTCCCCGGGTCCTTGCAGGATCTCCAGCTGTCGTGGCAGCACCGGGGGGTGGGAAAAGGTCAATTACTATGTACAGCATAACGGCCTTACTAGGAGGATTATATCAGGAAACTTTAGAATGGCGTTAAGGGATTGTTACGTCCAAAATAGCATTCCATCCGTGAAGGTGCTCGGAGGGTGTACAGCTGAAGAAGATTGAGGACTGGAGATACTTAAAGACTCCTCGGGGCATGTGATTAAAACAGGATGCTGATTGGTTAAACGAATATCATGCTTACCGGTTTGGTCAGAGCCTTTAGGCGAGGATAGGGTAGAAGATTTGATACACTCATATCGCACGACAAGCAATGTCATTTCGTACCACAAAAAGAGTAATTATCACTGTAACAGATGCCAAACCGAAAGTTTCTACAAGTACCCAATCGCAGGGATGGGATGGGTTTATCCCGGACGTGGTGTCCCCAAGGGGCCGCCATTAAGTGAGTTAACACTGACCGGCTTGTACTCCTGGGGCCACGAGGGGAGCTGGGTGCGCGGGTAGACGTATCTGAACCAGGTGATGGCCTCGTCTCGCTGCTTACTGCCTTCTCCAGGCTGGGGCTTCAACAGCTCCTTGGGGCACTGCGTGGGGAACAGGCACCACCTGGCGACAGAGGCAACAACCGTGATCAAAATACTCCTTCCAAGGCACCAGGATGGTACTCACAACTAAATAATAGTTTGATCTTCTCTCTGAAAATTTGAAAAACTACATTTGCTCCGCACAAACTGTACAAGAACGCAGCCGTATTGCCGTAGTGTTTTAAAGAAGCGTTACATTTCAAGACTTGTACTTCATTCAGGTTCATGACAAAAAGTTTACCGAAGTGACATCTGCCACATGATGGCGTTGTTTGATAGTCCGGTGATAAACTATTTGGTAAATCACAACATCCCATATGGTAGCATATATCTAACATTAACGAAGGCCGTTAATACATATCAATATATGTACGCCACTTGTAATGTATATGAGACCAATCACCAGATCATTAAAGCGTCTCATAAATGTCAGTAAATGTCAGTCTATCTAGGATCGCAAGAGCATTGACTGACACAATGCCACGATGTAGCGAAGAGTGGCGGGGCTTCACCCGCTGTGCCAGCAGTTGTGGTCTGACTCATGCATATGGTTGGTTGTGTTTTCAGGACGCTTTAACCATTTTTGTCAAATCGCGGCAATCAGAGAAGGAAGGGAGAGCGGAGCCATGTCCCCGGGGGTAACCCCCTACTCTTTGCGAAGAAGGACATGGGATCTTTATCCTGTGACCACACAGATATGGCCACAGCGGGGCGCGAACGATCGATCCACGTGCCGTTAGGCTCTCAGGTGGCCAGAGCACTCCAGGCGAGCGCCCTAACCCCCTGAGGTATCATGCACGCGGGTACGTACCATTTATGGCCGTGGACGAGCGCATTCCAGGCACTGGTTCCCAGAGGGTCGATATGTATACCAGTGCCAGACCGGGGCGGACCCATCACAAACCACCTGAAACATACACAGGAATATCTCAAAGCAAATTACATTGAAAGATTCGGTTTTCACATTGGACAAACTGAAAGAAACCAAATATTTCTTTAATTATTCTTGTACCATATTAGGGAATCTTTGCTCCCAAGGCAACTGGGTCTCTCATCTGCCTCATGTACACTAACCTGTAAGGCGGTCGCCTTTTTTCTCCAGCATACTTAAAGAGATCATCAGCAAAAAAACTGGGCACTTGGTAGTCTTCAAGAAGTCTTCTACGTTTGGCATGCTGAAACATATAGGTGAACACATGTTACCATAAACATGAAAAAGCTTGAAAGTAACCCTTAGATTGTCGCATATTATATATCCAACAACATTCATTCAGAATGTTTCTGTTTTCTTTAAGGTTGTTACAACGTTTAATATCTACAGATATGTATTATCTTTAGGCCAAAAAAATATTAAATAGAAAACCTTCTTTTGATAAAATGATTGTCATATGCTGATATAAAGGTTTTACCAATAATTTAAAATTTGTTAAAACTCCTAGAAAATAATAACAATGCTATTTTTTGTAATGTTTTCTTTACCTCTCCGTATCCACTATCAAATAGATACAGTGGGCTGTCATCTTTACAACTTTTCATATATTCTGTGAAGTATCTCATCTTCATCTTCACTGAGTAACCTTCATCATCTTCGCCACACTTGAACTTTTGGTTGCGGTACTTCTTAGCGAGCCTCTGTACAGAAATAACGGAAAGACACTGTTCATGATACACCAATGTCATTGTTTCTAACAAAAGAAAACTTTATAACTAAAATGGAAGGAAAATAAAGTCCTCTACAGAAGCAAAAACAAAAATTTATTCGCATTTTAAACACTGACACTTGTTACATTTTTGTGATAGCCTTCTCTGATCGATATATCTAGAGTGAACATATTATTATATCAGAAGGTGAAAAGAGCAATATTAATTAATTATTTCTTAATGCGCAAAATAAAGATGCATATAATGAAATTACTTTCCTGATTTTGGAGTAGCAAACAAATAATTGTTTTTGAGGATTCAAATATTGTGATACCTTGTACCATAAGTCAGTAATGACAGCTAAACTGTGAAAGTACATTAGACTTACCTCAGGTATCCATTTTTCATGGGCTAGCCAATCCCTTTGCCCATTAATCAGAATAGCTGGTTTATATTCTCTCTCGTATTTGTCTATGAATTCCTCTGCTGAAATGGTATCAGCATCCACCCTCTCAACAGATTCCTTCACTTGTTCAAGTGACAAGTCAAAAGTGTGTACATAATCTAACTTGTACCAGCCATGTTTTTCATTCAGCTCTGAAACAATAAAGTAAGAGTATGTAAGAAGAGTTACACAGCACTAGTTTTTTTTAGACACAATTATAACAAGGGCAATAATAAATATCATTTAATCATGGAATTGCACTGCTATATATATTCTGACATATAGCCATTTTGTATTGTATTTTTTATCTGTTAACTTCAAATAAATTGCTGAAATTTGAACAAAAGTTAGTAAAATTGGCAATTGTGATGATGAGTATGAACTTTATTGATGGCAAATGGGAAAATATGACCATAATCTTCAAGATTATCAAATGATTTGTCATTCGACATATTCATGCAGCGAATGCTAGCTCAAATTTAATGAAAACATTGAGAAAACATGGTGTAAACAGCAATTATGCATCAGTTTACTTCAGTTAGGTCTAACTTCTGAATCTGCAGGTTAAGGATTGAAGTGATGGCTATCGCATGACACAGTAGACCCTAAATCAGTATCAATGTATGCAGGTGGAGAATATCGCTCTTCCTCCACTGATTTAGTGAGCCTGTGACAGAAAGTCATATTGTAGAGGTGGAGCATTTCCCCCTTGTGGCCACTGGTTTACTGTCACTGTCATTGACACTGACATTTGCACTCATTCACGCAATATTTTTGCCATCAAACGAAACAATTTCACTTGGCGCTCGATTGGCCATATGGTATTGCATCATTAAACTTATGCCTCCAGGGACAGATAGGCCAGATATATTTATGGTGGCACTACCTGTGAGGTATAAGTCGATGATAAAATACCATAGGCGATCAAGTATAAAGTAAAATTTGTTTGATTGTACAAATGTTGATTTATGCAGTCATCTTGCCTGAATGAGCGCCAATCTCATCCCCCCAGGTTTCGACTCATATCAAGAAAGAAATCTGTTATTTCAAAATAAGGCTGATGATAAGTAAATGTTTTATTCAAGGTGGGAAAATCGATTTTTTGAATATCGACTGAGTGCTCTGAGGTCAGACATCACTGGTCGTCCTATTGCCAACTGTATTACATCTAGTTTTCAGACTATAGTCGGCACAGAAACTATTTGCTGCCTCGTTTTCTAATTTGACATGAAATGTTTCATTGACAAGCCTAAAATCAGTTCATATTTGTTTACTTGAACCAAAGACCTAACAGAATTTGGCGTACTCAGTCGTGTTGTCAAAGGAATTCACCTGATGCCAACATTATGAGTTTCACGCAAACAAAGCAGACAAGTTTCGCTATAGCCGTCGCTCTGTTTACCTTGTCATCTGTCATGTCTGTGGGCGATAGTATTGCGGATATTTTGGGCAGGGGGGTTAAGTTGTGTCAATGTCAAGCCGTAACTTGAATTAGGCTTACATGCGTTTATAGTTCCTCTCATATTTATGAACATTGAAGCTACAAACTCATTACTTTTGCATTGCTTTTGCTTTGAGACGCTAAAATTACTGTTAGTATGGAAACTTTACATGGGCACATAATGCTCTGTCCCCTTTTCTAGTGCCTGATATTAGACTCTTCCGTGGGATTACTTCTTTTAACTGATGAAAATGCAGTAATATGACCTTCACCTTACGACGTAAGGCTGCTGTCAACACACTTTCGTCTGCTATACTTTATGCTAGGGAATATCGTGTTGTGCTGTTACTAAACAAGATACACTTTCAAGTAAGTTAAAATCACAAGGGTTTCGTGTAATGGAGCAAATAAATACATAACTCATGTACAAATTGTGCACTGATAAAAAATATTTACAAAAGCGAGGTGGCAGATATTAAACGCGCCAACTATAGGTAGAGGTATGTCACAGGGAAGAAGGATTGTGATAGCTGGTTGCTATTTATTCATTAGAGGTTAAAATCATCTCTGATATAGAAAAAATTGATCTAAGCTGGGCTCGCGCTAGGATATTTTTTTCATTAGCCAATTTGGCTAATTCCGTGGAAAAACATTAGCCAAACTTAGCTAAATATATTTATTATAAATTGGTTATATGTTTGTAGTTGAAATTTTATATTCGCCATTTTGGCGAGTGTCCAGGAAGTTCTTATCGCCAAATCCCGAATTTTCTCGCCAAATGGCTATTGGCGAATGCTAACGCGAGCCCAGCTAAGCTTATTCTTTTATTTATACATATATATTGGGCAGTAATCCCAAAGGACCCCAGGAACAGTTTCTCAGTTCTTGTTTTGGGGAATGTGATTGTTATAGCTGGTTGCTATTTATTCATTAGGTTAAAATCATCTCTGATACAGAAAAAATTGATCTAAGCTTATTCTTTTATTTATACATATATATTGGGCAGTAATCCCAAAGGACCCCAGGAACAGTTTCTCAGTTTTTGTTAAATACCAATCAGGGCCCCTCAGAGGTAAGTAATAAGCTTATATTTGAAGTTATAATGGCAGCAGTGCCAGTGCCCTCCACCCTTCCGCTGTCAAATTGTCTAGCTGTCAAAGAGGCCTGCAGTCCAAGGGGGCCAACACCATAGACTAAGCTGGTTCATCTATCGCGGGTACCAGGCAGGATACCGGTCCTAGCTGTCCCTAGCCAGTGACAATGTGTGACAAACTGGCATGGCATGTTCAACTTCACATGACACATTGATGTCATTGTTGACTGTTCAATTGCAATTCAATGGCGAAGTAACTAACCAGGTCGAGCCTTGCGCTTTGCTTCTTTTATTCTTTTTTTTGCCCTCCGATCCATTCATTCAGGGTGTAACCGTCGCTTTTAACTTCTGCTTTATTTACGGCGCGATCACTTTTGAGAAGAAAAATGCCTTAACAACAACTCTTTTTGAAAGAAGCGGCACTACGTGACGAACCGCGAGTAGCCAAACAGCAGGGTCAAGGTTGAACCTGGATAAGATTTAGACGATTTAATTTGTCGGGAGAATATTTGGCTGTTCGCTGCTATCGTTTAGTGGTTATACTGGGACCAACTTTACAACCCCCCCACCAAAATTGAAAAATCGCCTGTAAAAAAAACTGTCTAAAAAGAGGCCTAAAAATGCCTAAAGATAAAAAGAGACTGCCTGAAAGTGTAAAATTATGTCATTTTGGGCTACTTACAGGTTTATAATGTTCCGTTAATCGGGAAAACATAGTGACTTAGCGATTGATGCAATGTTGTTGTCGGTCGCCATCTTTGAATGCAAAAGTGACGCCTTGGATGCCGGGAGCATGGCGAATACTGTCGCGCGCTCGCCTCGTGTCAAGGTGTGAGAACGTGCTATATACACTCGATGCCGTGTTGTAATACCTTAAAAACTAGTATTCCTTAAAAATAGTACAATATTCCTTAAAAACTAGTATAATATTACAATATTCCTGTAAAACTAGTGTAGAATTCGTTAAAAAGTTAGTATAATATTTCTTTAAAAGTAGTATAATATTCCTTGAAAAGGCTTAAGTACTTATAATATTCCTTAAAAGTAGTCTACAAGACTACTATTATAATATTCCTTAAAAACGTAGTATAATATTCCTAGCTAGTATAATATTCCTTGAAACCTAGTATAATATTCTTTAAAACTAGTCTAGAATTCCTAAAAAGCTTATAAAACGAGTACAATTTTCCTGTAAAATTAGTGTAAAATTCCTTAAAAACTCGTATAATATCCCTTTAAAACCTAGTATAATATTCCTTAAAGCTAGTGTAGAATTCCTTAAAAAGGTTAAAAAACGAATACAATATTCCTGTAAAAGTAGTGTAGAATGTAGGTATTTGCGTTCCTCGGGATTGGGCTTTTCATTTCACCGTGAACTGGGAATAAGGAAAATAATTCTTCATGAACTGGGAATAGGGTATCAGCCGACCGCCGTGATCAAGGATTTTCATTAATCATGAACTGGGAATTAAATAACCGTGAATCGGGAAATCGTCAAATTAGTATCGTGTATCCACCCTTCCATTCATGCGGAGAGTTCCGGTTTTAATTCATCGTGACCTGGGAATAAAGAAATTGATTCATTTGTGTTTTCATTAGACCTCCTCGCCTGGACGCGTTTATGGTCAGACGGCAAGAGTTGCTATGGCGATGTTTTCATGTAACTTCCCTGTGTGACTCCACAACAAATATAAAAAAAGTTTGCTATGGCTTCATATTAGAAGTGTGGAATAAAATAAAATAAAAAATTATATATTATCATAATTTAATAAGTTTGCCTTATTGTTTCTTATTGTAGCCAACAATCTAATTCGCTAGTGATGACTTAGCGCAGGCGACGGATCATACAGCCGTGGCCTGAGAAATCCATTCCCCAATGGATTTTGAAATGAAGGTTGTTTATTAATTTTCACCCCGTTATCATTAATTGTTGGTAGGCCTATCTATACGGTAGAACATCCGTCGAGAGTTAACAGATTTGTTGAACAATTCCAAGTCAAGTTCTGATGCAACCTCAGGCATACGTATGTATACGGCCATACGAGTGCGTCTACACTGTCAAATCCATCGCCAGATCTAGATTCCCTGCGAATAGTCCGGTAGCCAAAAGTAGTAAATGCCTTAGAGAATGCATTTGCTTCAGCTGTGCCCCCCCCCCCCACCCGCTCCGCACACACACACACACACCTGCACAGACGCGCATACATTCCTGGAAAATAGCATGTATAGTTGCATGGTTAGCTGACAGGCTCCATCCGACAGGCATATATAGCAAGGCTGTAAAAAGTTATTTATTGTTTTAAGAAATATCTTTCTCTTAATCATATACAATGAAGTTGACACATTGAGGAAATTATAAGTCCCTCGTAAAAAACGATGATTTAGTCGTATATACTTATAATGAATCGGAAACTTATATGTTATCTTATCTGATCTGATGCATGGGTTTGACAATCTTCGACAACGTGCACCCCCATCCCTATAAATGTTAGGTGCGACTAGCTCTGCTTGTCGAAAGAGGCCTTTCGCTATCTCACATCCACCCCCTCCCCCCTCCCCCGTAATAAAATAAAAGGCGTTTTGATTATTGCGCCGATGCCCCTTTTAGGTTTTAGTCCCCCCCCCCCCCCCCCACCCGACCCCTTCCTCATTTCGTCAAAAATGGAATGCCACACATCCCTCGTCATCTATTTTCATTCTTTACCTCCTTCCCTTTCACTAACCAAAATACTGGATACGCACTATGTTTCTACACTATAACTGTCAACTGCTTGCATGAGCACACCTCTCCCGCTAGATCCCGCTACGGCTATATACACAAGCTGACGAAGCGCAATCTAAGGACTTTCTCTCCGCAAACAATCACACTTGGCCTTTTACAGCTCGACCAGTTCGTAGAATTACATGGAAATGGTCATAGTGTATATTATAGTGCTTTGTTTGCATTGGCAGATACAGCTCACCCTGCTAAAAATACCTGGCGAACCTCACGACCGAGACACACACGCACGCATCTTTCATAGTTCGGGCCAGGGGGTTTGTCTGGCCCCGCTAAGAGTGGTTGCAAATGCGCCACAGCTCGAATGCCAGACACGTTGTCTCTGCATGTTATCCACAACACAGGGTCTGGAAACCGTAAATGGTGACACGCGACCCCGGCATATCCGAAAAATCGACATTCATCATTTATTTCCAAATTCGGCCACCGCTGATCTGAGAAAGCAACATCGAGTTTAGCCAAAAAGCAACACGTACGGAACATCGTGAATAATCGACATTCGACACTGAGAATTTTGAAAAATCGACACTGGACACTGGACCCCTTCCAGAACCCTACAACGGAATTTAAAACGGCTAGGTCTTGCCCTGCTAACACTGCCTAGCTTCGTTATTATTCCTTCGGTTTGGCGCCGCAGTCATGCCTCAATTACTTGTATTGTCCTTGATCACTACAACGTTACTCTATTTGGCTCAAGGTAAGTCGACGAATCCACTTCTACACAACAGAGTTATTTGTAAAATCATCTACGGTGATTATAACTTAAAGGTAAACTGAGCACGTGCCACGTGTTCAGTATTTTCCAGTTTTGTTTCAATATTGAAGAAACAAGCCATTTTATACTGAAAAAAGAGTAAAAGAGGTCTCATATATATGACTAAATTTAGTTTGTTCAGTTACATCGTAAACTAAACGTCATGCCAGTGGATGCATCCTGCGTTTGAGTGCCTTAACTGAAACAAGGTTGCTGGCGATGACTATGACATTAACATCACACAATTTGTCACACTTCGCTAATGAATAATGTCGTGAGGCCGCGCCTGCCGCCATCATCGTTATACAAAAGCCTATTTAATCATGTTTCCTTGATGGCAGTAACGCATTGTGACGAGGCTTCCCTGTACAACAACTTGACAGAACACTACGTGCGATACGTCAGACCCATAGCGAATCATTCGGAAACGATCGATGTCCACCTGGCCTTCGAACTACTGAAAGTTATTCACGTGGTATGATCCCAATAAAGCGTTTAACATATGTTATTTCAAAGGTACTTTTGTGACGTCCGCAATGTAGTCATCCGTTTTGTGGATGTTGCTTAATATAGACAAACTTTATTTATACCTCATAAAAAGGTTTTTGAAGTTTCACCTGATGACCTGATGATATATAACGCGTTTTAATTAGTTTCAAAATATTTCGTTACTATTTTTATTGTGTTGTTATTTTATTATCATTTTTTACAATTTTACAATTATTATCATTATTAATTGTAATATATAGATATTGTCATAATGTTATCAATGTATTTTTTGCTTCCGATTTACTGAAAACAGGATGAGAAGACTCAAGTGATAACAATCGTCGGTTTCGTTGTTGCTGTGAGTGGTCAGTTCCTCAAGTCACTTAAAGGGTTGCCCCCTGGCTTTCATTATGTAGCATCCCTCGGTGTAATGTGTAATCAAGGTGAATTCATTTTTATAACGATCATTCGCAAGTGCAAAATAGGTGCGTAACGTCACGCCTGGAGAAGGCAGCATCTGTTCGCTTGCAACTAAAAACAATATATGCCGCTGTGACGTCATCAATAATGAAATCGCGCGGCCCACTAGGCGAGGGCATCTCATCTATTATAGGGTGACCAAAATATTTCAGCATAGGGACAATCTTAGTGCAAATACTATATACTATTGGTTTGTAGCCTTCTCTTTAAGCGAAGTTCGATGTCTGCGTCATGCCCAGAACCAGGGTGCAGCCGCACATATGTACACCGGCCCGATCACGTCAGTGACTTCATTAAAGGCCCACTCACCCAAATAAAACGCAACCTGAAATTGCCTATAGCCCGGGATTACCATGCTCGGCACTTGTCTTTACAGTGGCTAACGATGTACTTCGTTTGGTTTTTTTTCTGCAACATGGCGTCAACATTTAGGCATGGAAGGACACGTTCCTAAAATGGCGACCTTCCGACTGGGGGGGCATTGCCCAAATAGTCGTGCCACCTAACAAGATATGGATACCGGATATTGGCTTTGAAAACAGGTATCTCATGCTACTGTTTACAAAATAAGGAATATATACCGCGTCACTGAATGTACGTGTTGTAATATATATAAAGGTATAAAGGGCAATATGTAAAGATATATCATCTTTTTTTTATAATTAAAGCGCGTCATAACATCAAGTTATACAGTGACAAGCAGGCATTCTTCGTTTTTGCTGTTATCTTATATTAACTGTTATTGTAGATATGAGCGGTAATGCGTTCTAAACCATTCAATTTCCTTTACTCATTGCTTTTCAGTGCCGGTTCTTTTTACGACACCAGTTTTCTCACTGATTTCCGATGTCGGGTCCGCCATGACGGCCACGTGGTGTGGTCCTTTGGAGGTCAAATTGACACTATATGCCCCCTGGACATGACTTTCTATCCATTCGACATCCAGCACTGCAAGGTGCAGTTGGAAAACTGGGCTTATGCAGGCCACGAAGTTGACCTACATATGGAACATGACTTCGTTGACATTGACGGCTATGAACAAAATGGCGTCTGGGCGCTAGACCACACAAATGTCTCTCGGGTCATCCACACGTATCACGCGACAGGGGACATTCCCTTCCCAGAAGTGACTTTCCATCTCTACCTGCGCCGGAAGTCGCTGTTTTATCTCCTAAACCTGATCATCCCGTGTATCTTTATCATCGCGGTGGCGCTGGGGGTGTACTGGGTGCCGCCGGAATCCGGGGAGAAAGTGTCCCTAGGCATCACCGTGCTCCTCGCCTTCTCCGTGTTCCTATTGGTCATAGCTGAGAGCACTCCAGAAACCAGCGACTACGCGCCAATCCTCGGTAACGAGCTCACGGATGTTATTCATATTTCATTTACAGTATACCCATACATCATTTTATATAGCATGGCACTTAAGGTTCTCACCGGGAGTTGTGGCCGAGTGGTCTGAACGGGTAAAAGAAGTTTCGTGATGATTAAATCTTGATTTTCGTGTTCGCTCTGTGGATCCTCAGCAGCAAGTGACGATCTGTATAAATAATCATATGAAAATGTCGTTGTCACTTTTTGTCAAATATCTTTGTCATTAAAAGTTAACTCGGGTGAAAGGCACATTACATAATATGATGATAAGCCAGGGAGATGAATAGACAAGGTTATTTAACATAACGTAATAGACCAGATGGCTACAGGTTTTTTGCAATGTCCTATATATTTCCTTCGTGTCTTGTTATATACAAACACTAACACTGACAGTATAGCTCGATGGAATCACTAAATTCCACCTATTTTCTCTTCCAGGTAAGCTTGTGGCGACGATCATGGGCCTGTCGACACTCTCGGTCATGACGTCCATCGTGGTGCTGTACGTGCACCACAAGCACGCGAGACGCCGCGTTCCCGCCTGGCTCCGGACGTTCGCCTTCAAGGGGCTAGCGCGCTTACTCTGCATGTGCATGGTTCAACCGGAAGCCGACCAGAAGCCCACTGGAAAGACCATGGCCTACGACGCCAACACTATGTCACGGGCTTACGTCTTGATGGAGGCGATGGGGGACGATCAGTACCCGGAGAAAATGAACTTCACTAGTGGTAGCGAGCTTGACATTCGTCGGATACTGCACAGACTGACCTACTTGGTCAATAGGTATAAACGACACGAGGTGGAGAAAGAGATCAAGGGCGAGTGGAAATTACTGGGCAAGGTCATCGACAGATTAATGTTCTTTTTGTCCGTTCTGGTAATCGTTATTGTGCTTTGTGTCTTCACCACAAATATAGATCAAACCCATTGACATCAGAGTACAACAAAAACATGAAGATTATATATTTACCAGAAAGAGACACATACATTAATCTTTTACTGTATTAAATTGTTTATCGTTTTCAGTCAGAAATAAAGTTCTATTATCGTCATTCAACCAGAAGGTGGCATATATATATTAAGCTATGGAATCTAGATTTATTACAGATATACCGCGCTTATGCAGACATAAACAAGCATAATCCAGCTTAAGAAATTAAAGAAAGTAATTCATTATTATTGTTATTGGTTAATTGTTATTCTGCTAATTCAAATAAATGTATTAGAGCCCAGAAACCCCGGGAAAAGATCCCGCCCGCCCTTAATTGCTGCGTATTATATCGTTTATAATAAGTGCACACAATAAAGAGATATAAAATGTATTTAAAGTATTCTCTTATTTGTCACTCGATCCTGTCTCCTCCACCCTTCCCCTTTATATCGCAGCTAGATGGTTAGTCCTGATTTACAATGCAGTATTTGCCGACGCCAAACTATAGCTGTTATGAAATATCTAGATGGGTACGTTTCACTGCAGCTAACTCTAGCTATAGCTCCAAATTTGTGACGTTGTTTAATCCTGAGAGCAACTTGTGTTACACAAGACTATACATGGGGGAGCTATATATATAGCAACCATATGCATGTGGACGCTGCTCGTGTGGGCACAGTGACCGGCTTACCGTCGGCACGGATACTACGTACGAGACCATATTAAGGTAATCATTCAAGTTTTGATCATAATTTATGGAGAGCTTGCCAGGTACTATTCAAGTTATTTGAATGCATTATCATGGAGGAAATTAATATAAGTAATTTACTTGGCAAATATATACACCACGTGTACGCACCCGATATTGAATTATTTGATTATTTAATTTATAGTTCAATAACTTAATAAATAAGGATTAAAACAAACAAAGAATGTTATAGGGAAGTTAACCCGTTTCTCTGGACAAAAAAACGTCTTGATCTAAACCATCCGGTGGTTCAATGCGCATTTCTAGACATTTCGAAGTAAATTGTCCATGTAATCCGCCTTCCCGCGCGCACAAAACTATGTCGGTGTAAACTGTGCGGATTCATTCCTGTTTTCGGTATTTAAACCGGCAGGGGCACCTGTATCATCAACAACAATGGCGACGACAGAGCCTTTAACGCTGGAGCGAGGTAAAAATCGCCTAATTTCCCTTCTGCGCACTTTGTAGAGTTATACATGTATTGTTTCTATAGTTATCTTAAGCCGTTGTGGGGACGAATTGCAACTCAAAGGCTCCGTGATCCCGCACTGAGAGCTAATCGGATGACAATACCGGTGTTCGGCCTTTGACCCACTTGCCTGTTGTCAGTGTTGAGGCTCACTCCCTGAATGACTGCCTGAGTCACAGACACAGACTTGGGACGGTGTATGGCCGAACGGCATAACGGCCGAAGGATTTAAGGGGGGTGGGGGAGAAGGGTGATGGGTGGGGGTGGTCGAGCCGCGAGCAAGCAGATTAGTCTGCACACAGGCACAGTAGATCAGTGGAGGGGGAGGCTTGGGGGGCGGGGGGGGAAGGGTGGGCCCACAACGTATACTAAACACCCCCCCGGCCTCCCCCTCCACTGATTTACTGTGCCTGTGAGTCTGCGCCTCGACGATAGGGTGAGGTCTGGGGGGGGGGGGGGTTAGCGCAAGTGCCCTCAGGCAAGCCCGCTTCTCTAGGGATACAATGGTAACAATGTTAAAATCCTTCGACGTTAGTAGGGAATCGATTGTAGCTTTTATCATAATGTGTACTCAAACACTCATAGTGTTTACATATTCTATTAGTCCTGCAAGCAAGCCGCTGTGGCTACCGCCAACAGCGTTATGCTTCCAAGGCAAGCAGGCTTGCCTAGGGGCACTTGCGCCCAGGGGGGGGGGGCGGGGGGGTGTCGGCTTGGCTTCCTGCCCCATAATGAGCATCAAAGGGAATCTCCTCTGGCTCGCCCTGTAATCAGCATAGACAACAGAGTATTTGCTCACTGCCCATTTTCGGCGTAATGATCGTTACACAGCATACAGCTAATTTTCTGCGTAATTTTAGAGTTTGAGCATTTTGCAAATCTTCACGCAACCCAAATTGTGATTTCACCCATTTTCATCTATGATTGCAATTCTCATTTAATTTTTGGTTTTTGCCCATTTATTAGAGGCTAATACACATTTATATAGCCGAATGAGAAAACAGCATTAAAACAATCCACACGACAACGCCACATGTACGGCCTTTGATAACTTGTTAAATTTATCCCTGCCTTGCCTTAGTTCCTTCTGAAACTGGTAGTCCTTTGAGAACTGTGCCAACTCTATAGTTAAATTGGCATGTAATTAAATCTTGGCTTCTTCTGTGGAGCCTAACCCAGCAAATACATAATGTTTTAGCACTGACACTTGTCGACTTGGCCAGGCTTGGGCCAGTAATTGCCTGGTCAAGTTAACACTTTTTAACACATCTTTCAAATCTGTTACTTGTTGATATAATGATAAATTTTATAAGTTGTATATGATGTCTGAAAGTCCCTATTTGTTTATTATATAGATTAAATAATAAGTATTAATAAGTTATATTATTCAGATGTCTTTTTTCAGATGTCCAGAGAGCAGTGCAATTACTTGATAGTATTCAAAGAAGTATGTATACATCATTATATGCAACAACTTTATTGCAAAATATGTTGTGATTGGATATTCATGGATATGTGTAATATGTAATATGATGCTTTTATTTGAAACTGTTCATAATGGTAGGTTGAAGCCTGATATAAAGGAAGATATTACTTTTTGAATAACGAAAAATATTTGTCAAGTGTGAGGTATAAACTTTTATAACCATTATATCTTATATTATATTTGTATTATATTATTTTAATTTTGGTGAATTTTTTTCATATATATCGTTTTGTTCCAGCTCCTGAGTTCCAGAACAACCCAAAGCTGGCCTCATTACAGAAAGTACTCCAGAGTGACTTCTTTAATGCAGTGAGAGAGGTGTATGAACATGTGTATGAGACTGTTGACTTGTCCGGCAGTACAGAAGTCAGGGCCAATGCCACTGCCAAGGTAACACCATTCTGAATGTCACCTGTACATATTTTGACATTATAACAATTTTGGTATATGTGAAAGAAAAGGTTGTCAAGTGATAAATGCATTTACACCATTACACCATTACAATTTTGTATTCATATTCCTCATCATTGCGTCTATTTGTCTTTGTTGTAGGCGACCGTGGCGGCGTTCGCTGCCAGTGAAGGCCACGCCCACCCGAGGGTCGTGGAGCTGCCCAAGACGGAGGAAGGTCTGGGCTTCAACGTGATGGGCGGCAAGGAGCAGAACTCCCCCATCTACATCTCGCGTATCATCCCTGGCGGCGTGGCGGACAGACACGGCGGCCTTAAGCGCGGCGACCAGCTGCTCTCAGTGAACGGAGTGGTCAGTCCCACCTCGTGCTGTTCTTCTTGCCTTGTTAACATCATGCGTGCTGGAATGTTGGTTATATTCATACCTTCATGCTTTGGTATATTACATTTATACCTTCATGCTTGCTATATTATATTTATACCTTCATGCAAGGTATATTATATTTATACCTTCATGCTTTGGTATATTATATTTATACCTTCATGCTTTGGTATATTATATTTATACCTTCGTGCTTTGGTATATTATATTTCAAGAAGCATTGCTTTGTTGGTTTTGTATAATATGGTTGTGCAAGTAGATTGAATTTATCTTGGGTATATGACTGTGCGGTGCATGGTCAATCACGTTTAGCGTAACAAATAACCTAAGCGATGATACCGACTGAGATGTATACATGTCTATTACAGAGTGTGGAGGGTGAACCTCACGAGAAAGCCGTGGAGCTGCTTAAGGCTGCATCAGGTTTGTGCAAACATTTTGTGACCCACCTCCAGGTCTCAATTTGGTAGCCCACTGGGTGTCCGACCAACATACCAGAGTTCGATCTCTGAGCCACGCATCTAAATCTGATGGCGGTTTCACGCGTTACGTACCTAACATTCCCAGGATGACTTGGACGTTGAACACGTCTTTCATTGTACTCCCGGGTTTTACTGTTTTACGATATACTGATGTTGACCAGTTGCAAAAGTAATCACTAGTATTCAGTAAAAGAAAGTAGGACTGTAAGATTCCATGTCGAAATCAGATGAAGGTGGAGTCAAAATCGGAAGGCTGCTCGAGTCAGATTACCAGAAATGCCGGTTGCCGCACCTTCCCAACCTGGCATGAGATGTCCAATCCTTCATATGTATAATTTTGTATGTCTTCAGGCTCTGTCAAGTTGGTGGTTCGCTACACTCCGCGAGTGTTGGAGGAGATGGAAGCCCGTTTCGACCGCCAGAGGATGGCCCGACGGCGGCAAGATGGACCTGTGTAGACCTTTAGACCACATGGACCTGTGTAGACGTTAAGACCAGATGGACCTGTGTAGACGTTAAGACCAGATGGACCTGTGTAGACCTTAAGACCAGATGGACCTGTGTAGACGTTAAGACCAGATGGACCTGTGTAGACGTTAAGACCAGATGGACCTGTGTAGACGTTAAGACCAGATGGACCTGTGTAGCCGTTAAGACCAGATGGACCTGTGTAGCCGTTAAGACCAGATGGACCTGTGTAGACGTTAAGACCAGATGGACCTGTGTAGCCGTTAAGACCAGATGGACCTGTGTAGACGTTAAGACCAGATTGACCTGTGTAGCCGTTAAGCCCAGATGGACCTGTGTAGACGTTAAGACCAGATGGACCTGTGTAGCCGTTAAGACCAGATGGACCTGTGTAGCCGTTAAGACCAGATGGACCTGTGTAGACGTTAAGACCAGATGGACCTGTGTAGCCGTTAAGACCAGATGGACCTGTGTAGACGTTAAGACCAGATGGACCTGTGTAGACCTTAAGACCAGATGGACCTGTGTAGACCTTAAGACCAGATGGACCTGTGTAGACCTTAAGACCAGATGGACCTGTGTAGACCTTAAGACCAGATGGACCTGTGTAGACGTTAAGACCAGATTGACCTGTGTAGCCGTTAAGACCAGATGGACCTGTGTAGCCGTTAAGACCAGATGGACCTGTGTAGACGTTAAGACCAGATGGACCTGTGTAGCCGTTAAGACCAGATGGACCTGTGTAGCCGTTAAGACCAGATGGACCTGTGTAGACCTTAAGACCAGATGGACCTGTGTAGCCGTTAAGACCAGATGGACCTGTGTAGACCTTAAGACCAGATGGACCTGTGTAGACGTTAAGACCAGATGGACCTGTGTAGACCTTAAGACCAGATGGACCTGTGTAGCCGTTAAGACCAGATGGACCTGTGTAGCCGTTAAGACCAGATGGACCTGTGTAGCCGTTAAGACCAGATGGACCTGTGTAGCCGTTAAGACCAGATGGACCTGTGTAGCCGTTAAGACCAGATGGACCTGTGTAGACCTTAAGACCAGATGGACCTGTGTAGCCGTTAAGACCAGATGGACCTGTGTAGACCTTAAGACCAGATGGACCTGTGTAGCCGTTAAGACCAGATGGACCTGTGTAGCCGTTAAGACCAGATGGACCTGTGTAGACCTTAAGACCAGATGGACCTGTGTAGCCGTTAAGACCAGATGGACCTGTGTAGCCGTTAAGACCAGATGGACCTGTGTAGCCGTTAAGACCAGATGGACCTGTGTAGACCTTAAGACCAGATGGACCTGTGTAGCCGTTAAGACCAGATGGACCTGTGTAATCCTTAAGACTTGATGGGCAGGTGTAAGAAAATAGGGACTTTCTGTGGAGACGTTGCGAAACGAAACACTAATACCATTTAGACCGCGACTGTCATTTGAACAAATGTTCGAAATGGAGTAAGGGTGTCTTTGACAGTGTGTAAATGTAGAATTTTATGATATGTACAACATTGGAATTTGCAGCATTGATTTAAAAATATGGATTCTGAAAACCTTGTACTGCAAAGAAATCTATTATTTAATTCCATGCTGAATGCAGAGATCACTAAACTTAAAGAACAGCAGTGAAAACAAGAATTGTATCAACAATGTATCTATGTGATACGTGTTCGGCCAAATGACAAATTAAGACCATTGGGACTAACGAGTTGAAGGATAAACGAGTTTTCATATGAGACTACGGTTTTTAGGAAAACGTGTTCACTCTCAATATATTATATCCTAAACATTATTATTTACTGTACTACTGCAATGTAATATTCAGTTGTAATCTGCAGCACCATAGTGTAGGTCTATATTAATTTGCATTGTTTTTTTACTGGGACTGTACATACCATGATTAGTGGAATAGGACCAAACGTGTAGCATCCCCGCTTGCACAATATGTGGTCAGTAATCGTTATCAATTCTTATCGCCGTTAGAACTTAGTTCATAAATTAGTTTTTATTGATAATCCAATCACTTACGAGTCATTACTTACGTAGCTGTCAGTATTGTACTAGACGAAAACAAACCTGTAATCATCTCAAATGTGTGTGCTTTGAATTTTTTCTCATCATGACGCTTCTCATATTTCACGCATTAGGGATTGGATACACTATCACCGGTTACTGGGAATTGGATACAATATCACTGCTCACAAGTGACAGGGGATTCGTTAAAGTATCACATTTACGGAGATTGCACTAGCTATCTGGTGATTAACAGAACCCGTACCCTTCCATTAACTGTATATGAGACTGTCAGGTTTATCCTTTACGCTTATATTGTTGGTGCCTAATAGGAATCCCCGGTGCTCCTCCAATTAGTCCGCTGGGTCAAGAAAGGCTTTAAATATATTTATCTAGGAATGCCGACCGTGTAGCAAAATAGACGAAACGTCACCAAATGGGGCTTGTAAGCAAGCAATTTGTGGAAGCAGGTGTAGTGTGAAAACTATAGAACCAAAGAGTTTCGTGGGACGGCGCGGTTTGGCTTTTATTGATATGGGGCCGTTTTAAGAAGGTTGCAGGTTTTGAAATGAGAGCAGTCCGAGAATTCCACTATAGTGCGGGGTAATTTCTGTAGTTCGCATGTCACTGTAGCGAGCAATATTGCGGTCTTCTGCATACAAAACGCTTCAAGTGATTGAATCAGTCATTTATTAACAGCGAGCATTATGAAAAATACATACTTTTACATACATCTATTTTTTCTTGCATGAACAAAATATTAAGAGCTACACTGTTGGAATAGCTCTAAAAGATATGACCAGCGACATAGACGCCTAACTAACGTGTTGATGGCTACATGTTTATGGCCATCAACTACATCCGCATAGAATCAACCATGGATTTAATAAATACTGGAAAGGCAAAAGGTAACTTGAAAAGGAATGCAAGAATTTCCAATTAAAAAAAACATTGAAATATATACCATAAAAAACATTGGTCAACATTATATACTGGACGCAATAATATGGAGCGTCATTCCAGGCGTCCACTGTAATAATCCGAGTACATATTCCTTTGGAAGGTTTAGAAGCTTCTGGAAAGTATCGGACGCTGCCGACTGGTGAATGTTATACCCACGGCACCCTTCCTGAGAGAGACCGACAAGACGTCATCACACAGATATACTACCCTCCCGGAAACTGGTCTTGCCTATCAGACAGTTCACCAGGACGCTGTTCCCCTTCTGGCCCTCCTCCTGGGCCTTGCGCAGGATCTCCTCGATCTGATCCTCGTTGGTGCGATCCAGAAAGAATCCCTTGGCGCCATAGCCTTCAGCCACAGTGTGGTAATCACAGTACTGGGGACAAAAACACACCAAAATATAAGACCCGGTGAAGGAATGTCTCAAAGCATGTATAATATATTACTATAACTCCTGTTGCATAAGTTAGTGTTTACCGTGAAGGATGGTTTTCATATTGTATTCAATTTTACAAAATATAATTCAATATGTTATGCACAAAAATTATGTAGCAAAAATTAATAAACGTATGTCAGGTTACAGTGAAGTTCCACAATGAACATATTGGAGGTGTCTTGATTGCTGATCTGGAAGAGATATTTTTATTATCTTGATACCATTGTGGTAAATAGTCAGTGTATATATCACTATAGGAACCGTTATAAGTGGCAAAACGGAATGGTGACTATGACAGTATGGAGGATGGACAGGCCAATCACACCGCACATAAAGCATATGGTTCAAACACGCACATTGTATACGGCAGGTGCTTTGACTCACCGCCAGATTGCAGCCTACACTGCTACCCAACATAGGCACCTGTTCCCTGGCGATCTGCGTCCAGCAGGCGTCGTTGCCAACCAAAGCCAACACTGGAGTCTGCGTGATAGACACGATCTTTTTCAACGTACACATCGGGACTTATATTGCAACCATACGGAATGGTGCATTTACAAACTAACCAATTCGCCATTTTGTTACAAATGATATAAGTGTTATATATCTAGACACTTAATTTATAATTAAGGGCAACATGAAATGCAAACAGAGATTACAGTAACAGCAATATGAAACTTACGGATAATCCTCACATACATCGCATTGATTCACTATATTTGTTATATAAGAAGCTAGATTGAATCATATTGATATATACCCGCTAATTTAACTTGGTTTTAACAATGACGTAAATCTTCCACTTTTTTCACCCTTTTTACCTTGTGGCGAGTGAAGGTGTCGAACTCCGCCACCGAGTAACCAAGGGAACCGTCGCCATAGACAATCCACACCTCACTCTCGGGTCGGCACAGCTTGGCGCCCAAAGCAAAGCCGCCGCCGACGCCCAGGGTTCCGAAAGCCCCAGGGTCCAGCCACCGCATGGGACCACGAGGTCTGAAGAAACACAATGCAGAAATCAAATTACTCCCCACGCGAGACAACCATCACGGAGTCACATTGACTTGACCTCAATGGCGAAGGCATATCTTGGTCAAATAAATTTATGCCACCGATCAAGTGCAGTTTATACAGCAAATTTCCTCAGTTATTCATGAATACCACAAATATGGTATCTACATGGCATCAAGAGGTGAAGACATCAAGAATACATCAGTTTACAAATTATGAGTATTCACAATTCTTCTTGAACACTAAACGTGAACATTTTGTACACAAATTACACTACCGTAAACGAAACCAGTTTGTCCAAAACTAGTTCCAATGCAACAAAACAGTGATAACAGCACAGCTACGCGTTGTTCCATATAGATATTACACCATCAGCTCCGGTATTAACTGGGTCACTCCAATCACCCAAGTGAAGCCTCGGAGGATTTCTGGCAGGACACTATAGTTGGGCGACATGCAGACCTGAGAATGTAGGCGGCGGTGCCGACGAAGTCCCCCCCATCGGCCACGAGGATGCTGTCCTCGGGCAGGATGTCCTCCAGAGTGTGCAGGACCTTCACCGGGTTGAGATGCACGTCTGTCGGTTCATCACCCATTGTCCTGAGATACAACAATACGTGAGTTATATGTAGCCATAAAGCTATCTCCTCATCGAGGCGCTTGTTGGGTGGTGCAAGCGTCTTAATGAAACATCATTGGGGGCTTTTTTCGTGCTTTTTTATCCATATTTACTATTGTGTTGCTTTATAAAGGCTTATATTCACACAGAATATTAATGTTTAGGTTAATATACAATACCAAACGATAAGCAATGAGTAACATTTTCATATGTACATGTATTACTATACTATATGTATTATTATTGCTATAAGGCCCCGATTTATATCTTTACAACCACTCATTTGAAATCATATACCGGTAACTTTAAAAATCATTAAATCGATTCACCCGCTCTGCAGTGCCACTATATATATATCACTAACACATTTCATTGTAACGGGCTATAATAACATCATACTTGTTTTGTTTTTCCTTCTCCATGTCTCTGGATCTGAGAATTTCCAGCCAATCCTTGTCACACTTGTAGCCCGTCAAACCCTTGGCCAAGCCAGTCAGGAAGCTTCCAACATCCGCTTCCAGAGCAACCGTCGGCTTCCAAAACATGTCCGAGTTCTGCAAGTACACACAGATGTCTTTGTAAAGAGAGACCTGACAAGCAATCTCACATAACAAAATGTTTTTGCGTGGAAACAATTTAGTAAGGACATGAGATATGGGTATTATGGCATATTGCACAAAATATGCATCTATACTACGATATGCAGTAAGTGGAATTGGAATATTTTTACCTTTGCAATTACCTCAACGAGTAGTAACTAAATGTCACAAACAATGTGCATCTAATCTAGGAGCATATATAATAACTTATATTTACTACTTTACTTTACAAAATGTTTTCCATAAGTACCTTGTATAGTTGTTCTTTGTTCCTGTTGACAGCTACAATTTTGGATCTTCTGTTTAGGACTCGACCGTATCCCAACCGGAAGTCGCAAACGGCACCTGGAACAGCGATAACGGGATTTGGTGTTATAGGCCGCTTTGATGCACACAAGAGTCAAAGGGACCAGTGAACCCACCGGGGCGATGAAGGATGAATGGATGAAACATGCCCATGATTAGTTGCTCGGGGTCGATATGAACCCAGGACCTACGGTTTACGGACAGTTTTTGGGACTTCTACTTTGGACCCCATACCGCGTTGTAAGGCTCATAACTTTCATCGGTTACTGGATGCGTTGCCCAATATCTGGCAATGGGTTCACACTTGGCCCACAATTACAATAATATGACACACATTACCCGGAGAAAAAACAATATTACAATTTAAGGCCATGATAATGATCATGGTTTTTTTTTCTTTAGATTTTGTAAATATTAACTGCAATGCCAGCTGCAACGAGCATTGTGGGCATTAGATATCAATATTGCATAATGCTACGCATATATATTGCCAATGCCATAGTATTTGCGTTCGCTTTAAACAAATTGACCTGATGAGATAAGCATATATTGGCATAAACCATCGCCTGTGCACACTTCAGGGTTCTTTACACACTTGGTTGGACATCTTACCGGCCAAGATAACGAGGTCGGCATCCTTTAACGCCTCTCGCCGCTTCTGCCGGATGTGCAGCGGGCTGTTCCTTCCCAGAAGCCCACGCGCCATGCCGCCGAGGAAGCACGGAATGCCCATGCTCTGTAACGTATCAAATACACACTTCGCCGTACACTAAACGAAAACATCGGTTTTTCTTTCTATATACCCCTATACACTTCGCTCTACATTAAATCGTAATGTACATTTTCTTTTTTATACACAATCTACGCCCTTGGAAATAAAAATCAGCAGCATTATAGGTTTATAAATGTCTTCTCAAACTAAATAATTCTTCTTTATCTGATGTCTAACACCAACACGCTACGAGTTGGGTACTGCTATAATTAAAATGGTGATAACCTCCACAGCCGTCCTGAGTTCATCGGCGGGTGTCGGTGGTAGCGTGGCTTGGCTACCAATCAATATAACTGGCTTCTTGGCCTTGGAAACCAGCTCGATGCATTTTTGGACTGAAAGTGAAAAGAACGATTCTTACAGAAATATATAAAATCGGCATTAACGATTTGGTGAAAAATGAGGCATAGTGACGGAGATTATGCGCCGCTATGAATTAATTGTCACTTAATTATTTCATAGTATGGCTATTAGATGGAAGATCTAGTAATATGTGGTTATGCAGGTGAGCTACGTCATTGTTATTTAGCGCCTCACAGCATTATTCTAACATAAAAATGACAATATTATCGGATTAATATATTATAGTTTGACTTAATACAGCCGTTATGCATGGAATGTCTCCGACCCAGGTAGGATATTTACTATATTTCGTAATCGTAGCATCGCGTTAGAAGAATTGATTCCGCAACACTAAGGGGGTCAAGAGGGAGTACCTCGCCAGTAAGTGTAAGAATATTGGCTAACCCTGTGAGCGAGACGCCATTGGCCTGTCCACCGGAAGTGGTCTGACGTCACGCGTCTCCCAGGCACCAGCAAATATATTGCTGAGGTGATTCTGCAGGTACCTTTAGGAACCAAAGACATGTGAACATATTAGACCACAAACACACAAAAATCACAGCCATCATTAAATGTAGTGCTTTAATAATTGTAAAAAAAGTTTTAAAACATTATTAAAATGTACACAAAGTGTAATATAACTAAATGCAAAGCTTACCAATTTACTATCTTCGCCATCAGCCCCTTAGCAGAGCCAGACATGCCAATTTCCTTCTGAACAATCTGGTACGGATAGAGTACATTGATGGGAAATTCCACAAATACCGGACCTATATAACAAAAAAACATAACAAATGGAACACAAAGCTATCATGGCTTCTTAAAAAAAACTGAAATTGAAACTCAGGATTTTCAATGTTTCGCCACATTTCGGAGGCATCAGATCGGTGTCATGAATTCTACACGCCATCATCAGGTAGAATACGCGTACATATACAGTTTCGAGCTTATTTCACCAATTTGATCCCGGGCAAAATTTGTGATTTTCCAGATACTTTATATAGTAAGGATCATCTGAAACATCGCAGTTGCTGATAAGGTACCTGGAGTGCCGGACTGAGCGGCCTTGAGCGCCTGCCGCAAGGTGGGGACAATGTCTCGGACCTGATCGATTGTAGCTGTGAATTTACAGAGCGGTTTGAAGAGCGACATTTGGTCGATGTCCTGCAGGGCCCCTCTGCCCTGTGGAAGGATATAACCACTGTACGCGCCAAATCTAACACAGTCCTGAGCGACAGCTTCTGGGCCCCACGCACGGAAGTCACGAAACAAACTGTCACAGGAATAATTAACGTGGTGCGATGGAAAACGACAAGCACCAGGGATGCTGGAAGACAAGAGTAACTGTGGAAGTGTAATTATTAAATATTTAAGCAACATACACATGACGGCGCGTAGATAAGTATAAGTGTTTATAATGAAAGTATTTTGGGCGGTAATGTAGCCAAAGTCGTGAGTAGAGGTCCTAAACACACATGTGATGACAATCAACATACCTTCAGCAGAGTGGCGGCTGCTCCTCCCATCAGTAGCAGAGGGGACTCCGCCATCTGGGCATTCTTAACGGCAGTCACCGTGTTGGTCAGACCTAGCGAATCATAACAATCTCAGTTATCCCAGTTAGCTGAAGGCTTGCATCGAGTGGTGCATGAATAATACCAGGCGCTCCCCATTCACAGCATCAGCCACAGCCGGCGTGTTTACTTTATCTACCGATTTATCAACATGCTGAGTGATTATATATGTATGATGTATTAACATGCAGCAAACGTTCGTACAATGCCCGATGTCAGTTCATTTCACTACAATATATTTGTCAGCTGTCGTACCGGACTTGCAGGGGGTGCATGTATGTATCATTGTATGCTTGAAAGGGACACGCCAAACCAAGAATATACTCTTCGCAAGAAGTAGGGGTGTTACCCCGGAGTATTAATCATTGTCTCTACTGACGTAATGGGACCAGAAAGCTTAACGTTGACTTTTTAGCCACACATACGAATACACTTGCTCAGCAAACCAGGATCTCCATCAAACCAACCAATCAATTTGGTATGCACCTTAGAAAATCAATACATCGCTAACGAGTCAACTAATTTCATTCGGTGTCATCCTAAACATATGACAATCGATATACGGCTCATATATAATGTATATACATCAACAACATTGACATCCTTTTACAAAAATCATCATACAGTATATACTATTCCGCTGCAGTTAGAAGGTCGCATTGTACGTCGTTGCACTGGTCATGGCTTAATGTGATGACATTAATTGTGAGGTGGTATAATTACCTGGACCCGCCGTGACGGCCGCCACGCCGACTGTCCCCGAGAGACGGGCCACAGCATCCGCCGCGAACACAGCGTTCACCTGGCGGCGACAGGACATGATGGGGTGCTTGGCACATACATGTCAATACTGGGTCAGCAAACATGACGGGGACAATGAAATGGGGCTGCATTAAAACAAACTAGCCCCAATTCTGTGGCAGCTGCAGGATGGGCACAAGTCCGATGTTTGCCCGTCCAACAGCCACAGAACTGGGGCAAGCATGAAATATTGTCCAGATACAGGTGCCAGAACACGAACCCATGACCATGTTGATTAGTAGCTTAGGCTGCTAATTACGCTAGAGTAACCTCCCCTTCTTCTTCAAAACAGATTGGTCAGGTTTATAAGGGCCTCTGGTGAGCTATTATCCACCATGCGATCCATATCATAATTTAATCAAACAAATGAAATATTTGGTACTTGTATATAAAACAATGGGGGAAAATCGGCATTTCCTTTCGGTGCCGAGTTCGGTATCAACTGCATATAACAGTGGTGCCATCTGGTGACGGAATCAACCATGTGTAACAACTAACAAAGTCTGCCCGCCACGCGTGGGTGATTTTGAATGGCTCAGCCAGTAGAGGGCAGCTTTGTACTATGTGGTATACGAAATTCGGCAATGATTTGAAAATATCCCAAAACGTCAGTTTCCGGAGAGAGCCTTTGATTCACTCACGGACCCTATAATTGGTGGGTTGTATATTCAGGACGCTTTAACCACTTTTGGTCATATCGCGTCAGGGAGAGTGGAGCCATGTCCCCGGGGGTAACCCCCTACTCTTTACGAAGAAGGATATGGGATCTTTATCCTGCGACCACACAGACATGACCACAGCGGGGCGCGAACCACCGATCCACGTAACGTCAGGCTCTCAGGTGGCCAGAGCACTCAAGGCGAGCGCTCTAACCCACTGAGCTACCGGGCCGGCCCACACGGATCCTATGAGTGATCCGTAGTATCTAGTATAAATAGTACATCACCTCAGCTAGATTGTTTCCCAGGCAGTAACAAACCTCATGACGGGTGTCCACCACTCGTATGCCACACTTCTCACTGGATACCAGGATGGGTGAAATGTGACCTCCGGGCAGGGTGAAGATGTATTTTACCCCATGGGCCTGCAAGACACATTTATCTAAGGAATGTTGATTGTTAACGAACGTTCATAGAAAGTACCCTTAATTTGTGTAACGATATTTTCACCTTGGAGTAACTCTTACCACATAATTGTACACCCATACCTCGATAGTTGCGTTAACATACAATCATAGTTGAAGCATATCTCACATAATCGTACCCATTACTACTGTCAACTATCTAGTTACATGATCATACATTTTGGGCTCCATATTATATTGCAATTTCTGAGATAATAAAACCAATTATGATTTATGTCTTACCTTAAGCACGTCGGCGACCAAGTCTCCTCCATGCTTCTTCGAACTTGCATCAACCTATTCAAGAAACCATCACAAGCATAACTTGAGTTTAAAATGTTGTACTCACTACATGTCATACTTAAAAGTATTTCAACGTGTCCAAATAACTGTTATTAAGCCGGGAGTGGGTATACGACGAACATCGTCGTTATCGACAAAATTATAAGACCAGCGAACGGTCGACCAAATATAAGATCAGTGAGACCCAAAGCACGTCCAGCGCTCGTAAACACCAGCGGCTATCAAACAATATTTAGAGCGCACGGCCATCAAGTGGTCAATAGAACGCACGGTCATCAAGTGGTCAATAGAACGCACGGCCATCAGGCGGTCGATGGAATGCACAGTCATCAATAGGTCAATGGAATGCACAGTCATCAAGCGGTCGATGGAATGCAGTCATCAAGGGGTCGATGTAATGCAGTCATCAAGAGGTCGATGGAATGCACAGTCATCAAGAGGTCGATGGAATGCAGTCATTAAGAGGTCGACGGAATGCACAGTCATCAAGAGGTCGATGGAATGCAGTCATTAAGAGGTCGACGGAATGCACAGTCATCAAGAGGTCGATGGAATGCAGTCATCCAGAGGTCGATGGAATGCACAGTCATCAAGAGGTTAATGGAAAGCACAGCCATCAAGGTCGATGGAACGCACAGTCATCAAGAGGTTAATGGAAAGCCCAGCGATCAAGGTCAATGGAAAGCACAGTCATTAAGAGGTCGATGGAATGCATTCATCAAGAGGTCGATGGAATGCACAGTCATCAAGAGGTCGATGGAAAGCACATCCATCAAGGTCCATGGAAAGCAGTCATCAAGAGGTCGATGGAATGCACAGTCATTAAGAGGTCGATGGAATGCATTCATCAAGAGGTCAATGGAAAGCACAGTCATTAAGAGGTCGATGGAATGCAGTCATCAAGAGGTCCATGGAATGCACAGCCATCAAGGTCAATGGAAAGCACAGCCATCAATAGGTTAATGGAATGCACAGTCATCAAGAGGTAAATGGAATGCACAGTCATCAATAGGTCAATGGAATGCAGTCATCAAGAGGTCAATGGAATGCACAGTCATCAAGAGGTCAATGGAATGCAGTCATCAAGAGGTCAATAGAATGCAGTCATCAATAGGTTAATGGAATGCACAACCATCAAGAGGTCAATGGAATGCAGTCATCAAGAGGTCAATGGAATGCACAGTCATCAAGAGGTCAATGGAATGCACAGTCATCAAGAGGTCAATGGAATGCACAGTCATCAATAGGTTAATGGAATGCACAGTCATCAAGAGGTCAATGGAATGCACAGTCATCAATAGGTTAATGGAATGCACAGTCATCAAGAGGTCGATGGAATGCACAGTCATCAAGAGGTCAATGGAATGCACAGTCATCAAGAGGTCAATGGAATGCACAGTCATCAATAGGTCAATGGAAAGTACAATCATCAAGAGGCCGATGGAATGCACAGTCATCAAGAGGTTGAAGGAATGCAGTCATCAAGAGGTCGATGAGATGCGGTCATCAAGAGGTTAATGGAATGCACAGTCATCAAGAGGTCAATGGAATGCACAGTCATCAAGAGGTCAATGGAATGCACAGTCATCAATATGTTAATGGAATGCACAGTCATCAAGAGGTCAATGGAATGCACAGTCATCAATAGGTTAATGGAATGCACAGTCATCAAGATGTTGATGGCATGCACAGTCATGAAGAGGTCGATGGAATGCACAGCCATTAAGGTCAATGGAAAGCACAGTCATCAAGAGGTCAATGGAAAGCATAACCATTAAGAGGTCAATGGAATGCACAGTCATCAAGAGGTCAATGGAATGCACAGTCATCAATAAGTTAATGGAATGCACAGTCATCAATAGGTTAATGGAATGCACAGTCATCAAGAGGTCAATGAAATGCATAGTCATCAAGAGGTCAATGGAATGCACAGTCATCAATAGGTTAATGGAATACACAGTCATCAAGAGGTCAATGGAATGCACAGTCATCAATAGGTTAATGGAATGCACAGTCATCAAGAGGTCAATAGAATGCACAGTCATCAAGAGGTTAATGGAATGCACAGTCATCAATAAGTTGATGGAATGCACAGTCATCAATAGGTTAATGGAATGCACAGTCATCAAGAGGTCAACGGAATGCATAGTCATCAAGAGGTCAATGGAATGCAGTCATCAATAGGTTAATGGAATACACAGTCATCAAGAGGTCAATGGAATGCACAGTCATCAAGAGGTCAATGGAATGCACAGTCATCAGTAGGTTAATGGAATGCACAGTCATCAAGAGGTCAATGGAATGCAGTCATCAATAGGTTAATGGAATGCACAGTCATCAAGAGGTAAATGGAATGCACAGTCATCAATAGGTCAATGGAATGCAGTCATCAAGAGGTCAATGGAATGCACAGTCATCAAGAGGTCAATGGAATGCACAGTCATCAAGAGGTCAATGGAATGCAGTCATCAAGAGGTCAATAGAATGCACAGTCATCAATAGGTTAATGGAATGCACAGTCATCAATAGGTTAATGGAATGCACAGTCATCAAGAGGTTAATGGAATGCACAGTCATCAAGAGGTCAATGGAGTGCACAGTCATCAAGAGGTCAATGGAATGCACAGTCATCAATAGGTTAATGGAATGCACAGTCATCAAGAGGTTAATGGAATGCACAGTCATCAAGAGGTCAATGGAATGCACAGTCATCAAGAGGTCAATGGAATGCACAGTCATCAATAGGTTAATGAAATGTACAGTCATCAAGAGGTCAATGGAATGCACAGTCATCAATAGGTTAATGGAATGCACAACCATCAAGAGGTCAATGGAATGCACAGTCATCAAGAGGTCAATGGAATGCAGTCATCAATGTGCAATAAATCAAGACAAGTTGTTGTAAGGGATCTTTTCAGGTAGAATGATGTCAAGTATAGATTTTTAGTGTTTGGAATTGCTGCTGCATGCATGTATTTTCCCCTATAATTTGAGATAAGATAAAGTTGATAATGCAAGCATTGAGGGCTAAGGATTTTAACATTGGTAGTACCGTAGCCCTGAAGAACCCAGGCCTCGCTACCGCTCGGCCAGGGTCCTGAAGTGCAGCCTGCAAATCCTCAGCGATTTGAAACCCCTTCAACTAAATCTGACTAGTGTCACTTTGTGCGTGAATACCACGTCCCATCCTTATTATATTTGAATTCTACATACCTTAAACTATCTATTTACGTATAGTTTGTTTCTTTAAAGAACTGTTGATGTCCACAATACCGGCGATATTCCGCATTTCATTCGTAAAATGCGCGCAGCCATTCGAAGTGACATGCGGCAACTTTGTCAACAGATGGCGCTACAGGGCGGAAGCGGCAAATTCCCCGGTTTCACCGGTTTACCTCATACAAGTAGCTAGGCGTTCGCGCTCGATCCAAGACGTGGTCATGCATCTCCACAATAAAAAAATGAGGGTCTTCTGGATGTGGAAATCGCGACATAATGATGACACTAAGATTGAATGTGCAATCTTTATGTCCTCGTTATATCGCGATTTCCACATCCAGAATACACTCATTTTATTTTCTTGTAGATATGCGCGTAAACGTCTTGGGATCGAGCGCGAGCGCCCAGTAAAATTGTACGAGGTAAACCGGTAAAACCGGGGAATTTGCCGCTTCCGCCCTGTAGCGCCATCTGTTGACAAAGTTGCCGCATGTCACTGCGAATGGCTGCGCGCATTTTATGAATGAAATGCGGAATATCGCCGGTAATGTGGACATCAACAGTTCTTTAAAGAAACAAACTATACGTAAATAGATAGTTTAAGGTATGTAGAATTCAAATATAATAAGGATTGGACGTGGTATTCACCCACAAAGTGACACTAGTCAGATTAAAGTGGAGGGGTTTCAAATCGCTGAGGATTTGCAGGCTGCACTTCAGGACCCTGGCCGAGCGGTAGCGAGGCCTGGGTTCTTCAGGGCTACGTCACATGGGGCTACGTTGTGCCCCTAGTCGAGAAGCGGGCTTGCGCCAAAGTGCATGCATTGACTTTCGTGAACAATTTATCACTTTATTGGTGGACAGAGAATCTTACCTTGTGAAAAAGTTGATACAAGATACCAGCCTTCTTCAAGAAAGCTACGACAGCGACAAACCCAGCACCTACACCGAGACTAAGGCGGTTTGCCGCCAAAACTTCGGCAGCTTTGGTAAAAACACCTCCTGCACCTTCCATGTTGACCAGTTGACAGCGGCAACCTTGACCTTCGGACTTCGTTCGTTGATACTTTGGCTTTTGGCTCGTGAAGCACTGTTCAAGAATAATTTACCAAAACAACTTTTGTCCTTGCGTTAAATGATTGCCCCGATATACAAAGTAACTATGTCATGAAAGGACTGAATGACAAATTCACGAAAAATAATAAAAGTTGTGTTTGAGCTTTGAGACTATGGCCTCAAAACACGTGACTAATCGAACTACCGCAAACATTGAAAGTGTTCAAGCAGGAAGATACCCCCAAAGTCCTTCGAAACGTGGCTGGCTCACCGCGCGCTTAGAGGGCGCTGAATGGAGGGCGGTGTAAGAACCTAGAATATATCCATCTTAGTGTATCAGTCTTTTCTCTCATTTGGCCTTCCCGCTACAGTCTTATCGTAGCATAGGATATCGCAGATTAGTAGCCGTACGGCCTATCAAACGGTATGAAATATTTAGTAATATTCTGCAGAAATTAACAGAACGACATATATGCATATTCAAAATCAAAAGGAAAGAAATCTTTCGGCGGTGACGATATGATTCATTAGATCTAATACAGCACAGCAATTGTTACTGAAATTACGTTAAGTACATTGATGGGTCAATTAAAAAGAAACTTCACAATCGCCACTATACATATAATAATACAGATTGTTTCGCCCAAATTAAAAAAAAAATCGCATTATATGCTACAATGAAAGATTGACATTCATAATTACCAGGACTGTAACATTTGCTTCAAATGTTATGGTGAATATGACATAGACAATATGTTTGGTTTGACAGCTTATCATAATATATCTAGATGCCGGGACTCAATTAAGCTCGTATATATATGTACGTTACGTATACGTATACGTGACTGCGAGATTTCAGTGTGTGTAGTTTATTGTTTTGTTGCATTGTAACAATATGCAGTACCAGCATGTGAAGTATGGAACACTCCCGCTTTACACTAATTCTACTATAATAAACTCCCCCTGTTGCGCATGACTGATTACTTGTTGTTGAGTGGCCGGAGATGAATAAACACCTGAACTGCAATACATGACTCTGTCTTACGTCTCTCTGGACTTATAATACTGTTACATGCATAATTACAGTGAAATGTTGAGCGGTTTCCATGGAATGAACATGTTTGCATTAATCAGGACATAAACAGAAACTATACTTTAGATCGCGACTTTCAAAATATAGTATCGCGAGAAAATGTTTCCACTATTACTTAAAATCCTGCGTACTGCCCTTTCCGCTTGCGAAGTTAACTATGTATTAAGCGCATGCCTCCATGTGTCAGCGATATCACCACTGTGATATCTCTCGGCCTGGCCCTCCGTGGACCCCTCCATGAGGCCCTCCTGCATACGGGGATCAAGGGTCACGATCGAACCGACCCGGAAAGTTTTTTGTTCCCGTCAAACGCGATGCGCCAAAGGGATAATCCCGTTGGCGCAGGTTGTTTTGGGTCTATTTATGTCGCACCGGACCGGTACCGAGATACTACATACCACCCTTTCCTATTGGACCGCGCCCTCGCGGTCTATCCACCACGCCCTGCGTGTGAATCCAAGCCTTTCGACTCCTACAGGAATCCGGGGAGTGACAAGGACGGGCAATTTTTGCAGAAAATGCAGCTTATGAATCATGAGCATCAGCCTACGTATAGACACACCTTAACCCCCCCCCCTTCCCCCCTATAATTGATTCATATTGAAGTATTGAAGTTGCCTTTTAATTTCTGATTTTTTGAAACCTGAGTTCATCACTGACGTCTTATATTTCCTGTTCCAATTCGAATTAACTCCCTTTTTGCGCATAATTTCACTACGCAACTGATCAAAATTATGAACGTGTTCAAGGTTTCCGGTGTTTAGTTTCAGATCTTCGCTTCCGTGGGTGGATGTTCAGATGTTGCCTTGTTGCCGACGTTTTCTTGTTTTGGACGACAGGCGTATATTATACATCTCATTCCAGCCTGTTGGTATCGAACTGTAGTTTCACAGAAAAGGTGAGATATATAGTTTCATTTCCACCATTTACGTTATTGTCGGACATTATTTAACCCATTCTCGTTGACGGATACCCTACCCCCTCTCCCTCCTCGCTCAAATGTGGGTTTATAAAGTCAGTCATAAACGGTATGGGTAAACCACGAAACGGACTCCGTTTCGCGAATCGGAGCGAAACGGAGCGAAACGGAGCATCAACAGGCGAAACAGAGTGATTAGGTGGCCGTATTGGCGGTAATGGTATTGTGACGTTATAAACTACGAACTATTACATGTTATGCGGCAAGGTATATCCATTAGGGAAGGGGAAACCGCAACATTTTGGAGCTGTAACGTGTTTTCACCCATCGGACCCGGCTGCCATATTGTGTGTTGATAAAACGAAATCTGCAGTGGCGCTATCTAGCGAAAATTATCTGCTGGCCGGATGTCCGTCTCAGCCTACGGTCGGCAGCGACAACGAGCTGGCGCTCTGCAAGGCCCTTCGACATTCATTCCCCAAAGCAGACAGTGTCACTTGTGAGCTACATCTCAAGAAAAACATACTCAGCCACTTGAGTGATAAGCTAGGTGTAAACACACGGGACAGAAATGCACTGGTTCATTCCATCTTCCCACCAGCACAAATGGACCAATCGATGCTGGAGAGGCACTTCGAGGAAGCTAAGGACCTCAGTGACAAGATTGCACCAAGGTTCATGGAGTACCTTTGGGCCAGGTGCCTCCCGGCGCTCAGGGCCAATGCTGCTGCAGGACTCTGTGGCTGGACGAACAATAATTCTGAAAGCTGAAACCACGCGATCAAACACATGATCAATTGGAAGTTACGCTCAGTCACAGAGCTCGTCAAGGTGTTGCATGACCTCGTCCAGGCCCAATTTAAGGAGGTGGAGAGGGCCTTTTACGGCCGTGGAGACTACCAGCTATCAGCTGCTTACACAGACTTTGCAGTTAGTGAGGAGAAATGGCTGGCGAAGTCTCAGGAGCAGCGGCAATGGCACATCAAATGCTTTTACAAGACTCTTTTTGCGGCACCAGGGAGTGCAGTCAGATCAAAAGATGGTTACCTCACCATTCTCAAGGCCCCCTGGCAGGCAAGAAGCCAAATCAGCGCAAGCGAGGGTGAGCGGAGCGCGCAAACATCATGAAGAAACGTGCCATGTAGGCGACAGGAGGCTAAAATCGCATTGATTGTGTACAATGGGAGTTTGTGTTGGTGGTTTGTGGTTGCGCAGAAATAAATACAATAATTTTACTAAGAACGTATTTGCTTAGATTTAGCAACGCCAGCTGGTGCCACTGCAGACTGTAGATAATTTTAGCTCGATGGCGCCACTGCAGATTTCGTTTTATCAACACACAATATGGCGGCTGGGTCCGGTGGGTGAAAGACGTTACAGCTCCAAAATGTTGCGGTTTCCCCATCCCTAATGGATATACCTTGCTGCATAACATGTAATAGTTCATAGTTTATAACGTCACAATACCATTACCGCCAATACAGCCAACCAGTCACTCCGTTTCGCCTATTGATGCTTCGTTTCGCGAAACAGAGTCTGTTTCGTGGTTTACCCTTACCCGTCATAAAAGTAGTAGAGAGTGACGTTTCAGCTCATATTTTCCGCGAACTTGCCGCGATCGAGTTTAAAATATCTGTTGTCAATAAGCAACACAAGAAGATTTAAATGATACGAAAGTTACTGTGGTAAGCTTACTGTGAATTTATCTTTTTTTATGAAATAAACAATATTTCTTTATGCCAATGGCAACACTTGATTGGCAGCAGACGCTCTATCATCTTAAAATGATTAAGTTGCCACAGCATGTGCCAAGAACATTCCACAGATGGGAAAGCTCTTACAGGCTGACAGGAGAAGGTTGAAATTAGCCTTGAGACTATTGCTGTTGGTTTTCGCATGTACCTAACGTACATGTGTAAAGGCTACAAGCTATGAGACGTCTTTATCGTGGAAATGAAATGTGGAAATCCCACAGCTAAAGCTTGCCAGACAGGTGTAGCAAAGCAGAATGGCTGCTTGTTTTGACAAATATTGATCATTACTCTAGATGTCCAGCTTGTCATTATAAATAAATGATTTGTGGTGAAGTTATGACAGTGTATTATAATGCATTATGACACTTGATCAAGTTATGACAAGGCATCCTTCTGTCTTTTCGGGCTGGTATAATAAAAGTTGTATAAGATAGAAGGTGGAATATGTAGTCTACTACTCCCTCTGTTATATTCGCCACCCACAGAACCTTTTTACATTTTGATTTAGCAATTGGTTTGATTTTTTCTATATGTTATGATGCTTGAACCTAGATAGATTGTCTGCGGACATTCCTCTATTGTACAACATGCTCTGTTATACAGTCTTTTTCAGGCTGGCAGAACTGAAGTTATACCATTCTGAGACTATTGTATATCTGTTATATTCATACAGGTTAGGAATACAGTATGAATACCAGGCTTAAATGTCATACAAATATATATCTCATAAAAAATCTTAATGTTTTAAGCATCTTTTCACTATTTAACATGTTTAGCCCAATAAATACTAATTTGTAAATTACATTTGATGGTTTATTTGAGATCAAACTAGCAATGATCCATAGATCAAACTGCAGTAAGCTTGGATACATTTCGCTCAGGTTATTTATTGTAGGCAATTTAAGAGTTATCATCTAGAACATTATACAGTAATATCACTTAGAATGTGTGTTTTTTGCAGATTTGTGATCCTGATACAACTAGCATATAAGAAAAGTCAAGATGATGGAGGAAGAGGATGAAGAAGAGATAGTCTTCGACCAGGCATCCCTTTTGCATAATGATGTCAAAGACATGTCTCATGATCCCAAAAGTCCTGGCAAGATTCTCACAACTGTGTGCCTTTGTGCTGCATTCTTTGGCTTGGTAAGTCCTGTTAATACATGTTCTACTGGTCAAACATTTGATCACCTGTAAATCACAGTTAAGCTTTTGGTGTGTACAAAATTGTCTTTATGCTTGTACTGCACAAAAACAATAAAAAAAAGTAAGGACATTTAACAGTACTGTACATAAACTAATCTTCAATCTTTCCAACTGTTTCACTTTTTATTTCAAACTGATACAATTGCTAGGAAACATCTGAAAGTTAATACTATCACTGTTTGATTTTTTGTTTTCCCCCCCACCCCCTGCCTATCCCTCCTTTCCAAACAGGGTCTATGCATTGCAATCCCGGGGCCCACTCTTCTGGATCTGCAAGAACAGACCAACACAGATACCGAACACATATCACAGGTGTTTACAGGCAGATCCTTTGGCTATCTGGCCGGATCTATCGTGGGCGGAATACTGTTTGACCGCCTTAATCAGCCATGCCTCCTCAGCTTCTCACTCCTCCTCACGGCTGTTGGAACTGCTATCGCGCCCTGGTGTCGTAACTTCTACCTCCTGGTGTCTATTATGGCCTTTCAAGGGATTTCCATGGGATTTCTGGATACAGGTTGGTAGACATATCGGACAACATGTTGCTTGATGTCTCATTATAACTTCCAGGAGTGCTTTAATTTCTGATGCACCAACCTGAACACAGACAGACTTAAAGTATATTGAAAGTGAGTTGTTTCTTACAGACAGACTTAAAGTATATTGAAAGTGAGGGCTTCTTATATATCACTCAATTTTGATTTAGTTCATTTATCAAAAGTTCCGGACAAGAGATCTTAATCACTATTAGTAACTAATACTAGTACTTGATGTTTTATCCATCATCTTGCGCAAGCGGACGGATGCCAACCACCAACATACTTTATGTCATCCATGATTATAGTAATTCTTAGCCCAGATTTAAATTTTTCATTTGCAATATTGCATTGATATTTGAAGTGTACTTGAGCTCATAAAGGGAGTTGCTAATGCATTACATTGCATGATCTACGATTTGATGTTCAATCAAATAAGTGTGCATTAACCAGGTGAGTGGGGGAGGGGGGCTGGTCTCCCTTGTATAGTGTTTAGCGCTCTGGACCGAAGATCAGTGGATTCAAATCCAGGCACGGTCAGCCAATGTGGCGCATATTTCATCCATCCATTGTTCGTGCTCAAAATCGGCCTGAAACTCAGATTCCGTTTCACATTCCAGGTGGCAACGTCCTGTGTCTCAGCATCTGGGGTCGGAGCAGCGCCCCCTACATGCAGGCGATGCACTGCGCCTTCGGGGTCGGCGCGTTCGTAGCGCCCCTGGTGGCGGAACCATTCCTCTCCAAGCCGTTCAACGTGACGAACATGACGTCCTATAACGACAGCTTCTTCCTGACAACAGTCGTCGACGCCCCTCTAAATAACGACATTATGCACCGCCGCTGGGTTCGGGATATCTCCGCCCCCGCCGACCCCGTCCCCGCCCCCGCCGCCCCCGTCGTCACCGACGCTGCAAAGGGTGGCGTCGGAAACGCGACGGAAGTAGCGACGCTGTTGCCAATGCCGACGAAGCCCAAGCTGTCAGACGGGGCCTATCTGAACCCGGCACCCGACGTGGCGGACGGCAGTCTCACGGGCAAGTTGATACAGAAGAATCCCCCGCCGGCGTCTACCACCACCCTGAAGCCGAGCCCGACCCCCCCACTGGTCATCCTTGACAACGAGACACGCAGTGGGGACGGCAACTCTAGCGATCCCGCCGTTACCAACGCCAGCACCTCCACCACCACCACCACTACTACTACTACTACTACTACTGCGCCTACTACAACAACTACCGCTGCCCCCACCACCACCACCACTACTACTACTACACCTGCCACGACACCGCCTTCCACCACGACCACGACCACCTCGCCGCCATTCCACCCTGACACAGGTTCTACGCTAGATGACGACTTGATGAACAGCAATTCCTCTTCCAATACGACCACAGAACCCTGGTCGACGTACATACGACATCAAGTGGCCTACATCGTGGACGTGTTCTACGGGCTGTCCAGCGTCCAGTTCGCCTACGTCGTCATCGCCGGTTTCAACCTGCTGGTGTCCTTCCTGTTTCTCATCGTATGCTGCCGCGACCGGAAGACGCTGCGGTCCGCGCGCGGGGCGCCGGGGCAGGACACCTTCACGGTGCAGCGGGAGAACAAGGGCTTCCGGGTCCAGGTGCTCATCTTGCTCTTCGTCTTTTACTTCCTGTACGTGGGCATGGAGGTGACCTACGGCGGGCTCATCATGACCTTCTGTGTGACTCACCTCGGCTGGAGTAAGTCCCGGGGCACCATGCTCACTTCGGTGTTCTGGGGATCGTTCGCGGCGGGGCGCGGCCTCGCCATCCCGCTGGCCAAGTGCGTCTCCCCGGCCGTCATGATCGTCATCGACCTGGCCCTGGCCACGGTGTCGCTCTTCGGCCTCGTGCTGGGCCTGGAGGACTACCCGGTCACCATGTGGGTGTGCACGACCACCCTGGGGGCCGGGCTCGCCTCCATCTTCCCGACGGGCATCACCTGGGCCGAGCGTTACATGCAGGTGACCGGCAAGGCGACTGCCGTCTTCGTCGTGGGGTCGGCGCTCGGGGAGATGATGATGCCGGCCATGACGGGCTTCATGTTCGCCCACAAGGGACCCATGTGGCTCATGTACATCATGCTCGGCTCGTCCATCTTCAGCATCGTCATCTACATCGTGATGCAGAACCTGGCCACCAACATGGGGGACCGCTACGAACGCCTACGCACCCGGTCAGCCACCAACAGCTACCGCTCCTCCCCTAACCTCTCACCCACCACTTCCAACGGGCTCCACAGCTTGGATACCGACGATGACGACATGGAAATGGACTCCGTCGCCTTGATGACGGCGTCGTCTACCAACGGCAGCGTCCTTAACAACCGGAAAAAAGTCACTTTTTCTTTGAATAACGATTCCGCCTCTAACGGGACATCTCACGGGGACTCGGGAGTCGGGTACTTACCGGTATCCTCTGGATTTTCGCGGCCCAAGTCTTCGATTCTTAAAGGAAAGAATCTTGGTCATTACAAAGCCATTACTTAGTACGTTCTTTCTGCAACAGCTGAGCGGGCTGAGTGCAAGCAACTTTACCCATTTTCTGCGGTATTTATTTTATTCCATGTAATTTACGTTTGTGTATATTTTTTTTCTACGGATGTAGGGGGAGGAGTTTTCTGGTTAGGCTGTTGTTACAAAGTATTCGTTGTTGTCGGTGCATGGTGTGCCCATACAGTGTATAACATATGAATAATCTTACAGGTTGGCTGGTCCTCCTTTGAAGTGGGCATTAAATATATATGTCTTCTTCATTATAAGTACATGTAGCAAAATGGCATAACAATGAAACCTGTGTTGACCCGACTGATGTGCGGGAGAGTATATAATGTGTAAAGTGCATCGTACGTTGTATAATGAGGTCTGCGGGTCTTAGTTTAGGGAATTCAGCCGCATGGATGTGACCACAACAATGATATATAGTGGTAAGTACCAGCAAGGAATGGTGCAATAGACGCGTCTGTATGACTGTATTATATCATTAATTAGATGTTTGATGGTACAGGAAAGTGTACCAAATGTTCATGCATGAGGCGACATACATCAACACTGTCGGTATCATTGCGTTTTTTCCTAAATACAGAAGTTACCTTCGTGATGTTTAGGCATCACCTTAAATCTGATAAATGTCTTTGTTTGTTACCGTATACTGCGTGCACTGAAGTACGATAGATGGAAGTATACATGTGTAACTTGTATCAGTATTTATATGTAAATGTTCAACCTGGGAGGCGTAATCATCAACATTCCAATATGGCGGCCGTCGGACAGCGTCAATGACGCCATCTATGTAGGTATCCCTTTCAAAACCTACACTTCAATTCCTCTCTTTTATATTGAATTTATTTAGATTTCTTATGATGTTTTCATGGCGTACATTTGGCGCAAGTGACTTACGGCGTATATTTCTTTGTTATCCCCAGCACATTACTTTTCATACACTCTGTACGCAGTGATCCACCGCGCGCATCCCATAGAGCCCCCATATCTCCAGCTCCAATAGTGCGGCGCATATTGGGGGGAGGATATGTGTGGGGGGGGGGGGGCACGGCGGTTCTGCAGAAGTCCTGCATTAGTCTGGTTCCAGTGATCATACAGCCCCCAGGAACCAGGCGGTCGGTACCCCGTGACGTCACTGAGAGTTTTTATATAGATTTGGCTTGCGAGTGGAAAAGTCATTGTCATATGTTGTCACTGCCGATTGGAAAGCGTGTGGTGTGGTGAAATAGCTACTACGTAAACACTTGTAGTTCTGATTTTGTTTATAAGGTATTTTCCGCGTGTTATTGAAACAATTGTTACCAGTTATGTCAATTTGATATCCATTTAAACAAACGTCGGTCCCCGCGGACTGAATTATTTCGGCGCAGAATGGATGATTCTAAATGAATGGCTGCGCAGATTGAAGTGGGATTCCTCAGTAATTAGACGTCTTATCATTAAAGCATGCTTGCTGATTGACTGGCCCAAGGAACACATGAGGAGGAATTGGTTTTGGTCTTCACTCACCCCGCAGTGTCCTTATCATTTCGTGTTATAACATTCAGTTTTTACCATTTGCTTCGCATATAAATCATTAGTGAGATTAACAGAACAAATAAATTAAATTTGTGTGATACCACAATTTAATGTACACTAACCGTTTACAGTATTTCTTTACACCGGTTGTTTGTGCGCCAAAATACTTGTGACCCGACATCACTAACGCAAATAGTCATTTATGAAATCAATTAAATGCCCTTGATGTATTTACATATATTTATTCAACGTGGCAATGTTAAATTTTAGGGCCCGGAAAACAATTGGTCATATGTAAACAATTTTAATATAAATGTTACATTGTCTGAAGATTGTGTTTCCATGAAAATGGATGTTTTGGTGTTGTGTGCGACTGAGCACATATCGTCCGGAATTGGTAACTGACTTGAGTATTATTAATCAGTTGTCATGCTAAATTATGCTTGGAATATACTTTCTGCTATCCTGTCTTCGTTAAATAGACTTCGGTGTTTCTTGTGAGATATGTCGCAGATTGATGTTGTGTAAAATGGAAAAGCTGGATGAATTCACGAAATTGCCAGATAAAAATAATGAAATGTTGGTATTTTTAGCCACTTTTGTCCAGAGACTAAATTGCGTTTTTAGACGAAAACATGTCACAGGTGCACGTGGCAGGACTCGAACCCACGACCTATTGGTCTGCAGCTTACCGCTTACCAATTAACTGAGCTAGGGAGGCTCCAGTGTCGCGGAATGATCGCCGTAACTGGGCGACGTGTAACAGCCGCTGAACTAATCTCCTTAGTTTCATGCAAGAGATTTGTCTTACATATACTTTTTTTATGCATTCCTTATCTATAAAGTGCGATTTCAATCCTGAACTTATATCCATAATTGCATCCAGGATATGTGTAGGAAGGATAAAGTATCGTCTGGAATAGAGGAAGTACTTAACGCTGCCATTCTTGTCCAAATTTCAGAATCTGTTCCATACGGTCGGTGAGAGCCTCTCACACCTCCTATCTGTGTGTATTATATTGCATTTATGTCACTATTTCCATGTTCGATCCCACGAAATAAATTATTATAGTAGACGCTAGGCGTGAGTTATACGTGAGCTATGGAAAAACAATGGTTCGCTCTATCATGGAAGAACCCTGAAGAGGCTGCAAGACTTGTTACTCAAGAGGAAGGGTTATAACCAGATGTGCGTGTATGACCACCATTCGCCTTTATAGGGGCGGTGCATAAGGAGTACCCGTTGTTGCACATCCATCAAATGGAGGCAGGCATACATGTGGATATAGTGTGTGAGAGCGCCTAGATTACTGCCCCATGGTGACACTGGGGTCTTGGTTTTCGACTTCCATTTCCATGTGTAAATGTTAGGTCCGAAGGAATGTAATGTAGCATGTAAACCTATTGGATTGGTGTACGGAAATAACTGAACATCGAAACAACCATCAAGCTGCCCAATATTTAGTATTTATTTCATTTAAATGTCTGGTGCCATGGATACGAAACGTCATTTGATGGGCGGGTCAGACGCACCACGTGCCAACAATCAGTTGCCATTGTTGACATTCTCCTGGCAGGGGGCGCCGCGTGGCTGGTACTAAGACACACAATATGCCCAAGAGTTGGCATGTGAAGCGTTATCCGTTTCTATGATACTTACTATGATTCTGTTACGGTAAATATGTCTTTCCTCCTGTGTAGCTAACAGTAGGTATATTCAGCGATGGGGATCCATAGGTTGTAGTGTGGGTGTAGGTGGCTCCTATAGCAGGCAATAGCACATGGCTTACGTCGTGGTGGGCTTAATATTATATTGCATTGGATTTATTGTTCAAGTATCGCTGTGATATTCAAATTTTACACGTCAAATAAATCTTTAAATACCAAGTCCGTATTATCTTCGTTTGTACATGCGGTACCGAAGTGTACACACATTAACAACTTGCATTTGTGGTACCAAATTCTGCATGCGAATTCTGCGTGCGGTATCCAAGTCGCATGCAGTATCTTAGTGTACTAAAGGTACCAATAAGAAAACTATAACGAAACAATGCCTCAGATCGAGCATGAACGGCACAACGAATCGCCAAGCGCATGTAATATCCCAATCTGAGGGACCAACATACAGACAGGCACCTTTGAAAGCACGGACGTAACTAGAATCAGTACCCGGAAATCCGTTGGGGAAACAATCACAGAGTAATAACGCACACCTCTCAATGGACAAAATAAGACCCTGGTTTTCTCCTCAACATTTATTCATCTCAACCAACATTTCAGACTATGCAAGCCTACCGGCAAGAATACAGATAAAGTGAGACTAGACCAATCAAACGTTCTTACTTCACAAGAGATTCGCGCTACTTATTCGCTCTTTGAAAACTTCCTTCTCGTGACTGCTATGTTATAATTTTGCACCTTGCGGTATGTCGTTTTTTTCTTTAATGTTGTCCGAGAATTCCAAACGGAGAATTGTACTAGGATAAATACATTTCGTACACAGCATACGTCTGAATGCTTATATGCAACTTCCTACTTTTCTGGTGTCTCTCACGATCCACAAACGTTCAGCAGTTAAAAAGCCTAGTTTAAAGTAATATCTGCCAATGTATATAATGGTCTCAGAAAACGTTCGTTATTCGTTTCTCGCCCAGTACTTACAACATAGTGCATTGGTGGTTTCGAACACACCACTCTACCTTTAACTGTCATAGCTCGATATATCAGTAGCATATACTCAGTAAGATAAATCTCTGCACACAAACATGCAGCACAAACCAAATGTGATCAAAACAAAGTTAAAAAAAATACTGTATAAAAAAATAGTAAAAAAAGTGTGGAAAATGTAGCTGTCATCCGCAACAGGCGAAAGCGACTGATTATACAGAGCCATGTATCACATTCATAAAAGCGGTCAAACATTTAGCGATTTGATTTCAATATAGCGATGAATGCCTCGTATTCCAAACGGAAGTGATCGTTATCATCATTTATTTCGATAATGTAGCGCTGGTTGTCCCTAGTGGTTGCTATAATTACACCCAGCCGTTGGTCTGGGGTTTGATTCCCGATGACGACGCCACGACTTTCACATCGTCTTTCACAAAGACGTAAATTCCTTTACACATTCATGTATTGGTACCTTGGTAACTTTGACTATGCCTAGGTGCAGTTGTTTTGACGCGGTCTTGTCTTCTAGGACCGACTAGTTGCGCGTAACAGATGTATAGTACAACCTCGGTGTGAAACGTACAATCAAGTGCATAGATAGCGTCGTGCGAAGTGACGTCACTACGGAAGTCGATATAGACGTGAATAGCCAATTCTAGACTGTCAGCCTAACCTATCACAATACACAGAACATATAAAGTAGGTGAACGGTATCACTAATTAAGGCGAATCAAAGAAGCTTCTCGTACTTAAATAAATATGAATGACAAGACATTCGGTGTTGTTCCGCTACAAACCTCTCGACGAGTTAGTAGTAGTGTCTTTAACACTAAGTCAGTCCCGCGTCGGTAACAGTTGCATAACATTTAAGAAAGTTAGCATTCAGGTATATCAAGAAAACAGTCCACAACCGCAGCGCTCTCAATCGAACACAATATACATATATATATATACAAATTAACAACAACAACAACGTTTGTCAAAGTAGTGAACAACAACAACGTTTGTCAAAGTAGTGAACAACAACGTTTGTCAAAGTAATGAGCCACAACATGTTTCTGACAGTGATGGAAGCTGACGGTAACAAAAGATACCCGGACAAATAAATACCGAGGAATAAACCGAGAATATATGGATCTATGTACTATAACACAAAGGGAGACGCAGTCACAGTTATTTGAATCGTTAGGACTTCATAACATACGCACGCTCTATTGGCTAGCGTGTAAGTTGAGAGAAATTAGCAAGACTAGGCAAGTGTTCTACCATCCGTATCACCAGGTCAATGCGGTTACATATTCACTTGGGCAGATGTTATCCTGGGCAAGTTAGTGTCTAAGATGCGTTTACGCTCAAAAACACCAGCTTTGTATAAAACAGATCTTTGCTTAAACTCAGGCAGGTGCACCAATTTTGCAGCCATGAGGTAGCCGAAATATAATTATAAAATAAGATTTAACACACTAACGCAATATCCTCATCCCATTCCCAAACATCCCAACAGGGCGTAACTATTGGGTCGCCCCACAGGATTGGCACATTGGTCAAGTGAAAACCTCAGATGGCTGAGAGAGATTGCTGTATCGTACATATTTGTATTTCATTTAAACTAGATAAATCATGTGATTTTAATCTCAGATAGATCATGGTGCAAGGTAAAGGAAAAAAATGCACAAAGTATGTAGACTCAGCTTCAAAGATTACCCAGTTGTTCAGTTTGACATTAAAGCGCAATCACTCGACGTTTTGTGAGGTAAATGCAGGTTCAGGTGTGAGGAACTGGTACGCTGTAGGTATGAGACGCGCAGGCTTTAGCTAACAATTCAGTTACGAAACATGGCGGGGCAAATACGCTATTCCAGACGTCAGAAGTTCAACACATGGAACACTTACCGTTTATCTCGTTTCTCAAAAACTCAAACCATTTGAATATTCACATAAAGCCTTCATCTGCATATAATGAGCATACCCCACTATTCAACCTGCATATAAATGACTTGGTAACTGTGCGAAAATTACAGCTTTGGACATTCCGATTTTATGCTTTAGTTTGTTTTGATTTGGGGACTTAAAATTCAAACACAAATTATGAGCTATCAATGTCTTAAATAGCCGCTCAAATTACTTTCATATTTAGAATAAATCACTTGGTGGCCGTGCGAAAATTACAGCTTAAGACATTCCGATTTCATGCTTGAGTTTTAGAGACTTAAAATTGAAACACAGATTATGATCTATCAATGTCTTAAATAGCCTTCCAAATTGCTTCCATATTTAGAATTCAATGCATGAATAATATTAAGTTCACGAATTACTTCACAATAGAATCTGGCCTTTAGGTAGGTTATTTAAAGTGACTTTGTTTACGGTTTGTCCGTAATCACTAAATCGCAGGGTTTGTGTGAGAGGGTTGTTCACATGCGACCAAATAGATTGGCCTCCGCTAGCCTGCCGCACGCTTACTCCATATCTCAATATACACACACATAACGACGGAGGTCTTTGCACTTAGAATAAATAACTACATAACGGTAAAAGTCAACCGGTGTTCATATGGAAGTAAGTTGTTTCCGTTGATCAGTCTCGAGCCAAGTTTATATTCTTTACCCGATCCCAAGTCGCAAATATGTCCAAAACAAAGCAATTAATTCATATTATGCATAAAATCATCACAGTAGACAGTAATATAAAGATACGAGATAAAAAACACAGACAACGTACCGGCATGTACCAACAAGGACAGCACTACAGTGTAAACCGATAGATCTAGACAGAGCTAAATTTGAAGTAAGTTATAAAATGTGGAATAGTTAAAAGCCTAGAACATCGTATAGGGGGTAACATAAATATAAAAACAAGGTGTTGGTGTTCAACTTCGTCATGGGCGATGGTCAGTCACGCAGAAAGATTCATTATGGTCGCACCATTCACAAGCATTCCACAAACAAGCTTATTTAACGTCTGTATTTAGCTACTCCACCTCCCTCTGTATTTCAGTCGACTGCCCAATATTGACCCTCAATGCTAACAAGTGGGCACTGAAGCGCTTAAATTGAACAACAACTTACGGACAACGTACGGACGCCACATAATCTTCGAGCCACTTCACATACCATATATTATATCGGACTTGCTTCACGATTGACACATCGAATAGCATTGCATGAGCAGTACCCTCGAAATAGCCACCATGCCAGGCCACGGTTTGTTTTTCTGCACAACAGGCTAATGAGAGAAAGCGGAGATACGGAGTAATGGACGTTCGCAAGGCAAAGGAAGGCACGTAAGGAAGACTGTTATTAAAGGTGCACAAGCGGCTCACGAACGCTAACACATGGCCGACTTGAGCAGATCACAACACCACAACATGTGTACAATACACGGCATAACGTCATGTGTAGCCGGTGAAATAGTCACGCCTGCATGAACTTAGGATACACCAACATAGCCAATGTGCGTCTATAGTGGGGAGGGAAATAGGGGATGGGGTGCGTGTATGCGGGGGGGGGGAGGCGCGTCTCCACTCCGAGCACCCTTCCAATTGTACGGAACAAGACATATGTACATGTAATATATATATATATCCGTGGCTCTATACAGAAAGGAGATCTTCCAAAGAAGACTCTCCCTTATACTAACATAAACATTCGCACAGGTGGAGCTGGGGGTTACCCACTGGTCTGGACGTTATCTCCTGACCTGGCCGTGACCTCCTGACATGGCCGTGACCCCACGACTTGGCCACGACCCCCTGACCTGGGCTTAACCTCCTGACATGGTCGTGACCCCTGACCTGGGATTGACCTTATGACATGGCCGTGACCCCCTGACCTGAGCTTGACCTTATGACATGGCCGTGACCCCACAAGCTGGCCGTGACCCCACGACCTGGCCGTGACCCCACGACCTGGCCGTGACCCCACGACCTGCCCGTGACCACATGTACTAAGACAGAAGAAATAACTCGGGACACTCGTATCCCTGTTATTACACTTCACAAACAACTCTTATTCATGCATATATAATGCCAGGTTTACAACTCTAACAAGCCTGTCTCACATTAATGTCGTGATTGTCCGATTATCGAGCAATTGCAACGGTTGAACATAGTGCCATATAACTTGTATGGTGCTCTGGGATAGACACAGTCGCAAAAGGTCTCCACCATATATGTACATACTGACACTCATACTTACCATGCAAAAGTAACTTCAATACACAAAAAACATATCGCAACGAATTTCAGTCATACATTTCACAGGCATACATTTAACCTTTCTACATTAAGAAACATACTGATACAGCAGTGTCTCTGGAATAAATTACTTCTAAATACACACTAATACCGTTCAGCAGCAAGTGAAGAAAGAATCTTGCAATGGCAGAAGAAGTACGACCCGCAAATTTGGGATTAGTACATACTACAGCCAGATGCCGGCAAGATATGCACACGTCCCTCCTCGCCATACAGCTCTCTATGTCAGGTTTCACCAGATCATATGTAAACGTTGGTTGACTGGGCAATTTTCTTCTTGATTTTATCTCCTAAAAAAACGTCAAAACGTAAATGATTAATAAATATAACGACACCATTGAATATTAAGTAATGCATCATTTGTGCTTGTCGCAACTTCTCCAAGGATGGTATAAGATCATTGAAAGTCGTACACTGCTCATAGATTTTGATTTCGCAAAAAAATATGATATATGGAGCACATAACAATGAAAAAAACATCCATATAGTATATAGATATATATTTGTCGGATGTTAAGATCCCTTTCGGTATTTTCGAAGCAACATTCTACCGAGCGTCAATGCCAGATCAGTAATTGGGATCAAGCGAAGACTGGCATAGTACATACAACCACGCCATATCAACAGCTTCGCCACTGACTTCTGTTCCCATACAATCTACAGCGGACACGCACCTGACTCCTTAAAGAAGTTGGCCATCTTGCGACCAACTTGCTTCATGTTTTGCTTGAAGGATGACGTCACTTCGGCCATCTCCTCCCTGTACTCCTGAATGCGCACCGCGAACAGACCTACAACGACACGTCATTACCGTTACTTTGTCAACAAAAGGATAGCATTCGACGAACGAGCCCGCTCAAATATGAGGGAATAGGTTATGAAACAGTCGCATCTAACCAACACCAGCGGTCCGTATGAAGCCCGCCTACTTCACTCGGTAGAGCGGCGGATCGTAGGATGGGGTGTTCAATTCATCGACAATACGTCGTTGAGGATTAATGTTTGAGGACGCGACATGACAAAGAGTGTTTTTGGTATCTAAGATTCTCCTTCAGAAACAATAATTCAAGCACTGGGAGGGGGGCCTAATAGGGGAATATGAGGCAGAGGTATCATTAGCGTTAGTCACATATTTGGACAATGTCTTTGCCACACGCCACACGCGTTTTATAAAAGAAAGGAGAAAGCGACCACACGAATCACGCTGCTAGACGGTTTGTTCAGTTTGCGCAAAACGACCATTGATTCAACAATTTGATTTCAGTTTCAGTTATTTTCAGCGGTGTTATTTTAGTACGCAGTAGACGCTACAGTGGCACAGATCAAGAGACCACAAGCAGGTCGTACCTATGCCACCCTCGTTGGCCATTCTGTCGTTGATGAAGACTTCAAACATCTGCGTCTCAGTAAACCATTCTAGGAAGAGTCGAATACTCTTGGACGACACTGCCGTGATAAAAGCATTTTTCTGGAAAATATATAAATGAGTGTTTTAATACAAAGGATAAAAAAAATATCTAAAAAGAGGATATAACAGTTTTCTACAAACAAACCAAAAACATACCCTACAAGAAGATGAAATAGTAGTCTATGAAGAGGTGAATCTTATTGGACAATTACATAAGCTTAATTCAAGATAATAAACAAATAAGCAAAAGAATGTGTGAACAAAATCTTGTTGTATTTGTATGTTATCACAGTATTAATTTGGCTCCTAAAGTTCCCTCGAAAAGCTTCGTTATTATGAGAAAATCGTTTGTCACCTCGAAGACCTGTCCTCCGTCCATTTGGGTGCAGATGTACTCAGTGTAGTGGCCCAGCGTCTCGACAAAGAATCGTAAGAAGGCTTCCATCACCATCACATCCTTCGGCGACGAGTTGTCTAAAGTACCGAAACAAGACGAACAATGTGACACATTCTGGCTGATGAACAAATGAACTATTACAATCCACTGATTCATTGAACATGTTCAGGATTTAGCGTATATAGTCGTCGATATAAAAGTGCCTTACAACGATTATCCCCCCAAAATACAACAAAATAAAGAGTGAATCCGTAAAGTATATGGGATTGATGGTAAGATAAAAGTCTCCTATGATAAAACTTTCTCGCTAAAGGCTTTAAAGGCTATATCCCCACATTAAGCATTATCACGCAAACACAGATGTAATTAACATTTGCCACTAGTATGAATTTAAAATAATCTAAATCACAAACCAAAACATCATAATGTTCAACTTATCAACAACTTATTATTCTACCAATATCACATAACTAAACTATCATAAATATATTATTAGTCAAATCTTGTCTGAAATGTTGTAATGTTAGTATTAGTAGTGTTAGAGGTAGAGCGTTAGGGGCTATTCATTGTTAATTAGCCCTGGCGCGGTGGCCCGGTAGCTGAGATCGACAGAAGTGACCCACTTTTGTCTACGATAGGGCAGAGTGGCACTGGATTATTCCGCTGTGGCAAAGTTAAGCAGGTCACATGGTTCGAATCTACTGGAACCGGAACTGCAAGATCAAATATGAAACTCTGAACTGAGAGCATTGTTAGCACTACGATAAAAACACAACTCATGCCATGGAAGAGTAAACTAATATTTTGGGTTCCTTGCTTCAAGCTATCGGCGAAGGTACCATCTTACGAAATCCATGCAGTCCCATATTCTATGTACCGGTAATTAGTAACTGTCTAGGGTCCCAAACGTGGGGACCATATCACGGTGTTCCCACCCCACCCCCACCTCTCCATAAGTACTTGGGTAAGAATACACCTACCATTGTCGTCTTTTAAGGCAATCTTTAAGGCCTTCTGCAGTTTCTTTGGTAGAATGGTTGATTCATCTCCTTGACATTTTAGCAAAGTGTCGTTGTCTAAATCAACCAGGAGGACCTAAGGCATACACAATGTAAGCTAAAGATACTAATTCCATTTCATACAAAAGTAAACAATATATACCGGTAATCATTAAAGCAATATGTTCTGTAATTGTTGGTTTCCCAACCTCTTCTCCGTGTCAAATAAGTATAATCTGTCTTGAATTTAAATCCTGAAAGCCTGCGGGCTATCCGGAGGGAAGCAAATTAGTTCACCGGAGCAGAAGTTGGTGGCCGGTTTTATATCCCTGCTCGCCTGTTCGCTGCTCGGAATTATGTGTGATGTCGACCGCGCACTTTTATATTAAAATGGTTGTTTTACAGATTCAATGAGATATAAAACATATATGCATCCTAATTTTGAGATACTTTTAGTCTTGATTCTAAAATGTAAAATCTAAGATGGCGCATGTAAGTAGGCTGCTCTAACGGTAAACCGGTATTAAGATATCAACAATCCCTACTCTCCACACCTCTCCATGTCTCCACACGAGTAATAAATGATGAGTAATAAATGATGAAAAATAATAAATGATGAATAGTAAATGATGAAAAATAATAAATGATGAATAGTAAATGATGAAAAATAATAAATGATGGATAGTAAATCATGAAATATTAAACAATAAATATTAATAAATGATAAATACATTTAAATACATAAATTACCTCTTCGAGATCGAACCCCTGTACGTTGGCGATCTCGCTGGTGAGGACGCCCATGACGTATGGAGTGGGCGCGAGGCAGACGTCCACCATAGAGGGCGGCAGGACCGGGATGAACACGTGGTGCCACGTGAATGGGTACAACAGCGCCATCATCGCGTGGATACAGGACGTCAGCGTGCTGTCAACGAGATTAAGGTCACGCCAGATTACCAGTGGTGGTAGTGACGTAGGCAGCCACCGGTAGTGACGTAGGCAGCCACCGGTAGTGACGTAGGCAGCCACCGGTAGTGACGTAGGCAGCCACCGGTAGTGACGTAGGCAGCCACGGGTAGTGACGTAGGCAGCCACCGGTAGTGACGTAGGCAGCCACCGGTAGTGACGTAGGCAGCCACCGGTAGTGACGTAGGCAGCCACCGGTAGTGACGTAGGCAGCCACCGGTAGTGACGTAGGCAGCCACGGGTAGTGACGTAGGCAGCCACCGGTAGTGACGTAGACAGACACTGGTAGTGACGTAGGCAGCAACCGGTAGTGACGTAGGCAGCCTCCGATAGTGACGTAGGCAGCCACCGGTAGTGACGTAGGCAGCCACCGGTAGTGACGTGTATTGTTTATCTATATTTATCTCCCAATCCATTCGAACTACAGTAATAGCTGTCTTTTTTTGTAATCTTGCCCGCTATTCGTTACGCCTCGCCCATTAAATTTATGATTGTCAACTATGTATTTTACCGAGGGCCCATGATTTTCATAGTGATGTATATTGGCTCAATATATTAGGAACACATATGATACTGACTCCATGATCGGTAACGTCTTACCTCAGATATTGGGCCGTAAAAAGCACTTTCCTCTCCAACAAAATGGAGGCAAAGACTTCCATTAAGTTGCCAATTGACAAACGTGCCAGTAGCGAGCTGCAGGAAATCTGTGTGGTCATCAACAAAAAAACAGTTGATTGACATAAAAACGTCACACCAGAGGCACATAAAAAAACAAACATTTCATAGGCACCAAGGATGACAAGCCATTTATTTGACGCGTCTCCGTAACATAATAGTAACATCTATCATCCCGCAGTTACACGTGTCGGAATAGTGCTGGGCTTCCACATCCACTAATACGTTCACCTTGTATGACTTTATGCCAGTAGCACTTACACTTGATGCTTCAACAGCAAAATACACATGTAAATGGGAATCTCCTATCAACACACAACCGCCGTCTGAACCCATGCAAGATGACAAGTGAAATCTGGTGCGAACATGTACAGAGGCGAGCAATAATATTCACAATGCAGTGCGAGCGTTGGGCTACTGGTTAACTAACTCTCCTGATATTAATGATATATCGTTACACCTTAAATAAATTGTAATAACACTTACATTGTCAAGTCTGGTGTCCATTTGTCGCTTAAGAAACAATGTTTCTTTCTTCCGTTCCTCTCCCTGGAAACAAAAATGTCATAAAGTAAGAGCAATTAATAAGCGTTGCCGGCCTGTGTGAATACTACATCGGCGGGTATCGGGGCTTCTCAGTCACATCTTTAGGCTCAACGCCTTCATCGACCACCTTTCATGCTAGAACAAAACACCATCGTTATCAAAATGGACTATGGCAACAAACATTTTAAGGGTTTAAACTGGATCCTACAGTCATTGCTCACCTTTATAATGACTTTAGAAGTAATTGTTTGAATACATTTTCTGATGTCGTTAGCTTTAGCGGTTGAAAATTACGCAATATCACATCTATTTTCACGATAAATGGCCAAACAAACAGACCTAATGTCCGAATTGTATTGTTTTGCACGCAATTTCATTAACGCCATGTTCATTATATTCATGAAATAAAGATCTCAATACATGTACATAACACCCATTTCAAGGATTTAAAAGAGCCATGTCCCAGGGGTAACCCCCTACTCTTTGTGAAGCAAGACCTGGGATATTGATCCTGTGATCACACAGACATGGCCACAGCAGGGCGCGAACCACCGATCCATCTGCCGTTAAGAACAGAATTAGTTAAAGCGTCCTGCATATACAATCAACCAAACCACCCGCCACTTCTTACCAGAACCCTGATCCAGGCTTCCTTTCCCGGATCCGGAATTGGCTTGCCGTAGGCTGCCTTCAGCAGTTCCTCGCAGTGGTCCAGAGACAACTTCCGGCGCTGCTCCAGCTTCCCCAGCAACTGGTCATAAAACTGGAAGGCGTCGAGGGAACTCACGACGCAAAAGACTTCCGGCAAACGATTTCCGGTTCCGGCGGGCTGAAAAAAAAATGGAGAGTATTCGTGTGACCATTGAGGGATGTTACAGGCGCGTAATGAGTTAGTCAAGCCCCATAATACCGCAAGACGGTCATTGCATCACAGTGAGAAGCACGAAGCTTGCAGGTCTTGGTCTCCAATAGTGATGGCAGCGGACATAGCGAGTCAATAAACCCTTCTCAAGAATATTCTTCACACCTTCACTCCTGGTCTTAGAACTATAGCTGTCCGCCATAGAGCACTTATATTTTTACACCACAAAAACGACCTTTCGTGCAAGCAAAATCTATGATTCCGAAACTGAAAGGAACTCATGCCATTCACTCAAATAAAACACAGAATAGGAGTATTTTTACCATGGCTCAACAAAAATATAGATGGTCGCTCGATAGCGTTAGTAGAAAACGAATATCATCCGAATACCCCCCACCCCCTCCATCATCCTAAAGGACACACAAGATCAGACAAGTTCGTTTCTGCATGTACTCAACGACCACGATATGTACAAAAGATAGGTTGAGACCGCACCGCATCGCCAGACAAATCATTATGAAAGAAGTCGTATGACTTCATATATACGTTGTTAATAACATAAAATGTGTCCAGTATAGTCCAGTCAGTCCCTTACCAGTGCTCTATGGCAGTAACCATACTGGCGTGATCCATCGGAATCCGTCAGTACAAAGGAGAAGGTTTCACTGGAACAGAAGCCGTGTCAGCAATGTTTGCATGCAAAACTTGAAGTTGTAAAATCACCAAAATGTCAATCACCACTTCAAGAAGAACCGCAGACAAAAGAAATGAGTAACATGTTAAGGCAAAATTTTGGTAATGAAGTAAAGAAGAGGTATATTTATTACGTCATTAATTTATTAAAGGGAGTGGAAGTGTGAGGTTTCAAAGTTGATGGAAGGAATATGGAAAGAGAGATGTACATTTGTAAATATCTACTTTGATTATCTGCTATCGCAATAAATCTAGACAGCAGAAGACATTTGCAATTCAATTATAATCAAGTACTGGATTGAACGTGTACATCTAGGAATCGTACATGGCGGCTATATAAGCCGTATCTACGATATAGAGACCATGCTTCATGTATTTAAATACGGTTTCGGGAGGTCCATCTGAAGATATTGGCGAAGAAACGAGCTGTTTTGCCTAGTTATTGATGGAGCGGCTTCACGACGGTGACAGCGATCTGAACTACACAATTAAGCTCCTAGTATCCTAATTCTTTAAAATCTACAGGAACCGGAGACTTCTCTATCCATCAGGGAATACAGAGTAAGTGTTAATGAGGTGAGGTCCTCAGACCAAAGTTTAGCGACTAAAACAGGGAACGTTAAACTTTTAGTAGAAGAGAGGTTTGTAAATATTGCACGCACTCAGAAATCGCATGTGTTCAGAGCGAATATTATTTTGAGGTGTGTACGAATTGTGCAAAGACGGACGCCAAAACTTTTGTCATAAATACGGAACTATAATATCTAGCCATGTTATGAACGAGAACAAATGCCAAAATATTTAGCAAATTTAGCACTTTCCTTTACAATGCTTTTCGTATGTATTGTTTACCCATAAATACACTGCGTACTAATTTTAGAATGATAGGTCTGAGGCGAAAAAGTACAATAAAGTTTCATTTCCTTTTAATTTATTTATTAGTAACTACATGAAATATATAAAACACTTGGACCTAGGTTTCAGTAAATTTATTAAATTTGCGAGGCTACTCAACGTAGATTTTATAACGTGAAGAATTATTTATGTTGAAGAGTTAGAAATCGTCATACATTTTTAGTTAGTCTGGTAGGTAGTTTGGTGTACATGTACCTCTTGTATCTGCTGACGGGCCGCCAAATGGCAATATCGGGGAAGCAAAACTGGCATATTGTTGTCATCAGCTCGGGTTTCTGCAACATCAAAAAGTCAAAGTAAAATACCGTTTCTTGCCTCAAAAAGTAATAAAGTAAACCTAATCAGTCGGACAATCTCAGGAATGCTCGAAAATAAATATATACAAAGGATATGAATTAAGTGTATAACAAATAGACGAGTCATGAAAAAGAAGTATGGCTTAAGATCAACGATTTGTAGTATGGAATGACGAATACCATGAAATACTGCCCACTTCTCAGCATATCCAATTCATTCCACATATCTGTTAATGTCTTGTCAAAACCTTACCAGTCCCAGCGCACACTTTTTTCAGCTTTTCACAAGCGATTTCAGCGGATTTGTATTCAATTTATCTGAGCTATGAAATCTTAGAACTCGATGACGATATATATCTTCTTTCTGTTCATCTACTCACGGACCCGCGGCCCGTTTAAAACAGCAAGTAAGACGATGGCTACCGTAATTTCCTTTTTTTCATCGCGGTCGAGGGGTGCGCCTTATACACCGGGGTTATATATCAACCAAGTCCAAGCTCGTCTCTCAGAACCCCCTATTACATAACGTTGTACGCACTTGCTCGGGGAAGCTGAAGAATACTTTGGTCTGGTACTTGTTGACGTCCTCAATCTTCTCCAGCCCCACGATAACGCTGTAGTCGTAGAGACGGTCTCGGGTGTCACTCGCCCGCTGCCGGGAAGCGTAGGTCGCCGTGCTCTACAACCCAATCACAGTCACTCCCCCGTCATGTCCTCAGCGTTAATATTATCGCTAATATTATCTTATTGAAGCCAAATTAATAAGCATAATAATTATCAAAATATTCATTAAAATAATGAGAAAACAAAATAACAGAAATGAAAATAAAATGATCATAAAAACAATAATAAAAACAATCATAACTAATCATGAAAGGAAAACAATAACAAAAAGAATTATAATAATAATAAATATCACTGTCGACACAAATACATCTAGGACTTTAGTGTTCGGTATCATATAATCGACGTACCGAATTTTGCTTTTTGATGATGGAGACGTATTTCAGCCTCTTCCTGTGGTCCTCTAGATCAACTTCGTTGTCACTATCGTCTGCAAAGTGGCATATCGGAGTATATATTTAAAGAAGCTTTAATAATGCCCATCTGAATTGAATTAAGCTAACCAGAGCATGGCTTGCACCGATATCAGAATATAGCATATGATCAAATATGGTCCTCTTTGGTAACTTAGTTGGGTTTATTATGTCGCAGCGTCTCTGCAGCGCATGTGAAAGAGCGGTAATAATGATGATTACAAAGTGTCTCACAAAGAAACCGGTCTGGAAGAGGCGCTACACAGACGATCTCCGTTGTCTTCCTGCGCACGGACGTTATATACATTCCAGGCGGGCAATTGACTCCTCACAAAAACATACTTGCGCCAGAAAAGTAGGGCACAAAGTAGAAATTCTAGGAGTAAAAGTAGGGCATTCTGAGGAAAATTAGATACGCTTTTTCTGCGTATTTACTTACCGAGATGACATTTACCCTTACGACAGCATGAATCACTTATCACTTTGACACCAGACCAGATAACATGCATTCCAGTACCCAGTGTCATAGGTCACCGGGCATCGATCAGACACTTGTGGTGCGATTCTGATGTAACCGATTTCCTTCAAACAATGGGTACCTTGTATGTCATCCGGTCAAATTTTAAAAACTTCCAAAAAGGTAGGGACAATAAGAAAGGATTGAAAAAAATAGCAAAGTAATGAAAAGTAGTGAAAATGTAGGAAAGTAGGGATCAATGACAGGCCTGACATTATCATGTTATTATTTCGCAATAATAAAACTGTCGGTGATAGTGAATGTGCTAGTGCATTCCTTCCACCCCAGATGAACAATATCGCTGATTGCCAACGTGCTTCACACAATATAGAGGTGTAAATAGTGCTGACCATCCGTGATTCCCCGCGCTTCCGCCGGCACAGCCTCCGGGGGTAACATATTGAGGCGTAACACCGAGTACGCCTTGCTGAGCTTCTCTTGGAACTTCAGCAAAACAGAAAAATCATAGTTATCGTTTCAGTCATCGCCAGGTGGACGGCAAAGATTTAAATCATAAGGCCAGAATAAATACTTATCTCATGCAAAAACTGTCGCGTGTTGGTTAAAAACAATATGTACATACGACAGTTTCATGTTTTTTGTAACATTTCGGTGTTTTTTTATACATTCATGCGATAAATTCAGTAATAAAAACATTGACATCCAGTAGATTATTCACACAATGTTCTTACAGTGCAAAATCAAATTTATATCCATTAAAATTAAATGAAATGAGTTAATGGCTGTTTTTGTGCACACAAGGGCTAAACTGTGCCAATGAACCACCCGAGACGATAAAGGATGAATAGATGAAACATGCCCCAGATTAGGTGCTCGGCCTGAACTTGACCTCAGGATCAAAATATCTATGAAATAGTGACACCTTTGCTGAAATTAGATACTGAATACAAATATGATGCGTTCTCGAATCAGTCTTCAACAAAATGACTGACCATATTATATATACATAGCATCAAGCCTCCACTGATACATGTTGTTAGGACAACCTAGTTACATGTTAGAGACATATACTTAATGTTCTACCCTGTAAGGAATACCGGACGTGTTTCAGTGGTGATCATGTCAACATGTCTGTGTTTGAAAAATGATAGCCATGTAACATTCTATCATCACAGATCAACTTCACATGACAAATTGAATAGTTTACATATAGCTACAGTGGTCCCTGCATTATACGGTCCCTCCGTTATCCGGTCTTTTCGTTGCGCACGGAACACTTTTACATGTTAAAGCCCCTTTATTATGCGACTCCCTCGATTTTGTTTCAGTGGAATACAAGTACTTTGCTATATAAAATGACTATGCATTATTAACTCTTAAACGCCTACTGGCAAAATGATTACTTCATGTATAGTGACCTAGTAATCGGGGCAGCTAATGTTTTTGTATGAATTTATTCATTACTTGCCATGAAATAATAGGAAATGTTTGCCTCTACATGTGCACCATTAATCTTTTCATACAGCACCAAAAGCATTACATTAGGTTAAACTGGCACAACCCTTACATGCAGTGGGTGCAGGCCTAATGTTTACCATACACTGCGACAAGGCAGTGCTACAACATTACACAACCTAGGTGTCTGGGCTACTTCAGCGTCCTCGGGTAGTACAGCGCTAGATATCAGCCATAATTACCTCGGGCTTGGACCTGGCTTTATTATTGGTAGTATGTGGTAGCATGCCTGTCTTTGGTTTGAACCGTCCTCGTCCGGTCAAGGTACCCGTTTTCCCAGCTTGCGGTCGCCCACCGGTCACGGTGTTCTGTACAAAACGACACAAATTTCAAAAATACAAAACACAAACAAAACTAAAGCTAGATGTACAGTGCTTTCTGCATGGCCCAATGTTTCATCTCTGTAAATTGCGGAGTTTTTACATGTTTACGATTATCCATATATATATCCGTAATGCATAAACAAGCGCGCTTTTTCTATGCATTATAAAATTCATCAGTTTGGATTCATTCTATCTTGCTCAACAAATAAATGATATTGAATTTGAATCTGATATGTTATATGTCCGAGGTGAGCATTTACCTGAGAATTCGTTGTTGCAAAGCTCAGAAAATAAATCATGTTTAAACCAATCTGATAAGTGTTTATGCCTGAGTGGGTACATGTGGGGGCGAAACAATTCAATAAGGAAGCATAGATATATTGTCTTCTTGCGCAGTATGCGATGAGCATGTCACGTACATACAAATACCCTCTGGCAGAGATATTGTTATTATGAAATAGATGTATGGTACCGATACCTGTCTCTGAAGGGGCGAATGTTGCGCCATCTCGGGGATGGCGTAGCCCTCGGCATCCATGGCGACTCCCTCGGCGTTCACCTTGTACAGCGCGCCCGTCGGCCGCACGCGGTCGGCAGGCTCGCTGTACGGGTCGCTTGGGACCAGCACCGCATGCCGCACCATGGGCTCGGCGTAAAGGAACTCATCGCTCTTGCACCGCTTAAGACCCACGCAAGGTTGGCCCCGGATTATTTGCCAATCCGGCTGACCATAGGACGGATTCTCCACCCCTTGGCGCCGGACAAATGCCTCGTCGGTGAGTCTCTCATTGTGTTTCTTGACCCGTATAAACCTCTCATCCCAGCGGGACTTCCCTGGGGCAGCGCCACCTGGCTGGTTGAGCTGCTCCCCGGTCTCGCCAGACCTCGGACGGCCAGACGGTGCCGGGGGTCTAGGGGGAGGGTTCGGCTTACCGGCGGAGCGCCTCGCCGGGTCGCTGTCCCTGTCCACGCATTGTTCAGCTAGGGCAACTGTCTGGCGCGCGTTCACGAAAGGGCCCTCCACAATCTCATATCCTGAAGAATCCACGCGCCTCTGGTCTGAACTGCCTCCCGGTCTGCGCATGACGTCGGCTATTTCCTCGTAACCATGAGCGTCGGCGCTCCGCACTTCTTTTCTCCGCGCCTTCGCGTGAAGGTAATCGTCGTGAGCAAACGTGCGCGGTGGTTTCTGGGGCGGCTTGGGCGGTACGGAAGCAGGACTTTGATCCACAGCTTCTGGCACACATGGTAGCGCGTGAGACGCCGAGGGTGCTGCGACTTCCGCGTTGTTTTCGCCGACCGCGCATGCGCGACCAGCGATCGCCTTTGTGGAATATTCCTTCGGTCGTACCGATACCCCGGCTGGCTGCTGAGATATCCGCGGTCTAGACTTGTCAACTTGCGCGTATTCCGGCTCCTCCGATACCCCGGCTGGCTGCGGAGATATCCGTGGTCTAGACTTGTCAACTTGCGCGTAGTCTGGCTGCTCCGATACCCCGGGTGGCTGCGGAGATAGCCGCGGTCTAGGCTTGTCAACTTGCGAGTAGTCTGGCTGCTCCGATACCCCGGCTGGCTGCGGAGATATCCGTGGTCTAGACTTGTCAACTTGCGCGTAGTCTGGCTGCTCCGATACCCCGGGTGGCTGCGGAGATAGCCGCGGTCTAGGCTTGTCAACTTGCGAGTAGTCTGGCTGCTCCGATACCCCGGGTGGCTGCGGAGATAGCCGCGGTCTAGGCTTGTCAACTTTCGCGTATTCCGGTTCTTCAGGAACATCGGCTTCAATATGACTAACAACTGGAGTCGGTTCACTTGTTTTCGCCGCTGGCTTATCCGACAGCTGAGGCTTGCTACCTATTATAGGTGGCTTAACCGAGACTGACGTCCGATCCGCAAGCGGGTTTTTGTTGCTTCTCGCAGGAACTTGAGATGGCTTTACGCCAATCGAGCTAGTTGGACCAGCATCTGATTCTTTGCTCTCAAAGGCCTGCTTCCTCGCGCTAATGGATGTATCTTGAGTTGCAGACTTAGTTTCTTCAGCGCCATTACTAGGCGGCTTGGCTTTCGTAGGCTTCGGACTGACCGCGGACGGCGGCCGCATCCCGACCGACTTGACCAACCCAACGTTACCACCAGCTCCCCTGGACGGTACAAACTTAGGAGGAGGTGGCTTGGCGGGCCTTCCCCGCGGTACGGGAGACGCCTTTTGAGTCACACCGGATCCACTGAATCTACTATCGGGTGTTTTTTCGTCGTTTCCTTTTCCTTTCGGAGTGATCGACGCCCCCTGTGGCAACGGACGAAGGGGCTTGTCGAGCGGACCGGCCTGCGGGGTCTTTAATCCTTGCCTTGCTATCTGGTCTGCCGCCTTCCTAACTCCCGGCGCTTGCTTAACAGGGGCACGCTTGCCCGGTTTATCGCCGCCATTGACCTTTTCGGGACTGACCCGGTCAGCTTGATGGCCCCCTGGCGAACTATCCCCGGCTCCTTCAAACAGTTGCGACGTTTTACTAACGACATCTTTAGAGATTTTCCTGATACTGGGTCTCAGTTCCACTGGGGTGAGGGCGAAATTTTGAGAGTCGTTACTTCCAGTGGGTACTTCTTGAGAGAGGCGTCCCTGCCCTGCGGTGCTCTCCCCCGACTTCTCGAGACTTTCCGCGTTGGCGTCGGGCGTATCTGACGCCTTAAACAACTTACTTTGAATGTTCGGATTTTTCTGCGGTTTGGGCGGCTTCTGAGGGGCCGACATACTGAAGGTCAGTTCATATGGCCCTTTTCACAGCATCATCCCCGAATTATCTGGAACATCAATCAAAAACAAATAAGCATTTCCAAAATATATACCGGAAAGCAAAATATATATTATTCTATAACCCTGTAGATCGCAAATAGCTACTGATCAGCAATTGAGTGATAATTTACAAAAATCACTGGCAGGGCTATATATTTCAGTTGACATCAGCATATCTGTCACCAAACTGAATGTGGGCATACTCTCCAATGGATAGTCCCAATGCAGGAACATTAGAACTTAATAAAACTAATTTAATAGAGGCTTTATTGTAATAGGCACAAAGTGGGAGAAGATTCCACAACAAAATATTACCAGATACGTAACCCTTACAGAGTCACGACAAAGATAAAACAACATTGATATAGTATCAAATCTGATTTCACAAATATTTAGGCGCATCAATTTACTATAATATTGGACGCAGTTTTTGGGTCTGGGAGAGGAAGAGGCAATAAAAGCCAGTTAGGTCATTGGGCACGGGCGGTAAACCAATCAGAGAACTCTGATAAGGTCTTCATGTAGTGGAACCATCCTGGTACAGGGCACTAGCAATCAATGACTTCTGACCCAAAGGATACTTCCCTGAAGTGTGCCATCTTATGTGAAATATATAAGAAAATATCAAAATTACTGCTGCACAATATTTTTGGTTGTTTTTATTTCGCCTGTCGGACAAGTAAATATTTCCCTGTACTTGTCCCACAGGCTTGCGTCGTAGGGAGGGGCAATGGGGTGGTGACCAATATTTTTGTTTTTGAGTCTTCACTCGTCACAAAAGATATGTACATGTACCCCGATTCATGGTGATTATTCCTAGACATGCTAACAGAGCTGTCACGTATTATCCCACTAGAGGCAAACTTCCTTCAACTCAGACAAGATGATGTTGACATTCTGATTGTGTATTAACATGGCAAGAATACAGGATATTAAATGGCAGGAAGTGTTCTAAATATTCTGGCAAATATGACAGTAGGCTGTGCAATCGTGAACGATATATAACATTGTCATATGCTATATGATTGGTATATATATAATTGGTCTGGTGCAGGAAGTTAAGGAAGCAAAACACATTTTCACTGATGGTTGCTAGGAAGTTTCAGGATGTCAGAAAAAGTCAAGGTATCTCATAACTTACATTCATAAAGTCCAAGTGACCCATCCATAATAAATTGTTACTCATGACAACGTTGCATTTGGAAGCACTAATGATGACCTCTGGCGGTCAGCTCTGGCTGGCTCAATAAAGGACAAGGAGAGATTTAATGATGCTGAGCTTGAAGAGAAAGTGAAACCATACTTTTTTTCACACATGTGACTGCAAAACAGTTGCCACAAGTGATTACCTAATAAAATGAATATACAGTGGAACCCCGTTTTAAGACCACCCCGGTAATGTGACCACCCCGCCATTAAGACCACTTTTTCCCAGTCCCGATTTTTTGCCTATACTTTAACATTGGCCTGCACTCCGTTAATGTGACCACCCCGCCAATCCGGTATTAAGACCACCAAGGCCAGACCCAACCAAGCAATTTCAATGGAACTAAACCCGGCTAATGCGACCACCAAAGTTTCGGCGATTGCGGTCGCGGGCTCTTTGTTGTTAGTGACATGTTTATTTTAGGGCTTAAAGGATGCGGATTAACCTCTTCTCGACTGATGTACAGTATTGATGGTGCAGTATGTGTGAACATTGATGCGTACAAAGGCATCAGCATAACACACATCGTTATTTGATCTGTTATATATCATAGACACCGCCGCGGGCTCTGTCTTTGTTAGTAACGTGTTTTTACAGATTTAACACTGATTGCGCTCAACAGGCATGTTAATAGTAATCAACTGCTTGTAAACTGGCCAAGCCGTTCGGGTTTAGTGATTTATACCTGGCTTGATTCTAATTGATTCTGAAGGTGTTAACAGTTCAATACCAGAAAATGTGCATAAAAAGATATGAAATTGTGAAGGTTCTCATATATGCAGTGTGTTCCTTAGTGTTCATATCGCTACCATGGCTGGTAATCCTCGTATACAACCGCGAAATGAGTTATCACTGGCAGAAAAGGTATCCCTGATAGAAATGTCAGACAAAAGTCAGCGACAACTACATCACCGGGGGTTTGCGTCGTAGGGAGGGGCCGCGGCGTGGCCCCGTCCGGGGGTTTGCGTCGTAGGAAGGGGCCGCGGGGTGGCCCCGGCCGGGGGTTTGCGTCGTAGGAAGGGGCCGCGGGGTGGCCCCGGCCGGGGGTTTGCGTCGTAGGAAGGGGCCGCGGCGTGGCCCCGGCCGGGGGTTTGCGTCGTAGGAAGGGGCAGCGGGGTGGCCCCGGCCGGGGGTTTGCGTCGTAGGAAGGGGCAGCGGGGTGGCCCCGGCCGGGGGTTTGCGTCGTAGGAAGGGGCCGCGGGGTGGCCCCGGCCGGGGGTTTGCGTCGTAGGAAGGGGCCGCGGGGTGGCCCCGGCCGGGGGTTTGCGTCGTAGGAAGGGGCCGCGGGGTGGCCCCGGCCGGGGGTTTGCGTCGTAGGAAGGGGCCGCGGGGTGGCCCCGGCCGGCGGCGTAGTTAGGAAGAGCCTCCTGATATAGCCTAACGCTGCCGCGCCCTGCCGGCGGCAGCAGTTATTTTGTCACCGGAAACAGGGTATGACGAGTCAACCGGTTAAAGTCTTCCAAACATTCGAAAACATTTTGTTAGCTTTCGCTGTTTCATTCTCAACTACCACTCTGCCTTGTTATATTGATGTTTAATATATATATATGACAATGGTTTTTTGTGTGGGGACAAGTATATATGGTCAGGTGGGACAAGAAAAACTTCAGAAGTAGGCTACTTTTGTGAGGACAACTAAATATCAGATGAGACAATTAAAAATTGAAAGTACTTGTCCTACAGGACAAGTAAATATTAGAAGTTAGTGTCGAGCCCTGATTTCCACAGTGCTAATTGCCCTCTGTAATCCAACATTCAACAGCAACACAGCTTTTCTGCAAACCAATTTCTCTCATTTATCCGACAAACTGGCCATGAAGGCGCTTTTCTTTTGTTGTGATAAGTGGCCTGCTGAGTTTTAACATACACTGAAGGTTATTGTTTTCCAGCATTGACCCCTAAAAGTGTGTCATGTCTTTGCATACATTACACAGATTTTAGGCTGTAATCATCAAAAAATAAAAAATGTTTCTTGAAGTTAGAACTGGATAATGTCAAGTCACATTTCTCTTTGTACAATCAATACATTGGACCATGCCCAATCAATAATTCCAAATGATTCAGGTAGCCCCCTACAAAACGCATGGTAGCCCCATTCCTTGTCACAGCAACTGGGCTCCACTGTTAACAATGTCATGTCAGCCCAGGCATATGTCGCTATAGATGACACTATTGAAGCCAGTGATGCTTTGAGAGACTCCAACATTCTAGCATTTGCCTCCCAGCCAACAGAGCAGTGACCCTGTTGGGAGGGATGATGACGACGCATCACCAGCTCATGTGAAACCTTCAATATGTAAAAAAGCACAGATTGTAGTCAGTACTGTATGAGACTTTGTCGAGACATATCCGATCAGACATATCCGATTATGAACTCGCAATTTACAATTCTATAAACAAAAGTAGTTGATTTATGCAGTCATCTTGCCTGTTCATCATGAGCGTTAATCTTGTCTTCCCACGCTTCCATTTATATCAAGGAACAAATCTGCTAATTCAAAATAAGGCTGATGAGTTTAGATGTTACTTGTCATCCCATTGGCAACTGTCTTGCAACAGTAACATCTCGTTTTCAAGGACCGAAACAAATAGTATTGACACACTTTCTTGATGTCAGAAGATAGAACAAGGTATATAGAATATGTAAACGCTATGATTGTAGCGCACACATTATGATCAAAGCAACAGTCGATTCCCGACTGGCGTCTAAAGAACTTTGCATGAACACTGTTTGTTGTACCCCTAGAAAAGCGGGCTTGCCTGGGGGTACTTACACCAAATCCACCACCAGTCCTGCCTCACGTACAATCACCAAAGACACCCTCTCCCTCAATCACACTCACATTACTATCCAAAGTAATCTTGTACATGATGAAGCTCCATTAACTACAAATGTCTGCCTCAAAATAAGTTAAAAAAAGGAGCATGTGCCTGTTATGACGTCTACTGTCTCCATTATCTCAATTGCATCTAATGGCAACTATTGCTAGGCAACATTATATGTACATTCCTTCTTTTAATCCGTTTAGTGGCTGATTTTTGTGGTCCACGGAGCTTCATCATGGGCAAAATTACTTTGCATATGATAAGACAAATAGATTGCCACAGAAAGAAAAGTATGATTAAATTTTCTGGGTCTCTGGGTCATGCAGCCTGTCTGTAAATTTTCAAGTGCTCACTTCAATTTTAACAAATATATCATCCCAAAACAGTGTGAACGGCATTAATGAATTTGACTATACCGTGGCGTGGCCGTCGAGCTTGGAGGCTCTTTCTATATATCTTTTGTTTCATTTCGCTTCATCTTTTACATTAAGCCGTCTAATCGCTGAGGCGCCGACTAATCGCCTCGGGCCTCGACCAACCCCCTACCACCCCCACCCCCCTCCACCTATGGTAGGGGGTGGTGAGAGCGACTCGGCTGTTGTGCCGTTCAGCCATTCTGGCAATTTCTGCATTCGTACTGGGCCCATTTCTTTGGTACCCCGAGTGTATCCCTACGGTGGACCGAATACGCACATTACGCTCGGTTCACCGCCCGACACTTCTTTCACCCGGGTATGGATCCGCGCGCATGCATTCGGTATGCTGATGTGCCCCGTTCTAAACAGCACGGGGCATTCGGAAGAAGATGGCGGCTGATTGAAAGGTGATGAGAGTAGGTTGGTTCCAGTGCCTTAATGTGCACCGGATGTGAATGGTGTGTGCATTTCATTGGAATAGGCATATCTGCATACTCGGAAGTTCCCTGTCACGTGTTGCGGGCCCTGGGCGGGATACCGAACCTGGCCCAAAGTCAAAGAAATGCGCCCACTGGCCACTGTGTAGCCAGGCTCCGCGTTGACAAGTCTTGATAAGCTCTGTCAGACTAAATAAAATAACGTTCTGTATGGGATACATTTAACGCTTCATCATACCCACTTCGGTTTTGTCGACCTCTTCCATCGCTTGGTTGTGGGCATTAAAGAACAAGTTTTCTGCTTATCTATCAGAAACTTGTGGATTTGTTGTAGTCAGAACTTCCGTCTTTAAGCCAGTTGACCCGACCCAGTTTTGGATTATTTACCAGTAACAAATAACCGAAAGTGACTAAATAAACGACTTTTCAACATAGTCATTTAGATTTGTACTCTTGTCATGTCAGACCGTACCCAATAAAACAATGACCTCTGAAAAGAAGACGACATAACTACTACCCCGTTAAGTACACTCAAGCCTAAATATTACATCCAATCTATGGAGGTTTTCTCGGCATATCATATAATACCCCGCATACAATTTATTTTGCCTTGTACTGCGGGTTCGGTTCTTTTTGAAAGGTGCTCCTTGATTATTAAAAATGCCTATTGGAGCTCCCTCAAAACTATTTCAGATTAGCCCCTGACATCACTTTACTGACAATGAATTTTCCTCAGTCTGTTAGTTGGTATGCTTATGGTGGTTTCCTTATGGTACGGTGGGGGTGGGGGGGGGGGGGGGGCTGCTCATATATAGGGGCTGGTGCAAAAAGCCAAAGTACCCGCCGAAAGTGCCGAAAACCTCCGAGTTGTGATGACGTAGTAGACAAAAAAAGTCACACTTTCGCCCACCAGATGCACCAGTTAAAAAGCGGTTAAGCGACATACCGTTGTCACATACAAAATAAGTGTGGTATTAACCACTAATTAGGAAACTAAATCAATTTCCATTCAAAACATTAAACTAACGTTTCAGGGACAATATTTGCTGTATGAGTAACTTTAGCCTTATGCAGATATACGAATGTAGTAACTTCTCAGTAAACTATTTTGCGAAAATTATAAATCTAATGGGAGTGATATTTGATATGTCCGTGAGAAATTTGAGCGGGCTAGATTCCTCGGTTAGTCTAGATGTTTTCACTGTTTAGAAATAACGACCTAGATCTGTCTAGCCACGGCCTTTTCCGGTATAATCAGTCGAGATGGTGAGGAGCGATTTTACCCTGGTTTTTAAAATCTGAAATAATCTGCCTTATATCGGTGTAGTAGCATAGTAATCGATTTAACATGTTAACAACCAATATCTGTCAAGTATAAAATTGGGTGTATTTGCGTTAAAGCCATTCGTGAAAGCCAGAAACGTTGGTTGAAATAGGCATGTGTCCTCTTTTTCAATGTGAACCGTATCTCATTACATTCGGTGTTAAATAATATTCTGTTCTTAATAGTAGGTGTAACAGTAACTGAACTTTGTGTTTTGTTTATTGTCGATACGTCTTGAGAAACTTCAAAGCAAATGGTAAAGGCCCCAACCGTAAATTTAGGGGCCTTTAACATTTGTTTACATGGCTTACAAACACAGCCTGACAGTGACACTGGCCGTATTCGGGATTGGATAATGGGACCGGAGTACTCGGGGCCGGTACATCGTTATAGCGGAGCCGTGTACATTGACGCCCGTGATCAAGTTGTGGGTGGGGCAGAAGAATATATTCCCCAAAATCAAAAACGACTAATGCAAGAAAATAACAAGCGGAACAATTTATTATTTGGCAAAAAACGCTCGTCAATGTACAGGGTTTAGTCGGCGCCGGTGGCGCCGCCAAGTGGTGACTAAGATTCTTACTACGACAACAACCAAAATGGCGGCCTGGCACTAGGCTCAGCACTCGGAGACAAATCCTTCTGTTCCTAGACAATACCTTCACATTTCTACGTAAATATTATACGAATATAACAGAAGCATTGATAAGTGTACTTTTAAGCAAAACTGAACTTCCTGCACCTGGTCTAACTGGTAATTTTCACCCGGTTTCGCTCGGTTCCGCTATAACGATGTACCCCTCGGGGCATGAGTCAACGTTAATTGAACACCCTGTGTTCTGATCCGATTATGACAATTCAACCCGTGTCAACACTGGTCGTACTCCCCACTTTCCTGGGTGCATGCTATTGCTAGTTCCATAGATGTAACGACTAACGTAGACCGCTCCGATATGGGTCCTAGCAATCTCTTTCCATTAGCAGAATCCCACCCGAAATCGGCCTTTACACGGTTATAAAACTACTTTTTCACCTCAATATTTAGTAATGAACTATATATTTACATAAAGTAACCTATTCTCTGTTGATTTATTACCAATCTGGGATATGACGTTGCTTGATGCTTGTGTTTTGACAACTTTTCCCTCTGCTGTGTGATTTCTGAGCTTTTTTGGCTGCCGCGGGCACCATGTTTTGATCGGGGTTCACATGTACCGGAAGAAATAATCATTGGGCGCACGCACATTTTTAGGTTGGGAAATGTAAAGTACCGATTTTACATCACATCAAACAGCATCTCATGGTAGTTTAACGGTCGTTTGTTTCAAATGGTCCGACTTTACCAGATCAGTGACATCGTTGCATTCAAATCTTTGAAAGCATAACTTAAGTGGAAGTTCTTTCAGCATTCCATTGATGTTTAATTTGCATTCAAGACCATCTCACCGAGCAAATGACAGCGGGAGGGGTGTGGATCTGGGAAAATTTTAAACCGTCAGCAACCCGGCTGGGGGTGGGGGGGGGGAGGGGAGGCCTCGTATACAAAATTGGTGGGAGGGTTCCGTGGGGTGCCTTGATGCCTGAGAGTGGATATTTGTGATGAAAAAGATATCCCTATAGCTATGGAGCCGATGTTTAAAAACTTCTGACCAGGGTGGGACAGGGAAGGGGGTAGCTCTGAAAATGTGTGTTCATAGACGGGTTGCCGCAAAAGATTAAAACACCCCGACCGAGCGAATTTTGATGGTAAAACGTTGACCATGGGGGGGGGGGGGGGCTTTACCGCGGTCCCCCCCTCTCCCCCCCCCACCCCAAACTGAGCAATTAATTAAAGTTGCATGTGGAGTTGTTTCGCTGTTTTTGAATGTCAAATTTGCGTATAAGAACATAAACCTCAGGTCTTTTAAGATTCATAACCGACAATAAACACCTACCATATCGCTCACCAATTATCTGCCAATGAGCAAAACATTTCAAATTCATGAATTGTCCGCCTCAAAAATGAAAACTTGTGCTGATTTGAAACGTCATAAACGTGTGTACACAAGTCGTTTACCGGTGCCACCGACAGGAGGCCTTAGCGCTAAATTATATGAGACAATAGAAGCATCCGGAGCGCCACTTTTTCTTTGGCGGTGGCCATTGACACTGCTTGTGGTCAAAGGTAACATTTCCTGTTTATGTTTATTTTGGTCAGCTCCACATGTAGCTTTAAGTACCCCCACCCCCCTCCCAGAGCCCAGCGGCGGCCCCGGCCTGTCACAGTGACAGTGGAGCATGCACAGGCCAATGGTAACGCCCAACGGCAAGTTGTTTGTGCAATTTTTGGTTCAACGCGAGGAGTACATAATTTCAGCTTCCGCCGTACGCCGAAGTTACGCTTGTTGGTGTTGCCCCGTCCCCACCTGCCGAACAAAGTACAACAGGATCCAGTACAAACAGGTGGGGGGCACCACATTCATTGTTGCTTAGGGACATTTCAGAAAAGCGGGCGGGTGAGGACTCTCGCCCCTGTGTCAGCCCCTGCTCTCACTAATTTGTGGGGTTTGGCGGCATCAGATGTATTCCCCTCCCTCGGAAACGGATGGGGAATGATGAACACTTAAGACGAGCATCCACCTTTGGATAATGCCGGAAAATTAGCAATTGATCCCGCTCCGACCGTCAGCTACCTTTATTCCCGCCGGAGGTGGAGGGGGGGGGAGTGTATTTTTCATCAAAATACACCTTCAGAAATAAAATATTCCTAAAAAAAAAGTAAATCCACAAAACCCACATTTCATATGAAAACCACCATTAGAAGAAACGTCTGGAAATTTTGGCTACATTTGGGCGGGTACCCCATCAACCCCCTCCATACTATTTAGCACGCCGGGGGACCCTGCGGCACGAAGCCAGCGAGGAGTCTTTCAGTTATGGCGAGCACACAATTTGTACGTTAGGGCGCATTGCTTCTCGGCAGGGAGTGCAACTGCAAACATGGCGAGCTTGATTCGTTTTCGGTTGTTACTGGTGCAAAGTTGTTGTTTCTCGCGCTCCAGAACGTCTGACAACAATTCTACCGCGCAAAATTAGACGCTAATACATTTTCCTGGAAGTTATATTGGTAAGGGAGCGCTGTACAATGTGTAGATTCACTTAAGCGATGCAAAACGTCCCGGGTGTTGTCGTCGCTTTGCTCTGCTAATGAGCGAGGTGCGCTTGGAAGCAAGACACTGTTGGCGGTAGCCACAGCGGCTTGCTTGCAGGACTAGGTGCATGCAAGGGTACAATGGCGGACAAGTGATGCAAAGAGAAACCCAAGGCATCTATATTGTCGCTTTAACATGATCATGTGCTAAGCATCCAGTTTAGCAAGAACAACTGATGCATGCATGTTTTAAATTATCGGATCATTAGTGTTGCTACAAGCGAATTAGCCTGAAAACAAGACGTTACAGTCGTAAGACAGTTAGGGGATGGGACGACATAGTAACATCTGAACTCATCCGCCCGGGCCTCTGTTAGCAATACCTATTTTGTGCAAAATATCGAAACACTCACCTGCTAGACGAAATGTGAAATTACACTGTCCTTTTTGTTGTTATCCCTTATTTCCACATATCAAAATTTTATGCATAAATTTTAATCCCAGGTTTTGCAATTTGTATACTTAAAATAGACCAGAGAAGGTAAAAATTGTCCTTGAAAAGTCCTCGAATTTTTCTAGTACTTGCCTTAAAAAGGCTTGAATTTAATGGAACCTTGCCTGTATGAACCCTGAATAAACATATTATTATGCCTGGGCATGTAGCTATTCTCTTGTTACCTTTATAGCTCTTTTATAGTGGTTGTAAAACTTAAATGTCTGCCTCATCCATAAATGGCATGTGATCGAAAACTGGTTCTCTGTTGCAGACGACCAAGAATAAGAAGACCAGGAAGATGAGAGGCCATGTTAGTCATGGACATGGTCGTATCGGTATGTGATCCTCAGTAATGTATTGTGTAAATACCATGAACATGCAGTCCTGGTGTAAATACCACAGGCCTGTGATTGATCCCTACTTTCTTACTTATTCACTACTTTTTTTAGGTTCTCTCTACTTTCTTCATTCTTTTTTTATTGTGTCCCTACTTTTTTACTACTATTTCTAAGATTTCACCAGATGACATAAAAGGCACCCATTATATGAAAGAAATTGGGTACATCAGGGATGCATGTTATGTGGTCTGGTCTTAAAAGTGATAAAGTGATTCACCCTGGGGTAAGGGTAAAAGTCCCCTCGGAAAGTAAATATGCAGAAAAGGTGTAGCTAATTTTCATCAGAATGCCCTACTTTTTTTGCTGGAGGATCTACCTTTCCCTACTATTTGTCCTAGTTTTTTGGCACAAGTAGCCCTACTTTGTCTCTGTTATTTCACGAGGGGTCAATCGCAGGCCTGATACCATTCAGTTTACTGCTGTTTACCAGACCTGTGTATCCCACTTGGATGGTTTTATAAAATATAGTGACATGGCTTTGTGTTTGTTGCAGTGTTCAGTATTTTGTAAGATATTAACAACTGTTGACCTTCATGAAAGTTCATGAAAGGAGGCAACTGCTGCCTCCTGTCTCTAATGACACGCAGTAGAGGTTGACCTCTTATTCCAGACTTTAATCCTCTGCATAACATTGCAAAAAGTGAAAATTTCATTTGTTCTGGTCGGCAGGCAAACACAGGAAGCATCCTGGTGGGCGAGGAAACGCTGGTGGTCAGCACCATCACAGAATCAACCGGGACAAATAGTAAGTAGAACACTGCATACTGGAAATGGTATCTGCCAGTGACGTGGGGCTGGTTTTCTGCTTACTACTGTATCGTCTTCTGTTAATGATTTTGGGGTATTCCGGTAGATGGCGTGTTTGGCCATTGTCGGGAGTGTGCTCTGCTAGGCCGGCCTAATCGGCCAGTGCGTGGTTCGAATCCTGCACAGGATAAAGCTTTATCTTTCTTTGCACAGAGCAAGGGATTACTCGAAAAGACATGGCTCCTCTCGGCCCTGACCCTCTTCATTTGTCGTGATATGACCTGCAGAGGTTAAGGCATCTTGCCTGAACCAATTCTCTGCTAATCTTATCACCTTTATTGGAACTGATCTAAATAGCCATCAGTACATTTTGATCTTCCATCGGAATTCTCTTTTCTTGCCCTCAAGTCCCCTTCTTATGCCCTGTTGTTCCACTGTAAAGCGTGTCCTCCCTTTTTCAAGCAAAGCAATGCCAACCGGATTCCCATTTTTGCCCTGATGTCACTTCCATAGTTAATGTCGTTTCGATTGTAAAGAGGATAGCTTCGCTAGTTTAAAGTCCATCTCTTATGTCCTATGTTACTTTGCATATATTTGATCAATTTGCACTATATTATCGAAATTCCATACGCACTGAATTTATTTGTCACCAATATTAACAATATTAGATATTTTATCACAGACCTACCCAAAAAAGTAGAAGATATGCAGGGGCAAGTTTTTCGTTGATTCGTGACGTCACAAGTTGAACCGGTTTTGTTGCGCAATACGGTAAACAGGACTTTTGAGCATGGCGTCTATAGGAGGGCCATCGTCCTTCCGCATCGATCGGGATGCAGCTATGCCAGCACGATTATTTGGAATTAATGATAGTGAGGGCGAAGAAGAACAAGTGGGGGTATTCGGGCAACCGGAGCATGTGTTCTGCCGCCGTACGTATCGCTTCGAGCCATCTCGACTGGAGATTGCTAAGGAACTGTAAAAGTTGAAAACCTCAAAACGCCCTTCGCAAAACAGTAGTGCGAACGCCTCAAGTGATGCTTATTATATCATGGGAGCTAGATCAAAAATCTGCAAATATGTCTTGTAATCACATAAAATATTAATTGGGCGACCAGGAGACAAATTGGTGAAAGCTACTTAGTTATTTGTCCCAACCGGACACCATAACGTTCGGGTTTCCACAAGTATTACTATAAAATGTACGTGGTGAATCATATGACTAGCACGTGCGCTGCGTGCTTTTTATGCTAGGCCGATAAATGCCGCCCTCTCTCCCTTCTGATGCGCATAAAGAACTTCTTTTAGTACATACATTTAACCCTGGATCTAGATTGTATGTCTACGATTGGACGGACATCCCGGAGACGGCCCGTCCCCTACTGTAGCCTAGCCCACCCTTCCCATTTTTGGGAAGAAACGTAGCCCGTAGGCTGGCAACCCATTGGCAGTGGCAGTGGCCACTGCAGCTGTTTGTTTTCAGTAACAGTCTGTGAGTCATTGTCACGAATGTTGCTCTAACCAACAAGACCACACCTCTAATGTCATAGATCTAGGTCTATCTAGATCTATATGTGGCAAATATTCATCATGAGCTAATGTTAACCGAAATAAACATCTAAGTTAGAGCTTCCCTGATGCACGTACATTCATTCAAACACCGCGGGCAGTCGAAGCGAGCGAGGCGCACTCAAACCGGTTCATCTTGTGACGTCACAAATCTCTTCTCTGGGCGGGGGTTTGGAAATGGATCGTTCGCTGCTTGAGTTTATTTTGGTGACTTTAGATATTAATATTTATGGCATAAGAGACATTGTAAAATAATTGCATTTGATGAATGACTTTATTAGCCACTGGGAAATGTATATTTGGAAGTGGTTTAGTAACAAATACCCCCCCCAAGAGATGGACTTTAAGCCTAGCTATGCCAGTGTCGCAATCTCTTGTGCAATGACTAGACAGGGCAACTATATTCATATATATATATGTTTGCTTTCAGCCATCCTGGTTACTTCGGTAAAGTTGGAATGCGCCACTTCCATTTGACCAAGCAAAGGTACTTCTGCCCGACCGTCAACCTGGACAAGCTGTGGGCGCTCGTCTCTGAACAGACCAGAGAGGTGTACAAGAAGAAGACTGACCTGGCTCCGGTCATCGACTGTGTCCGTGCTGTGAGTACTACACCCGTTATGGCCATAAACTATCGATTTGTCCTCCTCGCGTGTCCTCATGGTCCCAGTGGTTTTTTGGTCCCTGTCAGTAACATACCCTGCACAAAACACCGACCATCCACCATGTTAAGACTCTTGGAGCGCTGTATTCAGTAATCCTTCCTTCGTTTCGGTATAGCTTTTCAAGCTAAAAGTGGTAGTGCTCAAAATTCTAACGTAATGTTCAATAAAATTGGCTTTTTCCTCATTCCGAAATTTCGCCTAAGTACCACTAAGTAAAACATTCTATTGGCGAACAGTAGGACATATTCGGTCACCTCGGTCAGTGATTTTCTAAATTAAATTATTAGTTACTGAAATCTTGTTTGGATTATGAACAGTATTGCCACAATCTGGAGTAGGAAGGACAGAACGGTGCTTGTTCCATTACCAACCATATCCATCGAAGTTATTCCTGGGGTTTTGGGCATTATTTCTTGGTCCATCTGAGGCCTATATTCAAGTACTCTTTCTCTTATAACCTTTATAAAATATCTTTTAATAAATGACACGGATAATAAATGATTTGCTTTCCTGAACTTGTAGGGTTACTATAAGGTACTTGGCAAGGGCCACCTTCCCAAGCAGCCAGTCATCGTGAAAGCCAAGTTCTTCAGCCGGTCAGCCGAGGAGAAGATCAAGTCTGTCGGTGGTGCCTGTGTGCTCGTTGCTTAAACACCGCGCGCCAAGCTCTTGATACCGTCCCGTTACCATGGGAGGAGCCTCATTGTACCATCTCACACCGCAAAAATAAACCATAAAAGCCATGCAATTTTATTTGTGGATTTTGTGTTCGCAATGAGCGGTTCTATATGATACTGTATTGTGCGAAGACCCATTTCGCGCCTTTCCCTTTCTCATAAGTGACTAAGGTGCACCTGTAATAGTGCTGTAGTAATTAATCACTCTAGTTGTGCGGACCTGCTTAGTTCAATTTACTAATATGATTTTATTTCTCAAATGTTTTAATTGCTCTAACGAGGAGTATAATGAAATTTTTCAACCGAAAATGTTATTGAAATGAGTTAGGTTGTCACTTCTTCTCAGTAGCTTTGCATGGCTATATCCAGAAAACAGTTAGGTTGTCACTTATTCTCAGTAGCTTTGCATGGCTATATCCAGAAAACAGTTAGGTTGTCACTTATTCTCAGTAGCTTTGCATGGCTATATCCAGAAAACATACTTCGCCGGATAACGATCCCATGTCCTTAATGAGTAGCGGGTTACCCCCGGGGACATTGCTCCACTCCCTTCTCTCATTGAACGCGATATGATTGCAACTGAGATCAAGTAATCCCTCAACAGCACGCACCTTAAACAAACAAAAAACATCTTTTTGGATAATTCGCGTTTTCATTGAATGCTCAAAATGGAATCAAACGAATTTAGCACCAGGCACAAGATTGTAGGCTTTAGGTTGTACACCCCATTTAAGTAACTTTTAGTCCATGAGGGTTGGGGTTTCGGTGGCATGCCATTGTTCTACACTGAAAGAAGGCTCCCTTTGTTGCTGAGTCCACACTGTGTTTATGGTACTGCCATGTCCACTCACAACTCCTAGCAGATTTAGGCTTATTAAAAACGTCACTTTGGCTGCAACAACCATATACTTTAACCTGCGAAAACCCCGGTCCATGTTATTTGGTCCTCGGTATTTCATAACCGCTCTGCCTCCCGCGCACTCCGATACTAAAGTATTACTAATTAAACTGTGCTAACGGAATGGATCAGGGCGCCTCCGTTACTAACATGGGGCCGTTTTCATGATCCCCCCGTAAGGTACGCACGAAAAGTGCATTTTCGTCTCAAGAAATCCTCTTTAATATCATTTGCATAGGCCGCTAACTAGATAGGCACGCATAAGCTGGTTACATAGGCTATACATGTACATGTCCCACATTCTTAATTGCACATATGGAACACTATAGTTGCCACATTCAATACATGACTGGTGTATACATGTATAACCACATGCGGGTGTACGGGGAACTCACCTGTCACCATGCCACCGAAAAGCTAAAGGTACGCCTGCCGACCCATTGTCTTGCTTGGTCACGCTCTGACAACTGCCGCCTCACGGCTGCCAGAAAGTAAGCCTTGCGCTTGGTTGACGCACGTACTGGGTCTTAATTGGGCTTCATGAACAGCTGGCCGCATAGCTAACCAACAGACCACAACGTCAAGGAACACTTAATGCAACCGAACAATCGGCTCAAGGCCTATTCCACATCTTAATGCATTTACATCCAGAACAGTTTTAACCTTGTATCGATTAATCGGTACGGTGTAAGCGAAGAAACGACTTGACGTGAAACACAAGAAAGATTTCTAATTGCATGCAGTTAACGTTATTCATCGAGCTTTCTGCCACTTCGCCATACGTTCCATGTGGAGTTGTCGGAATATACGTTGTCAGGCCCTATGGACAAAGGCTTTCGTTGAGCACACTGAAAAATGCATGCCTTGCAGACCAGCACATCAGTTCTATGGATATAGTAGGCCTACAACGATTTCGTAGTTATGATTCAAACATTTGATCGTGTTGTAAGCTGACAATCAACATGCAATCCTCCAGCAGCGGAGGCACTGACTTGTTCGGAAGGACAGGAGCTGCTGGTTTGTTCGTCTCCCGTGAGTCGGCAGCAGACAGCGACCGCCTGCCGTCTGGCAATGTCACGGCCTCCAACAACGGGTCCACATTGCCCACGGAGACGCCGATGACAGAGGTGCTGCTGACGGACATTGCGATGTACCGCGATATGCAAGTGTTATACATCGTTTACCCGTTCGTCTTCCTGTTTGTGGGCACCGGCGGTGACTTCCTCCTTCCTTGTCTTTTCCCGGAAGTCTTTGAGCGGGTCTTCCGTCTCCGTGTATCTGCGGGCTTTGGCCGTGGCGGACACCGCGTCGCTCTGGGCGTACTTCACGCAGATGTTAACACACAAGTTCATACAGAACTGGCTGAGCGATTGGTTTTGCCGAATTCTATTTCTGACGCAATCGACGGTGACCATGGCTGCAGCGTATACCGTCCTGTTGATGACCTTGGAGCGCCTCATAGTCGTTCAGTATCCCCTCCAAGCAACCGTGTGGTTCAGCAAATCCCGCACATGCGCTGTTTTAGCGTGCAATTGGTTCATAAGCTTCGGCATGGGGTTGTATTCCCTGTTCACGGCGCACTTCTCCGCGGGCAGGTGCGACAACGACCGAGTACAGTACGGCGGTTTCCTGGAAATATATCACTGGGCTGAAGTGATAATCTCACAGTACATTCCTGTTATCGTCGTTTTCATCTTTAATTGCGTCATAATTATCTTGTTGTTACGCAATCGCCGGGTCAAAGAAAAGCTGTGTTTCACGACCGCAAGCGCTGGTGTAACTGGTGTCAGAAACGGGACGCTATCATATCTGCGAGCAGCCAATCAGAGCGCGTAACGGCCATGTTGCTTCCCATCTCCATATCCTTCTTTGTCTTCAACGCGCCCTACGCGACCTTCACGGCTTCCATACCATACTGGATTGACAGCATCGACAAGCTCGGGATCGCCAGGGCCGCCGTCGGTCAGCAGGTCTGCCTCATGCTCATGTTCCTCAGCTTCAGCACCAACTTCTTTCTGTACTGCCTGAGCGGATCACGCTTCCGTAAAGAAGTGAAATGTCTGTTCCGCTGTCGCTGTGAAGCTAACATCCAAGCTTATTCGTCATCGAGGGACCTCTGTGCGACGTCGTCGCAGAGTGTCAGTGTGGAGTTTGATCAGAAGTCACAGATAGCACAGCTAAATGAACCCCAGTTCACTGACACTTACCTGTGAGAAATGCATTCGTGGCCAGTTCGATTCAGGACCGTAACCGAAATGCTGTCATTCCATTTTGCGCGGATCTCATTAGTATATCTAATTGACTAGTACATTAAATATATATATCATTACGTCATGTATGCATGCATATCACTACTTGATATATACCACTGTGATATATATATATACCATTAAGTTATGTAGGTATATATTACTACAGGATATACATATATCATAATGTTACGTATATATATCACTACTTGATATATATAGCACTATATGTGAATTGTTTTATATTGCCGCATATCCTCATTTAGTGCACATTTTATGTTTTGATGACAACTGAGGCACGTCATTATTCTAGACAAAATTAATGTATGTCTGGTGGAAACTTGTTTTAATTGTGCGTTTCAGGGGCCGTATTCATAATCCCCTCGTAATTAAGTTACGCACTAAAAGTGCATTTTTAGCTTAGCCTCACCAGCTCGTTGTGGTGGTGCTCATGATTTAGAAATCCTCTTCAACATACCTTTACCCCTTTCTCAATTCAGAAAATCCACTTCTTAGGTGACTATTTATGCATTTTTAAAACCGATAATCGCTCGACAAGTCTTTCAGTTAGCGCTAAGTCTAGTGGCGTAGCCTAAGTGACCATTATGATGGGCCGGCCCCGGGGTTAGTGGTGACGCGATATATGTCAGTGTAGATTAGCCCAGTGAACTTGACCCTTCTGACAACAAGCTGATAGGCAGAAGGGTCAAGCAATACACATGTTTAAAATAGTAGTAATGCATAACCAAGCTCACTTCGATGAATGATTGTCGATTATGACAACGAGCTAGCTACCTCTTTATCTCGCCTCGACCCTCTTCTTTACACATTACTTGGACCATTGGATGCATTCATTTTAAAGTTTGCTCTCTACTTCTTGCACATCAATGATATTTTCGTCGGTCGTTAACGGTTTCCCTCTGTGCAGCTTCAAATTTTTCTAGGCGGTTGCCGCGGCTCGTTTGTTGACATCAGGTAATACACCCGACAGCTTCCGCGTGGCGGCGCCACTAATTCTCGTTGTGTGTCTATAGTCGTGCGTGCGTTTTTGACGCAACTAGCGGCGCCGCCATGCGGATGATGTCTGTTTTATTGCCTGGTCAAATTTGAAGCGTCAGAGAGGAAAGCCGTTAACAACCGATGAACATATCATTCATGTGCAAGTAATAGAGAGCAAACTTTAAAATGAATGCATCCTATGGTCCAAGTAATGTCTAAAGAAAAGGGTCGAGGCGATTAGGAGAGGTAGGTTCGTCGTCATAATCGACAATCATTCATCGAAGCGAGCTGGGTGATGCGATGCTACTTTTTTGACCGTGTGTATGGCATGGCTCTCACACCCCCTTTAGGGTTGAGGTCGTGAGGGCCATGCGTCAGGGCTAAGTGTAGATAAGAACAATAAGTTGGGATATGTAGTTCAATATTGTTGGACACCCTAGCGTGCCGGAGAACCGAGGGTATTATAGCACAAGTACCCAACGAGCGTAACCCTCAAATCCTAGCCCTAACCCTATTTCAAGATTGAACGCCTTTAATGATGCATAATTGTAGTGTATAAATTAATGTGCTACATTAATGTGCTAGAAAAGCCACAGGCCACTGTCAGACGCCACATCCAGCTGGCTGGCCTATTATTAAGGTCGCCATTATGAATTCCTATTTTATCCGCTAGTATATTTGTGAATATAAATATAAAGTACTGTAATATATAAATTATTACGCCACAACAGACGCATTTTTCATAGTATATGAAATATAAACCGCGTATAGCGTTCAGGAGATCAATAACCATTCACACAGATCTGTTATAACCATCAAACCCGGAATATATGTCACTTAGTTCGTATAGCTTTGGCTCGTAAAACGTAAAAGTTGTCCAGGGTTTCTTTCGGTGGCCCATAAAATTATCATCAGTCATTATATTAGCATGTAATAGATAAGGTTACGAGCTGTTAACTTAGTGAATCGATCCCCTGGAGCACATGCAAACGCCTGCATGTACGTGGTTCGTATCTTAGTATCATATTCCGGAAGTCAAGTGCAACTGGTTTTAACGGGTTTCGTTTTAGTAAATTGACGTTTTGTACTAAACTTAAGATAAAGGCGGATATTTATGTTGGCGTATATATGACAACGTTTATACGGTAATATTCAGTTATGGTGTTTTGTTATGGTGAGTGAATGGAATGAGTTCTGTGTTACTGTATTATTGATGACCATCAATCATTAATACAAAGTGCTCCTCGCACATGTACGTTGTGCCAGTGATTTTTATCGAACAATAATAGTGTGCAATAATAAGCCAGTTCGTAGTTCCGGCGTCGCAAGGCACTATGGGTAATGTCAAAGGTCACGGCACATAAACAAACGCACGTGTCTGCTGTCAACACGGCGGGTTGCGTGTGAACGCAGCACTTTTAAGGCGATAAACATAGTTTTTGCCTAGTTTCTTCTTGTTATTATTTTTTTGAGATACAAATACATTGATATAAGGCCTGAGATGGCTACCTTCGGTCATTTTTGTTTATGGAATAAAGACAGACTTCAGGCATTTTTTACGAGATCGTGGAATGCCGACCTCTGGCAGTAAGGACTAACTATGGGCTCTTGCTTACGGGTCGCAATACTTTGCGGTACATGTACCACAAAAAAGCAACGGCAAAAGAAGAAGATCGTGCGCGAGCTGGACGGTATAAAAACTTACTGACAATTGATGACACAGTTTTGCCAGATTCACTCTCGGATTTGACCATAGGCTGGGGGTTTATATAGATCCTGCCCACTTGGGAAATAAAATAAATTGGGCCAAACAACCTCAAATGGATCAAACATAACGCGGATCAGGTGTCCAGGCCTGGACACAAGACCAGGCCCCATTGATTGACTACAGTCTAGTACGCCTAAGGACTGCACTAGTGCCGCCCCCCTCGCCTATGTCATTTAAGCATTGCTCTACCCCCCACCCCCCATTAATTCTGTAGGTAAATGACTAGTTGGTAGGTCGAGTGTAGGGTTACACATAACCCCACACTTGTGGCGTTACAGGGGCGGAACTAGCTTTTATAATTGGGAGGGGAAGGGGGGGGGTGCATCTCCAGAATCTGCCGAATGCAGGCGATGCATACAGTGAATGGGAATATAAGTAGGTGGGGGGGGGGGGGGGTGGGGGTGGGGGTGGCCCTTGGGAACATGAGCATACACTGTAACTGCTTTCCAATGAAATACATCACAGAATGACACTTTGTAGATGCAAGCCAGACAGATCCAAGGAGGGGGGAGGGGGATTAAACCCAACCCCCTCAAGCAAAGGGATATTAAGCCTTCTTAGGGACTGTTAAAGTCGAAACTTTTTCAATGACAATTGTTGAGGAAGAATGACATTTTTCTCCGCATGCAAAATCAAGGCCATCTAAGGTGGAGGGGCAAGGGTTACTTGCGTTCCTCGGGATTGGGTTTTCATTTCACCGTGAACGGGGAATGAGGAAAATAATTCTTCTTGAACTGGGAATTGGGTATTAGCTTACTGCCGTGATCAAGGATTTTCATCAATCGTGAACTGGGAATTTTAATATTAAATGACCGCGAATCGGGAAATCGTCTACTTAGTATCGTGTATCCGCTCTTCCATTGCATGCGGAGAGTTCTGCTTTTAATTCATTATGACCTGGGAATAAAGAAATTTATACTTCGTGATCTGGGAACACGACCCTCCCTTGCCCCCCCCCCCCCCTTGCCGCTCCCCCCTCTAAGGTGGAAATCAAGTCCCCCCCACCCCAGGTTATAAAAAAAATGCGTCACGCACGCGGGGGGGGGGGGGGGGGGGCTCATCTCATCTCCACATCCGCCTCATGTGCTATTCCGTTGCCGTACAATTAACTACGTACAAGGCTACATTATGATTTATGACACAGCGAGTAGGCCACTGCCAGTACTGATGCTTCTCTCTACATTTTTACGGTCTATTCTACTTCCAACAACTGAAAATAGTGGCAGAAAATAAACTACAGATGTCAGCAGAGATAGTTTGGTTCCTACTTGAGTGTATATCAGCTTTGAAAGCATCTGTCACTGTCCAATTGTACTTTTACACTGTCGTCTGCATTAGACCCCTATGAGTGCATGTTTGTGTGCCGTGAACTTTGACCCGGATGCGCAACAGAGTGTGTCGCGCACGCGCACTCGAAACTACGAGGTGGCTTATCTTCCTGACGTGTATGATCCACTAACTTGTATTTCATGTAACATTATCGTTTTCTGGGCAAGGCCAGGATCCAAGATTCTGAAAAGCGGGGGGTGGGGGCACTTTGGATGGAGTGGACTGTTCCCCTTTTTCAATATGAACTGAAGCCATCTTCATCCGTGTGGATCCACCCACCCCTTGGTGTAGGCCTACTGCTTTCGCCCCTTCCATCTTGTGAAGCCCCCCCCCCCCCTCCACGTCTTTCTTTGCAAAGAGTAGAGGGGCTACTCCCGGAGCCTTGGCTCCTCTTTCTTGACGGCCCTTCCCATTGTCGCGATATGAATGAGGTTAAAGCGCCCTGGCAAACCTCAGCCCATACCCACTCACACATACAAGCATGGTCTAACCTTCCATTAAGAGTTTAGTCACGCATTTAAGGCATCCATCCGAATGGGCCGTTTTGTCCGACTCGAACCACCGCATGAAAGTAACTCCCCAATGAATGTACTAACTGCGAAAGGTATTGAAATAAACCTATTCATTATTTAAATGGATGTGTCTGTCTGAAAAGATATCCGAGATTCGTTTCTTTACAATCATGAAACTAACATAATAAGTGGAACACAAATTCCAATTGTCCACCTTTTGTGGTCCCAAATATCATTGATAGCACTCACCTTATTAGCAAATACCACCTGCGACCAGCAATGGCAACAATGCACTAATAGTTCCTGTCTTTATCTTGATTCCGTGTTGCTTCCATCTTCATTGTGCGGCTGTGTGCCAGGTTATTGCGCGGCGGTGTGCCACAGTATTGTGCGGCTGTATGCCACAGTATTGTGCCGCTGTGTGCCACAGTATTGTACGGCGGTGTGCCACAGTATTGTGCGGCTGAGTGCCACAGTATTGTGCGGCTGTGTGTGCCACAGTATTGTGCGGCTGTGTGCCACAGTATTGTGCCGCTGCGTGCCACAGTATTGTGCGGCTGTGTGCCACAGTATTGTGCGGCTGTGTGCCACAGTATTGTGCCGCTGTGTGCTACATTATTGTGCGGTTGTGTGCCACAGTATTGTGCGGCTGTGTGCCACAGTATTGTGCGGCTGTGTGCCATAGTATTGTACGGCTGTGTGCCACAGTGTTGTATGGCTGTGTGCCACAGTATTGTACGGTTGTGTGCCACAGTATTGTGCGGCTGTGTGCTACAGTATTATATGGCTGTGTGCCACAGTATTTTATGGCTGTGTGCCACAGTATTGTACGGCGGTGTGCCACAGTCTTGTGCCGCTGTGTGCCACAGTATTGTATGGCTATGTGCCACAGTATTGTGCGGCTGTGTGCCACAGTATTGTGCCACTGTGTGCCACAGTATTGTACGGTTGTGTGCCCAGTATTGTGCGGCTGTGTGCTACAGTATTATATGGCTGTGTGCCACAGTATTTTATGGCTGTGTGCCACAGTATTGTACGGCGGTGTGCCACAGTATTGTGCCGCTGTGTGCCACAGTATTGTATGGCTATGTGCCACAGTAGTGTGCGGCTGTGTGCCACAGTATTGTGCCACAGTATTGTACGGCTGTGTGCCACAGTATTGTGCCGCTATGTTCCACAGTATTGTGCCGCTGTGTGCCACAGTATTGTGCGGCTGTATGCCACAGTATTGTGCCTCTGTGTGCCACTGTATTGTACGGCTGTGTGCCACAGTATTGTGCGGCTGTGTGCCACAGCATTATGCGGCTGTGTGCCACAGTATTGCACGGTTGTGTGCCACAGTATTGTGTGACTGTGTGCTACAGTATTATATGGCTGTGTGCCACAGTATTTTATGGCTGTGTGCCGCAGTATTGTACGGCTGTGTGCCACAGTATTGTGCGGCTGTGTGCCACAGTATTGTGCCGCTGTGTGCCACATTATTGTGCGGCTGTGTGCCACAGTATTGTGCGGCTGTGTGCCACAGTATTGTGCGGCTGTGTGTCATAGTATTGTACGGTTGTGTGCCACAGTATTGTGCGGCGGTGTGCCACAGTATTGTGTGGCGGTGTGCCACAGTATTGTGCCGCTGTGTGCCACGGTATTGTGCGGCTGTGTGCCACAGTATTGTGCCGCTGTGTGCCACAGTATTGTGCCGCTGTGTGCCACAGTATTGTGCGGCTGTGTGCCACAGTATTGTATGGCTGTGTGCCACAGTATTGTACGGCTGTGTGCCATAGTATTGTACGGCTGTGTGCCACAGTATTGTACGGCTGTGTGCCACAGTATTGTACGGCTGTGTGCCACAGCATTATACCGCTATGTGCCAAAGTATTGTGCGGCGGTGTGCCACAGTGTTGTGCGGCTGTTTGCCAAGATACAGTTGTTGCCAGGCCGTGTTGCTGCTGTTGAAAATGACGCGATTGCTGTGTCCCTGATATTGTAACAAAAATGGTGGACGTTCAAGAAGGTGCCTTAAAAGCAGCCTACTTACATGCGCCACCTTAGATTTTTTACATTTTACAAATCAAGACTAAAGTATCTCAAAATTATGATGCATATGTTTTATATCTCGTTGAGGCTGTAAAACCACAATTTCAACATAAAACTGCGCGGACTTAGGTCTTATAGCGAGTCGCGATCGACATCACACAGAATACCGAACAGCAAACAAGCGCGCAGGGATATAAAGCCGGCCAAATGGGGGAAAATGTTGTCTATTTGTGCCGCAGGTGATGCACTATGTGACCCCTCATTGAAATTTGTCATGGAAATTTCGAAACGTTTTTTTATCAAATTTACTGGGGTTATGCAGTAATACGAAAGGTCCTGGCCATTGACCGTGGTGGTACATGGTGTTGGGAGGTACTTTGTGAAATCGACCGCTCTCTTTGCGATGAACTCGTGGCGCTACGTTTAATATTGGAGTCGCTACAAGCCGCTACGTGTTTTACGGTCTGGTATCATGGAGACGTGTTTCTTGGGGGGGGGGGGGGCAAAAGGGGTATTTCCGTTCCTCGGGAATGGGCTGTTTATTTCACCGTGAACTGGAAATGAGCAAAGTAATTCTTCGTGAACTGGGAATGGGGTATTAGCCGACCGCCGGGATCAAGGATTTTCATTAATCGTGAACCGGGAATGTTAATACTAAATAACCGTGAAGCGGGAAATCGTCGATTTGATACCATGTATCCGCCCTTTCTTTGTACGCGGGGGGTTTTCTATTTAATTCATCGTGACCTGTGACCCCCCCCACCCCCCCATTTTTGAGTCTCCGACCTCCGAATACATATCCTTTATGGAGTCGACGGCGCTCTTTCCGATGCGCTCGCTTTCAACGGGCGTTAGGTGTAATAGTGGAGCCGTTAGGTGTAATAGTGGAACCGTTAGGTGTAATAGTGGAGGCGTAAGGTGTAATAGTGGAGGCGTTAGGTGTAATAGTGGAGGCGTTAGGTGTAATAGTGGAGGCGTTAGGCGTAATAGTGGAGCCGTTAGGTGTAATAGTGGAGCCGTTAGGTGTAATAGTGGAGCCGTTAGGTGTAATAGTGGAGGCATTAGGTGTAATAGTGGAGGCGTTAGGTGTAATAGTGGAGCCGTTAGGTGTAATAGTGGAGGCGTTAGGTGTAATAGTGGAGGCGTTAGGTGTAATAGTGGAGGCGTTAGGTGTAATCGTGGAGGCATTAGGCGTAATAGTGGAGCCGTTAGGTGTAATAGTGGAGGCGTTAGGTGTAATAGTGGAGCCGTTAGGTGTAATAGTGGAGCCGTTAGGTGTAATAGTGGAGGCGTTAGGTGTAATAGTGGAGGCATTAGGTGTAACAGTGGAGGGTGTAATAATGGAGGCGTTAGGTGTAATAGTGGAGGCGTTAGGTGTAATAGTGGAACCGTTAGGTGTAATAGTGGAACCGTTAGGTGTAATAGTGGAGCCGTTAGGTGTAATAGTGGAGCCGTTAGGTGTAATAGTGGAGCCGTTAGGTGTAATAGTGGAGGCGTTAGGTGTAATAGTGGAGGCGTTAGGTGTAACAGTGGAGGGTGTAATCGTGGAGGCATTAGGTGTAATAGTGGAGGCATTAGGTGTAACAGTGGAGGGTGTAATAATGGAGGCGTTAGGTGTAATAGTGGAGGCGTTAGGTGTAATAGTGGAGGCGTTAGGCGTAATAGTGGAGCCGTTAGGTGTAATAGTGGAGCCGTTAGGTGTAATAGTGGAGCCGTTAGGTGTAATAGTGGAGGCATTAGGTGTAATAGTGGAGGCGTTAGGTGTAATAGTGGAGGCGTTAGGTGTAATAGTGGAGGCGTTAGGTGTAATAGTGGAGGCGTTAGGTGTAATAGTGGAGGCGTTAGGTGTAATAGTGGAGGCGTTAGGTGTAATCGTGGAGGCATTAGGCGTAATAGTGGAGCCGTTAGGTGTAATAGTGGAGGCGTTAGGTGTAATAGTGGAGCCGTTAGGTGTAATAGTGGAGCCGTTAGGTGTAATAGTGGAGCCGTTAGGTGTAATAGTGGAGGCGTTAGGTGTAATAGTGGAGGCATTAGGTGTAACAGTGGAGGGTGTAATAATGGAGGCGTTAGGTGTAATAGTGGAGGCGTTAGGTGTAATAGTGGAACCGTTAGGTGTAATAGTGGAACCGTTAGGTGTAATAGTGGAGCCGTTAGGTGTAATAGTGGAGCCGTTAGGTGTAATAGTGGAGCCGTTAGGTGTAATAGTGGAGGCGTTAGGTGTAATAGTGGAGGCGTTAGGTGTAACAGTGGAGGGTGTAATCGTGGAGGCATTAGGTGTAATAGTGGAGGCATTAGGTGTAACAGTGGAGGGTGTAATAATGGAGGCGTTAGGTGTAATAGTGGAGGCGTTAGGTGTAATAGTGGAACCGTTAGGTGTAATAGTGGAGCCGTTAGGTGTAATAGTGGAGCCTTTAGGTGTAATAGTGGAGGCGTTAGGTGTAATAGTGGAGCCGTTAGGTGTAATAGTGGAGCCGTTAGGTGTAATAGTGGAGCCGTTAGGTGTAATAGTGGAGGCGTTAGGTGTAATAGTGGAGGCGTTAGGTGTAATAGTGGAGGCGTTAGGTGTAATAGTGGAGGCGTTAGGTGTAATAGTGGAGGCGTTAGGTGTAATCGTGGAGGCATTAGGTGTAATAGTGGAGGCATTAGGTGTAACAGTGGAGGGTGTAATAATGGAGGCGTTAGGTGTAATATTGGAGGCGTTAGGTGTAATAGTGGAACCGTTAGGTGTAATAGTGGAGCCGTTAGGTGTAATAGTGGAGGCATTAGGTGTAACAGTGGAGGGTGTAATAATGGAGGCGTTAGGTGTAATATTGGAGGCGTTAGGTGTAATAGTGGAACCGTTAGGTGTAATAGTGGAGCCGTTAGGTGTAATAGTGGAGCCGTTAGGTGTAATAGTGGAGCCGTTAGGTGTAATAGTGGAGGCGTTAGGTGTAATAGTGGAGGCGTTAGGTGTAATAGTGGAGGCATTAGGTGTAATAGTGGAGGCGTTAGGTGTAATAGTGGAGGCGTTAGGTGTAATAGTGGAGGCGTTAGGTGTAATAGTGGAGGCGTTAGGTGTAATAGTGGAGCCGTTAGGTGTAATAGTGGAGCCGTTAGGTGTAATAGTGGAGCCGTTAGGTGTAATAGTGGAGCCGTTGGGTGTAATAGTGGAGCCGTTAGGTGTAATAGTGCAGGCGTTAGGTGTAATAGTAGAGCCGTTAGGTGTAATAGTGGAGGCGTTATGTGTAATAGGGGAGGCGTTAGGTGTAATAGGGGAGGCGTTAGGTGTAATAGTGGAGGCGTTAGGTGTAATAGTGGAGGCGTTAGGTGTAATAGTGGAGGCGTTAGGTGTAATAGTGGAGGCGTTAGGTGTAATAGTGGAGGCGTTAGGTGTAATAGTGGAGGCGTTAGGTGTAATAGTGGAGGCGTTAGGTGTAATAGTGGAGGCGTTAGGTGTAATAGTGGAGGCGTTAGGTGTAATAGTGGAGGCGTTAGGTGTAATAGTGGAGGCGTTAGGTGTAATAGGGGAGGCGTTAGGTGTAATAGTGGAGGCGTTAGGTGTAATAGTGGAGGCGTTAGGTGTAATAGTGGAGGCGTTAGGTGTAATAGGGGAGGCGTTAGGTGTAATAGTAGAGGCGTTAGGTGTAATAGTGGAGGCGTTAGGTGTAATAGTGGAGGCGTTAGGTGTAATAGTGGAGGCGTTAGGTGTAATAGTGGAGCAGTTAGGTGTAATAGTGGAGCAGTTAGGTGTAATAGTGGAGCCGTTAGGTGTAATAGTGGAGCCGTTAGGTGTAATAGTGGAGGCGTTAGGTGTAATAGTGGAGGCGTTATGTGTAATAGTGGAGGCGTTAGGTGTAATAGTGGAGGCGTTAGGTGTAATAGTGGAGGCGTTAGGTGTAATAGTGGAGGCGTTAGGTGTAATAGGGGAGGCGTTAGGTGTAATAGTGGAGGCGTTAGGTGTAATAGTGGAGCCGTTAGGTGTAATAGGGGAGGCGTTAGGTGTCATAGTGGAGGCGTTAGGTGTAATAGTGGAGGCGTTAGGTGTAATAGTGGAGGCACTACGAGCCACTACATGGTTTCGAGTGACGTTGCCGGAGCAATTAAGGCTGTCATGCAAAGGTAATAACGCCATTCGTCTTATTCACGGAATCGCAAACACAGACAACGTGATTCGTTTAACACCTGAACGCTAATGGAAGACAATGCTGCAGATTCACTGCGAAACAGCTCGCAGATATTTTCAGTTATAAAATAGCCGATTTCAGACGGATGAAAATGGGAAAGCTCTCCTTAAAAAGTGAAAAAAATAATTACATCCCTCGGGAATTGAACGCACGACTGTACGATTAGAGGGTAAACGATCTACCGACTGAGCGACGCAGCCTTCAACGGGATGCTTAGCCTTTCAATAAGTCTCCTAGCTCGAAAATTTAATTCAGTTGTCATTAATTTTCAATGGACAAATCAACATTTGGACCCTAGTTATCCTCCACTAAGCAGATACGATCTGTTGAACTGAGAGCATCCTAACACTAATCAGGGATATCCCTCTAGCTGTGGAGGGGGTCACCCATTCCGTGGTATAGACTTGATCTCGACAATAGCGCGTGCAGCTATTGGGGGGGGAGGGGTAGGTTGGCACTGGTATACGAATCTGGTATCGGGATTCCGCGGGTGCCCATTGATGCCTGAGGGTGCGGACATTTGCAATGAAAAAGATACCCCTATAGAGCGGATATTTGAAAACTTGAGACCGGGTGGGGGGGCGGGGGGGGGGGCTCTGAAAATGAAACTGCGTTCATGGAGCGGATTGCCGCGAAAAAATACCCCTTCCGAGCGGACTTTCCCCGTAAAACGCCCCGATCGAGCGGATTTTGCGGTGAAAAATTGGGGGGGGGGGTTCTTTACCGCGGAACCCCCCTGCTCAACAGCAATGTATTAAGTACCCCTCCACCCCCCTCCCTCCCGCCGGGGCTTGAAATGGATTCAACTGGGTTGAAATAAATATTATTTGTTTACTTGTTAGAACAATAATGACAAGGCGGACCTAATAGGGACCATTGACGGCAGGAGAGAAAGGTTCTTGTGCCATATACCAGGGCCACACCTCATTTGCACTTGCAAACGCGCGCGCAAACTTGCTGGTATAGCCTCGTTCTCGCACGGGAATTCCCAACATGTGCACAAGGCGAATTCTTGACGCTCATTCAACCGTTTTAAGGGTAAACAGGCATTTTGATCCAACAAGACGAATGACGTCATCGTGCGTACGATTCGAGCATACTCATTGCATATATTATATAGGTAATTGCATACTGATGTAGGGCAATGTACGCACAGTAGGGGCTATATAGGTTATTGTATGCGCTCTGTAGGGCAACGTACGCACTGTGAGCGTCATGTAGGTAATGTGCTTTTTGAACTATGTAGAGCAATGTGCGCAATGTATGAGCTATGTAGGGCAGTGTGCGCACTGTATGCGCTTTGTAGAGCAATGTGCGCACTTTATGCGCTATATAGGGCAGTGTGCGCACTGCATGCAATATGCAAGATGCGCACTGTATGCAATATGCAAGATGCGCACTGTATGCGTTATATATGGCAATGTGCACAGCGTATGCGTTATGCAGTGAAATTTGCGCAAGGTGGGCGCCATGTAGGGAAATGTGCGTACTGTATGTGCTATATATGGCAATGCCCGCAGGAAAATATCGTATATAAATTCGATCAAAACATTTTTTTTTAAAGGTTTCTATCGATTTTTCGCATTTTTTCAATAGAATTTCCATAGTTTCCATAGAATATCCATAGAATTTCCGTAAAGGTTCCATAGAATTTCCATAGAGTTTCTATAGAATTTCCATAGAATTTCCATAGTATTTCCATAGAATTTCCATAGAGTTTCCATAGAGTTTCCATAGAGTTTCCATAGATTTTCCATAGAATTTCTATAGAATTTCTATAGAGTTTCCATAGAATTTCCATAGTTTCCATACTATTTCCATAGCATTTCCATAGAATTTCCATAGTGTTTCCATAGAATTGTGAGTGTCCATTGAGTGTCCATAGAGTTTCCATTGAGTTTCCATAGAGTTTCCATTGAGTTTTCATAGATTTTCCATAGAGCTTCCGGTGGGCCTCCCTATTGTAGTGATTAGCGCCCTCGACCGCAGATCAATAGGTCCTGGTTTCAAATCCGGGCTCGGGCACATAATCTGGGACATGTTTCATTCCTTCATCCTTCACCATCCCGAAGGTTCGTTGGCCCGATTTAGCCTTCATGTGCACAAAAGCGGCCAAAACCACCAACATTTCTTAGAATTGCAGTGCATAGTACATGGTTCAAGGTCGCCCTGGGTGAGTCCAACACCAGCTCCGTCTCGGCTGAACGGGCACGGCCGTTGGACGGACCTGCACATCTCATGCTGCTAATGTTATTGTCCAAGGGATTAGCCCTGTCGCTATTCTCACTTCGCAGCAGGCAACAGGCGTGAAACTCAATATGCCGGCAAGGCTTCCAACGTTCCTTAAATTCTTTGAAAACTCAATGGAAATTCTACAAGAACTGTATAGGAAAACGTTTAGAACTTCCATACAAAAATCGATAAAAACCTTTAGAATAGTTTTTAGTTAAATTCTGTAAGATATTTGACCACGGGATGTAAGGATGTCTTATAAACTTAATGCCATGACTTGCGTAATAAATCTAAGAAGAGATAATTACCTTCATGTATCTTTTCACATAAAGAGTACTTCTACAAACTTGTAAACTTGTAGAAGGAAAAAAAATGGCCATGTGCGCACTGTTTGCGCTATGTAGTTCATTCATTGTAGGCATTGTATACGATATGTAGGGCATAAATGAATTATATTTCGGTGTGTAAACTGTAATCGTAATGAGTACAGTTGCAGATCCACTGGGATTCCCCCTCATTGGTCAGAACGCCTCCCCCTCCCCCGCACACACACACACACGGTCGTAACAATGTAGTCGTCTTCCCGACCCCGGCAAGATATTCGAAGCGCACCCCCCCCCCCCTCCTCCCCCTTAATTAAGGCTTCAATCAGGTATTATTAATAATAAGAATGATACAATGCATTTTCACTGCTTTCCATGATATTATTTCAACAATGTTACAATATTACATCGACAACTTGGGTTTCTGTAGCTTAAAGTCTCCTCCATCCTCATATATCCAAGTAGTCCTTCAAGGACCCCATGCAAAGGCAATTACAAACATATATACGAATAAATACGACTGTAACAACAAGTGATACAAGTTAAGTGTGCGCGACATTCAATTCTGACGTCGTACTGCATGCAAAATGACTCCACGAGGGTGAGCAGGAGATTTCGTCAAGCGATTCTTGTTTGATGCGACTCGGGCTGGGGTCAAGGGCCTCAAGGGCCAAGGGCCTCAAGGGTCAAGGGGGTCAAGGGCCTCAAGGGTCAAGGGCCTCCAGGGTCAAGGGCCTCCAGGGTCAAGGGCCTCAAGGGTCAAGGGCCTCCAGAGACGGTTTGGCGCGAATGCTGAACATGATTAAAAATAAACTGCCTACATATAGATGTCCCGTATGGTTAAAAGTAAATCTTGTCAGACCGTTCAAGTAGATACGCGCGTTGTCATGCGACCTTTCTAATGCATGTTAACGTGCGCGTGGTTGTTTCTTGACCTTGAACATCTGTGCAAATTCCTTGGTGGAGAAGGTGTGGATGACGGGGTTGAGGAGGACGTTGCCAGGGGTGATGAGGACGACGAGCCAGGCGTAGAGGGCGCGGTCGATGTGCCGCCCGCTCAGCGACATCAGCTGCATCACCAAGACACTGAGCCAGCTGAGGATGTTGGTGGACACCGTCAGCAGACTCCTCACCATGGCGACGCGGCGCGCCCGTAAGATGTGTCTATTCTGGATGCCGCTTACATCCACGTCTCGCTTCTCGTTCAGCGCCCGGTTAGGTCCCACCAGCGCGGTCGCCATGGGCAGGTTGGTGATTAGCATCAGTCCGCAGAGAATGGAGTCGTAGGCTATGAAGATCCCGATGATGTAACCCGATCTACGACCGCTGACGAAGAACTCGTCGCCGCTGTTGTCGAAGTGGCTAAAGGGCAAGCACATGGCGTTCTCCATGCTGCGGATGGGTGGGAATCCCGGTAGGGGCACGAATGGCAGCAGCGCCACTGCGGCGTGCACGAAGAGCGCCACCAGCAGGCAGAGAGAGACTGGGCGGACACCCAGCTTGTAGCGCCGCGCCGCAAACACGATGCCCAGGAAGCGGTTGAAGGTGATGAGGGAGAGGATGAAGAGAGCCATTTGGAAAGCCAGGAAGTAGGCAACCCCGAGGAATTTACAGAAGAAACTAGCGCGCCAGAACCGATCCATCAGGACATAGCTGCCCTTGAAGAGCTGCTGCACGACGGATATGGACAAGAGGTAGAGGGACATGAGACCGTCGCAGCCGCAGAGCACCGTCACCAACAGGTTGTTGGTGTTCGGCGACTGCTTGAACCGCCGCGACCACCACCAGGTGGCGACACCGTTGGCAAACACGGCTGCTGGAGACAGGATCCAGGAAATCCAGGTGAGAACGGGGCTGCCGATCAGGTCCGTGCAGGAAGAGATGGATATGTCTCGACGCGGTAGACACACGGACTTGGGATCGGCGTAGCAACACAACTCGTAGAAATCACTCTGGAAATGAGCCACCGAGGGGAGAATAATGTTGAGAAACGTCTCAGATGCTATCACAAATACTTGGAGCGGATTGCCCCGAATATCAAGAACCGTCAGCGCCGTCAGGCGACGAAACACTTCTCCGGATAAATCGATCAACTTGTTCTCGCTGAGATTGAGATTCTGCAGCCTGTGTTCTCCTTCCCAGGAGTCACATGACCCAGCTGAACAGCCTTGACCTTGTGTCATGTCTAAGGCCAGGTTTCTCAAGGCATTAACATCAATGTGGGTGATTTTATTGCGAGCCAGGTTAAGTCTGCGCACCTGTTTCAACCCAATCAGAGACAAAGAACCTAGCCTGGACAAGGCATTGTGCGAAAGGTCAAGGTCGAGCAGATCACTCAACGTGTGGAGGTCACCGGAAGGAAGGTCACGGATCCCAGTGTGTGACAGAGTCAGAAGCTTTAATTTTACAAGGCGTGACAACCCACTATTCCGGGAGAGACTAAGCTTTGGTTGATGCGTGAAGGTCAAGGCCATCGTGTTGGTTGACAGCCCTTGGAGGACAGCTGGGTTGGCGCCACGGCACGTGAGGGCGTACCCTAGACACCTGCAGTTTGTCGGGCATTGCGTCACGTGACACAACTCCTCGTCGTCTCCAGATAGGGGGCAGTCCAGTTTGCCGTCGCAGACGTGATCCATATGAACGCATAGGTTATCCAGCGTACACCTCAGCAAGGTCTCACACGTGACCTGGGTACAGTTTAGCTCGTCCTCCCCCCGCGGGCAGTCGGCGTGGCCGTCACAGAGGCGATGGTGCGGGACGCAGTAACTGCCGGGACACTTGGCGTTGTCGGCGCACTCGTGTTGCCGGCAGCTCGTCAGGTGGGAGCCGTCTCTGCAGTAGGCCAGTCCGCCCCACTCGTCCATGTCCAGCACACAGACCTTGTGCCAGGGGTAACACTTGCCGTAGAACCCGGCTCGACAAGTCGTGTAGCCGGGGAGACGGCACTGTGGGTCGCTATGATGACCAGACTCTGATCCCCAAACCGCCATCCCTGCAACCTCGTCTTCACCTTCTCCCGGGCAGTCCACCACGAGGTCAAACACATACGCAGCTGGTATGCGCACCCCCGAGCTACAGACAAACGCAGGCTGTGACAGTCGGGACCTCCTCGCTGCTGTGCTGGCCCTGGATAGGAACGCCTCTTCAATTAACGTAATGTTTGGAGAACGGTCATCAGGCAAGTTCCGGTAACCACAGGATTCCTCGTCGGACCCGCCCGGACAGTCCTCCCGGAAATCACACATCTTGGAGACCGGGATACAGCCGCCCCCGGCGCACTGGTAGTGGAGACTGTCGCAGGTGCAATCCGGGCTCTGACACTGCCGTAAACAGAGCGTGAGACGCGCCCCCTGGTCTGTGAGATTGGCCGAGTGAACACATGGCATTGCGCAATCTTTCTCGTCGCTGCCATCGTGACAATCTGGGTTACCGTCGCACCTGTAAAACTCCAGCAGACACTCACCATTTTTACATTCGAAGTGGCCGGACCGACAATGAAAGTTCGTCCGACCTGCATTCCGACTCATCCACACGATTGCCCGTCCGGACAACTTCACCACCGACGCACCTGTTACAGCGATCTCTTCGGATAAATAGTTGAGACTGAAACGTTTACGGTACCACACACCATCTTCCTCGGATAACAAGAGGAAGTTAAAATCCCCTTGTGAATGTTCGAATATGTCGGGAGTGTAGGCTTGTATATAAATATATACGAGGTTAGCTTCAGGTGGTGTTATGTAATCGTCTTCTGTGGATATCGGGGGGATCTGTGACGTCACAATATTGCATTTCCCAGAGATGAGGATCCAACCCGAAGGACAGGTAAAATCCGAGAAATGGACATGTTGAATTGATTCGGGATTATCTTCTTGCTGACAAAGCACGATTGATTCATTGATCTCCACATCGCACTGAATCAACGCCCAATCCACCATCCGGGCTCCATACACGATCGCAGCGCCACACAGCGACGAATTCGTGTAATCATGTATGGGGCTAAATGACACCAAGGATGACGTATTTACTAGATAACGGATTCCAGGACCTGGCGGACAGAAGCGAAACCCTTCCCCGGTGTAGTACTCCTCTTCGCACTGAGATCTCTGGGGGAGACGTCGGCGGTTCATCACGGCATGGACACGGCTCTTGGCTTGGTAACCTACCAGTGATTGGTCCATCCACCGCATTCTATGATCCACCAGCCCCTGACAAATGGATAAATGTGTCAGTATACATCCACTCGTACGTATACTGAACGTTATTAACTATATATTAACCGTTTATGATGCCATCGTTACCAATCATTGGTCATATTCCCCATACAGAAGAAGAATGCTTTTTCCGGCGCATGTGCATGATGGCTACCAAATTAACTGCTTGATTTGATTTCAAAGAGGAATACAACGCTTTAATTCACATCGGTCTTGTTAGCTTTAATTCCACCAACAACTCATCGAAATATATATGCTCTTCTGATATGCACCCAGAAACGAACCGCAGGGCCTTCAGTTTTGGTTACTTTGAATCGCGCGTGGTCAGGTGAATTCATTAGAGCTGTATATTTCTTATATTTGATTTTCAATGGGAACGACAGAATAGTTGACATAAGACTTACGTAAAATCCGAGGAACACTACTCGAAAGTCTTTCGTATCCATCACCTGGGAGTCTATCCACTGCAGCAGACGTCCCCACTGAACCTCATCCTTCGTCATAACGAGGGCCTGAGTTATTCCACGACAGTACTCGCGCGCCGTGTCCCAGCTGTGCTGCCCAAAGTTCATCTTCCAGGCAAAGTTTTCAAACTTAGCTATAGGACGGCAGGAGAAGCGAATGCGCAGACTGCATGAGGAACGCTCTTTCGTTGACCTACTTTCTCGGTAGTCGACGAGAATCCCGGTCAGCTGGGACTGATCCGTGACGAGACTCCACGAGATACCGCGTGGATCTCGTAACTGGTCGGACGACCAGCGGTAGCGAATGCTAGTGCGACTAAATACAATGGTTTGAACAAGTTCCACAGCTTGGAATAGGCATGAGTGTCCTCCTCCGTCGTAGTCAACTATCTTGACGTCGATCCTAGCCTCGTATTGGTTAGTAACCCGGCCCATGCGTCGGAGAGGGAAGTCGATGAGATAAGCATTGATTGCGCTTTTGGTGCCCTGTACCATGGTGGAGGGGAACAGTAACTCCCCACAAAATACAGCCGGCAGTTTCACATAAGGCACCCCAGATCCGGAGGCCCACACGCTGTCCGACATAGTTGGGTCCGTCACGTCAAATGTGAGACATGTTACGGCGCTTGACACTACATTTTTGATGGTCGTCTTGACGTAAGAGCCCAGCCATAAACAATTTATGTCGGTCATAGTGGATAAACGGGCAGCCACCCGGCTCTCAGAGCCATTCAGGGCAACGCGCGGCCATTGACCCGCCAACGTGGTGTATCTTTCTTTCTCGTTAAACACTCTGACATAAAAGAAAGAGTGCTTTCGGGCTATACGGCGCAGGTCTGAGGGAGATAATACAGGGTTATGGTACAAGCTGATGGTGAATTCTACGACGTCACCCCCGTCACCGAACAAAACACCATCGAATGGCGGGCCGTAATCTGTTACGCATGGTACTTTCTTTTCCAATTGGTCGTCCACTGGCAGTTCATACGCGACACAATCCTCGGTGCTAATCGTGGCCTGGGGGTGTGGCCCTCCAACAGCGACGGCGTCCAAGACGCTCTGTCGGAAGCAAGGGTTGACGTGACCTTTGCACGCGGCGTCCTCCACACGACCTCTCACGCGGAGAGATGCCAGATGACCATACGAATAGAACACCAATATCAGATGGGACGCCGGAAATGGGATACCGGAAGTGCCTGATGCGTGGCGCCAGGCGTCGCTCGTGACTGGGGAGCAGATGGTTTGGACTCCTTTCACGTGGATTCCGCCGTAAAGACACCCATAGTCCGCGTGACCACGGATCGTGACGTCATCCAGAAATAGGCTGACGTATTTAAGACTAGCCGATCGCAGGTAGAAGATTGCCTTCCTGCTGGTGTAGGGGGACGAATCAAACGATATATCCAAGGTTCCGTTGACACTGTCATATACTTCAATACAATGGGGAGGCGAGCATGTAAAACTTGAGTGGTATTTTACAGAAAATATCACGGTCTCGGATAGTTGGTGAGTTAAAACCACAGTCATATCACCAATCGTGCTATCAATGGCGTGCCTACCATTCAAGAGATCAGTACAGTTGGAGTCAGAGAGGATTGGAAGCGGGGGATGAAACCCGGCCGACCCTAAGGGTGCTCTCCCGGAGCGTTTATGCCACGGATAGGGGGATATCTTATAGATTCCAGGCGGCCCATCGTAGATAGCCAATCTGACCTGGGCACAGCAACACATCCGCACGGCTGGCGACAGCGCCACGTGTTCAAATAAGCTCACGGACAGGTGCCACAGGTGGGACAGCAGTGTCTCCATGGTGACGGCCGTGGAATGCGGCTTCGGCCGCAACTCGCTGGAGGTCTCTTTCTGCCATTGAGCCCTGACGGCGTCCGCTCTGATCCGCACCTCACGACGGTCTTGGATGTGGTAGACCACGCGCAGCTCAACGTCATCGGGTATCACGGCGTGACGTAAGCTGACGGCGAGGTAGTTTCGCCGACTGAAGAAAATCCTTCCCTTACTCGACCCACAAATATTGGCGATGACCCCCTCTTCCTTCCCCTCCTCCTCGTCATAGATACCGAGGTTGTGGTCCTCGCAAGACGGACTCATGAACTTGGACTTATACGATAATACTGTCACGTTAATGACGAACAAGCCATGGCTCCTCACGACCCAATTACAGGACCGCCTTCTGGACACTCCGCCGGAAGTTACGCAGAACATACCACACGGCGTCCTCAAGGCCTTTAACGTCTCACAGTCGTAATTATCACACGACCCCGGCCAGCAACTTCGGAACAATCTATTCACGACGTCATAAAGGCCGGATATGACGTCAGCCATGTAGGTGTACTCTCCTGTCGTTAATTTTTCGGTGTTTAGTACCTCGTGAAGCGCAGACTGTATGAACGAATGCCACAGGGGATGTCTGTCCCTAGTTTTGGGTGAGATTGAAGTAGTTCTCGAGTCGATGCCATCGCCTAATGTCGATAATATCAGAATAAATACCCGAAGGGAAGTGGAAATCCCAAAGCTAGGCGCCATATCGACGCTGCACGGCTGTCTCCCTCCTGTAAACTGGGACTGAAATGTCCTGTGGCAGCCAAGTACATGGCCATCTGAGCATCCACAGCTATACACGGCATAGTCACCGCCATTGTCCACTTACATAATGGATGGACGCAACACGGAATCAAGATAAAGACAAGTATTATTAATACATTCCTGCCATTCCTGGTCGCAGGTGGTATGTGCTAATAAGGTGAGTGTTATCAATGATATTTGCGACCACAAAATGTGGACAGTTGGAATTTTTGCAACATTTATTATGTTAGTTTCATGATTGCGAAGAAAAAGAATCTCGGATATCTTTTCAGACAGATATATCGATATAAATAATGAATAGGTTTATTCCAACACTTTTCGCATGAAATAGGCCTACATCCAATGGGAAGTTACTCTTTCAAGCGATGGTTCGAATCAGACAAAACGGCCCGTGTGGATTCACGCGTTACATGCGTGACTAAACTCTTGAAGAAAAAGTTAGATCATGTTTAGTCGTTAAAGCGTCCTGAATATACAACCAACCAATCTTGCGAAAATAAAGTGATATGTTCTGTATTTTTATTAGCAACCCCTACTCCATGTCAAATAAGTCTATTCTGTCTTGAATTTAAATCCTGAAAGCCGGTGGGTTATCCGGAGCGAAGCAAATTTGTTCACCGAAGCAGAAGTTGGTGGCCGGCTTTATATCCCTGCGCGCCTGTTCGCTGTTCGGTATTTTGTGTGATGTCGACCGCGGCTCGCTAGAATGTGCGTGAGCGATTAAAATATTCCGCGGAGTTTAAATTGAAATTGTTGTTTTACATACTCAACGAGACATAAAACATATACATCATAATTTTGAGATACATTTAGTCTTGATTGTAAAATGAAAAAAACTCTAAGATGGCACATGCGTAAGTAGGTTGCTTTAATTTAGAATTCCTTATCAATCTGCAATTATGTAACTTCCAATGCATGCAGAGGGTGATCACTGTCCCTGATTAATTGTTGTATGGTTCAGCAAACGGGCTCACGAAAACGCGCAAAATTATTTTTAACAAATAATTCAGGCATAGGCAACTAAACTCGAACTGAGCCAGGGATCTGTTCCGCCGCACATACCTGTGAAGATTAATAATGCAGCCCCCCCCCCCCAAACTTGCGTGTGTGTGTTGGGGAGGCGGTCCACTTCCAGACCCAAGTCCACGGCAACGCCTTATGCCTACGTTTCCCGTCCCGGCTTATCTAAGCCATACGTACGGCAGCAGAACACATGCTCCTGTTGCCCATGTAAATTCCTCGGATTCGTCTGCCTCATCCTCTCTATCTCTTAATTCCAAATAAACGGGTGCGCATCGCTGCATCCCTATCGATGCGGAAGGACGCCATGTATGTTAAAAAGACGCGTTGACCGCATGGCAACAAGACCGCTTATCTTAATTGTGACGTCACGAATCAAGGAAAAATTTGTCCCCGCCTATTGGGGGGGGGGGGGGGCCTTCTTCGTGAACTGGGAAATGATATTACCCGACCGTCGTGATCAATGATTTTCAATAATTGTTGAACTGAGAATTTTAATACTAAATAACCGTGAATTGAGAAATCGACAATTTATATCATGTATCCGCCCCTTCCATTGTATGCGGGGAGTTCTCGCCCCGCCCCCCCCCCCCCCCCCCGTCACCAAAATGCGGACATTGCTGCCGCTTTTAGTCTTTTAAGATAAGATATATTTCGTAAGGTTGTGAAAAATTCCTCTACCAACAGCTATGAATACACTGAATATGTGTTGAAAAATAATTTATTATAATATATAGGAGTACGGAAAAACCCAATTTGTCGATGTAATGTTTTATAATGAGTTTGAAAAACAGTTGAAAATGTACTGTAGATCTATCATTCTTAATATTTATTAAAGCTGATCAGTGTTACATTTTAGTCAGCTGATTCTGTAACGGGAGTATCTGACATCAGTCGCGGACCTATACAGGAGACAGACGCGGTGTGAGCAGCTTTATAACCTTTCATTAACCTCACCTGTGAGGCTAATTGGCGCTCTCAGTCATACTAGTTAACGTCATTCATGAACATTTGCCTGTATTCCACGTTGTTGCGGACCTGCTGTAAATAAAGCTCATATCAAAACATTTTAAGCAGAGAAGATGGGCACGGTTTCTATTTAAAAAATCGGGGAGTCCGGACCCCCGGGATCCGCCGCTGTAAACTCATTACGATTACAGTTTACACAAAAACATGTATTGAAGAAAATAGTTCTCTTATTTATTTCTCACATAAAATAGTAATACCTGCAAACCAGTTACAGTTATAAAAACGGAATCACTCAGACACTTTACGAGAGGAATCGAAGCAAATAAGCTGGCCTGTGTCCTTACGAAACGAATCCCGACTAAGTTAGCAAGCAATCACTTGTCCCGGCGAAACAATTATATATATAAAGCAATTAATCAAATAAATATATATATTAATCAATTAAATATATATTATTCAATTAAATATATATATATATTAATCAATTATTCAATTAAATATATATATATTAATCAATTATTCAATTAAATATATATATATTAATCAATTATTCAATTAAATATATATATTAAGCATTGCCTGAAAGCAAAACAATGCCCAAACGATATAAATCCTTGATACGATGACGTCAATAATTGATACGATGATGTCAATAATTGACTGGCACGAGGTCAATCATTGACAAAACGAAGTATCAACTGAACCGGCACGCATATAGCAGACATGGACTTTGGGAAGAAGGAATATAGCACCACTAATTAGGCCATTTTTGTGTGAGGTCTCGATGACTAAGCCGTACAAATACACGCCTCCTGAGACTAGTGCTGATCGTTACCATTACCATGAGACGCAGTCAATATTAGGCGTCGCCACAATTAGCATTTATACATCAAGATCAGTGTACTTCATTTATCACGTTGAATTTATGTTAAGCAAAATGTCTTCCTTCAAGATCTTAAGTCAATAGCACAGACCTATTGCAATTCATCGTGAAACAAATTGTAGTGAATTTACGTGATCTACGCATTGGATATAAACTAACATGATAACTAACTAATATGGGATATATAACTAATAAAGGATATAATAACTAAGTGTCCCACAATTAAAGATCTGGATCAAATATAGCTATTGATTTTTGCGTAAGCATTAGCACGATTAAAATATTTGGAAAAAAAAATCGGGTGTACATTTACTGTTCAAATTACGACCGTGATTAAGAATCACAGCATTGTACAAAGCCTCGAACAAATCTTGATCATGAAAAAATAAACCAACTTTGACATATTCATATATTACGTAAAATATATTTTTTCTCTTCTAAAGTTGTCGAGGGAAGCTTTTTGAGTGGCTCAAATGATGCTGACGGGCACATCGTCGTTGTACATGCTGATGTCCACGCCATCCTCAGAGAGGTAATCGTCCAGGTTAGAGATAGGTACTGGAGAGAAAAACATGTACATCCACACTTTAGAACAAGGTCACACATTACATCATCGATTTATATAGTCTCGACAGTAGCTAAATGCGTAACAGACTTTATTATATGTAGGGAACAAAAGCAGTTCATTGACTGAGAGTACGATGACATTTTAAAAATTATGTTACATTTTATTTAATTGCACCATCTCATTGGTACATTACCATCGTATTAACCGCAATACGATTAAGTCGCCTTATAGGACCTTTAGAGATATATGATGGCAAAGATGAGCTGGTAAATTGTCAAAGAATCGTGCTTGTATTTACATCTCAATTTCAACCCAAAAAGTTTCGAAACAATTTTGGCAACTGTTCTCTTCACTCTCTCGAGATTTAATCAAAAGACGCCAAAGTTGAAACCATACTGTGGCGTTCACATATTAAGACAGATTAAAGTAAGACCCCAACCGAAAATGTTATGAGATCAGTGTAAAACATAAATATACCAAAGGCAAAAAACATCAAAGGTTAAAAAAAGAGTTCGAATTTAAAGTAGCCACGTTTCACTAATTTGACCGCCTGATTTCAGACCCGTGGTGGTCGTATAACGGCGAAATGTAACTGCATTTTAGTCTGTCATATACATAAAACAGTGAAACATGTAGTTCAATTTTTATTCATCGGCATCATGTTAATAAACAATTACTACATGTATCACAGTTATTATATACACCGTGTAGATACATGTATTATAATGTATGTATATATATATATATTACATGTTTTTGTTATTATAATCGCGTTCATGGCCTGATAATGGACCGCAGTACCCAGACATATATGTTACATATGATACATGTAGCCGTAAGGGGAGTCCCATGGTTTTACCTTCCTTCGTCACTGTACTCACTATCCCAGCTTACAGAGTAGCCTGGGCGAATTAAACATGCCGTCAAACCAACACGTCCTTCATTTACACATCTCATACGGTTATAAGTGATAACTTCAACCATAAAATCAATTATATTGTTACATGTATCCACCTCATAATACATATCTTAGCGAGCCTTAATTTTGATGATTGGCTAATGTTTGAGTAGAGACTCAACGTTAACGGCATCGCATCCAGTGTTAATATCACTGCGCTGTTGGCATTTTACCAAAAATGGCATGTGGAGGGATTTAAATTGGGTCATTATTATAAACGATGATGTCCCCAAAACAGTCATCTAGAAACTCAAAAATGAAATAATTTCATGATAACAATTATAACCACTTGGCCGCAGAAGTACAAGGCACCCTTTGGCTTTTTGTCATAAGTTGATGGTATGCTTAGTGTCCAGTTTTAAGAAATTAAGTCTCATCATTATCCAATGAACTATTGATTTCGAGAAAGCCAAACCAATGTGATGGTAATATTCCACAGGGGGTTACAACAGTGGAACATACCTGTATACCACAGGCGGTGATGAACGAAGGGGGTTATAACAGTGGAGCATGATGAACCAAGGGGGTTATAACAATGGAACATATTTTTACATGAAGCAAGTGAGTGTTTCCTGAAGCCCTAGCCAACCCAAGAAGACAATGTGAAGCTGATGGCAGTTACCGGACACGAACAACACGGCACAATGTAAGAGTAACGAGGAAGCTGAACATCACTGTGTCAGTTATAATGCGCCCTGAATCGCCTTCTGTCAAACAGACCCGGGTCAGCCACTTCGGGTAAAGTGATTGGCAGGAGTTTCAAACTCCACCGCATGGTGGCGCAAGCTGCAAGCTCCTTTGACAAAGCCAGCGATTGCCACGACTATTAGGATTAATTATTTAGGTTGTTCGTAAGATAGCAGTTGCAATGGGAAAGGAGAAATGTTTTGTGCGCCTTTATGCACATGAAGGCTAAAATGGGCCCAGAACCAACCAGAGACGATGAAATGGGGTAGGATGAAAGTTGTTCGAAGAAAATTATACGATGTTTACAAAGGCGTATGTACGCAAATAGGTTATAAACGGACGAACTTGATGGACGGGGGGATGTCTAATCTACCCCCAGTGAACCAGCCAGATGCGATGAAAAATATATCACATACAACAAAGCTGCTAGTCTACAAACAGCGTTGGCTACTGGGGCATCGATAATGATCACAAGCCCTGACATGGGTGTCCACTTCCGGGGTGGCAAAAAGGAGCAGCTTTATCACACAATATAAACTAACGAACGACGAAGTAGCAGTCAAAGCATGGACGATAAGAGCAACACAGCACGACACTACACAGACACACACACTTGATGCTAACGAGTGGGGAAAGCGTTAGTGGTTGAACCAGGCGGGCGGCGTGGCTGCATGGGCACCTGTATGGATACTTACTGTCGTAGTCTGGCCTCGGTAAGCTTCAGGAGGGAAAACCACCACGTGTCATTTAACAATTATACATACAAGGTGTCTAAATATATCCGACCCAGTGTTTAATTCTTCATGGCCGGAATTGGCAACCAGAAATGGTGGGAACGCGGTACACAGACAACCAATCGACCCCGGTTGTCCGTCAACTTGAATAAGACGGGTGTTGTCAATTAGTAATAGTTTAATGGACATTTTTTTATAAGCGGGCAAATGATTTAAAATATAAATGTAATACATCTGCGTTCTACGTGTCTTGGGGAACTGTCGCCAAGAGCCATGATTTCAGTAGAATTTCCTCGGCGAGAATATTCATAGGGGTCTATATTCATATGCTCTTCCTATAACATAACACAGATACAAATATGTTACATCTAATGGCACCTAAATGACCTTGGGTTACTTACACTTCTTCCTCGGCGTCCGAGTTCAACGCCTTAGCAACGACCATCTGCATCTCGGTCTGGAAACCATGGATACAGATAAATACATAAATAGGCACATGAACTCGATTAGCGAGACTTGCTAAATTTATACGTGAAAAAAAAGATCGATTTCGCGTACGTTATTTCCGCCCTTGAATGTGCCAGGATATAATACATAGAGGTACAACAAGCTCTAGTGTATTGTGTTCTGCGACATTATACTAGCTGTGACGCTCCGCAGTGGTGCCAATGGACCATAATGTGTCACTTTCTGAGCATATCCAGGACCGATGTACCCGCTGCCCTGAGCGAGCGCAAGGACCCGGATGTCACTAGATGTAAGCCTATACGTCACTAGATGTAAGCCTATGTGTCACTAGCTGTAAACCTATGTTTCACTAGATGTAAGCCTATGCGTCACTAGATGTAAACCTATATGTCACTAGATGTAAGCCTACGTGTTACAAGATGTAAACCTATGTGTCACTAGATGTAAGCCTATGTGTTACAAGATGTAAACCTATGTGTCACTAGATGTAAGCCTATGTGTCACTAGCTGTAATCCTATGCGTCACTAGATGTAAACCTATGTGTCACTAGATGTAATCATATGTGTCGCTAGATGTAAGCCTATGCGTCACTAGATGTAAACCTATGTGTCACGAGATGTAAGCCTATGCATCACTAGATGTAAGCCTATACGTCACTAGATGCAAGCCTGTGTGTCACTAGATGTAAACCTATGTGTCACTATATGTAAGCCTATGTGTCACTAGATGTAAGCCTATGCGTCACTAGATGTAAGCCTATGCGTCACTAGATGTAAACCTATGTGTCACTAGATGTAAGCCTATGCGTCACTAGATATAAGCCTATACGTCACTAGTTGCAAGCCTGTGTGTCACTAGATGTAAACCTATGTGTCACTAGATGTAAGCCTATGTGTCGCTTGATACAGCTTGTGTGTCACTAGATGTAAACCTATGTGTCACTAGATGTAAGCCTATGTGTCACTAGATGTAAGTCTATGTGTCACTAGATGTAAGCCTATGTGTCACTAGATGTAAGCATATGCATCACTAGATGTAAGCCTATGTGTCACTAGATGTAAGCCTATGCGTCACTAGATATAAGCCTATACGTCACTAGTTGCAAGCCTGTGTGTCACTAGATGTAAACCTATGTGTCACTAGATGTAAGCCTATGTGTCACTAGATGCAAGCTTGTGTGTCACTAGATGTAAGCCTATGTGTCACTAGATGTAAGCCTATGTGTCACTAGATGCAAGCTTGTGTGTCACTAGATGTAAACCTATATGTCACTAGATGTAAGCCTATGTGTCACTAGATGTAATCCTATGCGTCACTAGATGTAAACCTATGTCTCACTAGATGTAAGCTTATGTGTCACTAGATGCAAGCCTGTGTGTCACTAGATGTAAGCCTATGTGTCACTAGATGTAAGCCTATGTGTCACTAGATGTAAGCCTATGTGTCACTAGATGTAAGCCTATGTGTCACTAGATGTAAGCCTATGTGTCACTAGATGTAAGCCTATGTGTCACTAGATGTAAGCCTATGTGTCACTAGATGTAAGCCTATGCGTCACTAGTTGCAAGCCTGTGTGTCACTAGATGTAAACCTATGTGTCACTAGATGTAAGCCTATGTGTCACTAGATGTAAGCCTATGCGTCACTAGATGTAAGCCTATGTGTCACTAGATGTAAGCTTATGTGTCACTAGATGCAAGCCTGTGTGTCACTAGATGTAAGCCTATGTGTCACTAGATGTAAGCCTATGTGTCACTAGATGTAAGCCTATGTGTCACTAGATGTAAGCCTATGCATCACTAGATGTAAGCCTATGTGTCACTAGATGTAATTTTATGTGTCACTAGATGTAAGCCTATGTGTCACTAGATGTAAGCCTATGCGTCACTAGTTGCAAGCCTGTGTGTCACTAGATGTAAACCTATGTGTCACTAGATGTAAGCCTATGTGTCACTAGATGCAAGCTTGTGTGTCACTAGATGTAAACCTATGTGTCACTAGATGTAAGCCTATGTGTCACTAGATGTAAGCCTATGCATCACTAGATGTAAGTCTATGTGTCACTAGATGTAAGCCTATGCGTCACTAGATGTAAACCTATGTGTCACTAGATGTAAGCCTATGTGTCACTAGATGTAAGCCTATGCGTCACTAGTTGCAAGCCTGTGTGTCACTAGATGTAAACCTATGTGTCACTAGATGTAAGCCTATGTGTCACTAGATGCAAGCTTGTGTGTCACTAGATGTAAACCTATGTGTCACTAGATGTAAGCCTATGTGTCACTAGATGTAATTCTATGTGTCACTAGATGTAAGCCTATGTGTCACTAGATGTAATTCTATGTGTCACTAGATGTAAGCATATGTGTCACTAGATGTAAACCTATGTCTCACTAGATGTAATCCTATGCGTCACTAGATGTAAACCTATGTCTCACTAGATGTAAGCCTATGTGTCACTAGATGTAAGCCTACAAGTCACTAGATGTAAGCCTAATGCGTCACTAGATGTAAGCCTAATGCGTCACCAGATGAAGGCATAATGCGTCACATTCTAACTATAAGCAATACAATGCGGTTCACAAACTGCAGCCTAATCGGGAACCAAAAAGCTTAATTGATGGGTTTATTCAATTGCTTCTTGTCTTACGGATTCTACGATGAGAAAGAAAATTATATAGTTGGGACATTAAAATGGAGTGTGGTGACACATTATTATTGGCGGATGCCTTATCTAGTTCAAGTTGAATCGGTTTGCTTTACCTTTCCTGAGAGGAAGTCCTCTTTCAGCACCTCGTAGGCGTCCTCAATGTCCACATCAATGAGGTGGTGCCCAGCCACCATCATCACCTGGTCACCCACGTGAATGCCACCTGCCGGGACGCGAAGGGATCATACATATAACATGAGACCGCTGCATGGATTTGGGGGTTTACTGTTAGTGTTGCTAATAATTATTGTTTATTATTATTATTAATTATTAACAAATAAACATGAATCAATTAAGCATGAATCAGTAATGTCAATTATTAGTAAATAGTTTTAATTAATAATAAATATTATTAATTATTGATCAACATTGTTAATTCTTAATCAATACTATTAATTATTAATAGATATTATCAATTAAGAATACCTACTTTCAATTATTAAGAGACATTATTAATGATGACTAAGTATCATTTGTTACTATATTGTTATAATATTATTTATCTTAGCTTACTGAATGAATTATAACATGCATTGATAATTACAGAATAGCCATCTGCGGCTTTAACAAAATTCGAAACTTGTAAACCGATGTGCGCCTACATGCCGAAATGTGGTACACTTTCATCCACTTACACGGTTTAATTCCGGTAACAAAAGCGACAAAACGGTCATAAGCACATCAAATCGAGAAACTGCAGAGTGAAAAAAATGTTTTTACTCCGATTGGCTATGTAATCCATTTACATGATGGGCAATATGTTGTGCGTGGCAGCGGCGGATCCAGGAGTTAGGAAGGAGGGGGGGGGGGGGGGTCCATCGAAACTGGCGACCGGGGGGCATCCAGCCGCCTGAGATAGCGTTCTTTCTCAAAAGAGGGGGCGGGAGTTCCACGCCTCAGCTGGCTTAAAGTTTGCATTAATGTTGCATTCACCCTCAAGGGGGGGGGGGGCGGGGGTCCGGATCCCCTGGACCCGCCCCCCTCGGATCCCTCGGACCCGCCCCCCTCCCCCTGGATCCGCCCATGCGTCGAGACACTCGACTGACCCTGTTTGTGGACCGCGCCGCCCTCGTAGATCTCAACCACCATCAGACCGGAAGTAAACCGAGTCTTCTGAGACTCCAGGACCAGACCCAAGTCTTCACTGCCTGCCTACAAACCGCAGGAAACAGAGTAAAGCCGTTTAATTTAATTTTAATTTGGGATATCATATATGTTATTTATCAGAGGTATTTATTTAATCACGTATGTGAAAGAAAAGAAACTAAATTAAATAAGCATAAAAGCTTCATTAAATGATTGTCTCATTGAAAGTGCTATATACTAAATAATAGTTTCAGCGACTATGATGTGACCATACAATGTTCTCCTTTATTTTTGTTAAAACTAATCCAAATCAGTATTGGTGTTACATGGCGTGCTAAAGACGTGAATCATGACGAAAGGACTATATATCTTGATAAATCGAAGTCACAAGTAGCTTACCTTCTTAAATGTGACTAACTTGATAGTACGCCCGGCTATTTGCTCGTTGGTGAACTGAAAAGATAGATATAAAATGCAACTTAATAAATCTATGCTCATTACATTTTACCAAATGTTGTCATCAAGTCGGATCATCAATATAACGCGCAAAGTATATATCATCATTGTCAGTGATAATAACGCCGATTTGTCAGACTAGTATAGCTACAATGTGGGTAAAATGGGCGTTCTCGTGCTCTATATTAAAGCGAATATCTGCTGTAGTAGAAATGAAATACGATGATATCATTAAGTATCATGTAAATATATTTACTTGCATGTTATTGACCATGAGACAATCGTTGTTTGAGTCAACTTATATCGTAAAGCTATTTACCTGATACGGAAACTCTTGGCGCGAAGCCGTAATTCAAGCCTTTTATTTTGATAGTTTATAGTTTACATATTACTCCATTTTTCGACTCATACACGCAGGGGATACACCATAAAGGTACATTACAGCGATTATTGAACTTACATGGACTGCTCTGAAGTTGCATTACATAAATGTACCCCATACTCTTTGGAACTTACTAGTAAAGATTCCTCTTAACACAGTTGTACACGCCCCGTCCGAAAGAGAAATACGAATTTCAACTGTATCACTGTACGTAGTTAGTTTTCAGTTGAAAGCTAGTTAGAATTCAGTTTTTGCGCAGCTAAAGAATTGACACTAACTCATTTGCATAATAACTTCTAGTTGAAGAATAACTGTTCAGTTAGCTTTCTGCTGAGGACTTCCTATATATAATGCAACTGAAAGCTAACTTTTCATTTTCGTATGGGAAGATCTTCATAGCATAAACCCTTCTGTAACACTACAAGCCGCAGCAGCCGTATTATTTCTGGGATACTAGCCGGTACATTGATCGCCAAGTAGAGCTTGGCCGTACGTTTGGTGGTGGGTTGTCTGAATCTCTGGCCCTAAACTATAACCATGGCGACTGTGACGTCATCACGCTGCGATGAAGCACTCACCAGACTGTTGGGGTTGAAGGTCTCGGCCGTGAAGTGTTCGTTGGGGTCCGGTTCCTCTGGAATCGGAGGACTGGAGGAGACCAGACCAACCAGCAGCGTATTTAATTAACTCAAAGTGACGCCAACCTCCATACAAATTACGCCATACGCCATACGGGCGATAATACAGCGATTTGTTAACCGATGATCTATATGTGAATAATCTCACATACGGCTCCAATGAGTTATAATTCAGATGCATTACAAGCGTTGATTACGATCGCGTACATATTATACCATGTTAGTCTGTCGCAATTTTTTGCAGCAATGTCTAATTAATATAAATAAAAACTTCCCAGCTACAATTAAAATCATTCTAACCAAGATACAATCCAAATATAAGGTAAAAATGAGTACTCATTGTAGTGAAACAAAATCCCAAGTGAAGGCGGTGTTTTTTTCGTATTATGTTTATTTGTACGTATAAATATCTCGGACCTTACCTCAGAGAGAGCGAGGATAGCTTGCTGGTGGGGTGTGTGGGGTGCAGCAGCACTGGTTTCTGGATCCTGAACTTCTGGATCTTCTCACTGCTCATGTATACCGGGCTCTGCAGACAGAGAGATCACATGTCTACAGTCTCAATTCACACCATTAAATTGAAATATAGATTGCCAACTTTCATCTCATTGGTCATTCAGCAATGTCCGTGCTAATTTATACATTTTGAGTTTGGCAAACTTAACTGCGTATTGGCAAAAATAATATTTTCATGTACCTAGTCATATATAATCGTACACGACTAGCTGCCAAGCAGACAACATGAAATGCTAAAAGGCTGAAAGAATCATAATCGATAATCCAACAACACGCTAACTGTGTGAAGCAGTACTTCATATTATTTTTTTTTACATAAGCTTATAACTTGAATTCACATGTGAAATATCATGTATGTATTCTGCTTGGTTTTTATGCCTTTCGATCTCTTTGTGATTACGCCTTGGATGTATATTCGACCGTTTATACGACTGCATAAAGCATCAAACAGATAAAAACTGTTTAAAACCAGGCCAGTAGAAACACACGCTTCTTGTTCCATGCATGCCGTCAGATTTACAGGTGGGGTAAACTTATCCTACGTCTAAATACATCTTAAGGGTCCTTTGGACTAGACGGTAATAGAACAATATATCTGCACACCTAACGGATGGCAGCATAGTATGGTACAGCATAGTATGGCATAGCATGGTATGGCATGGCATGGCATGGTATGGCATGGCATGGCATGGTATGGCATGGCATGGCATGGTATGGTACAGCATGGTATGGCATAGCATGGTATGGCATAGGATGGTATGGGATGGCATGGTATGGCCTAGTATGTTATGGCATGGTGTGGTATGGTATGGCCTGGTATGGTATGGTCTGGTATGGTATGGCATGGTATAGCCTGGTATGGCATGGCATAGCATGGCATGGCATGGTATGGCCTGGTATGGTATGGTCTGGTATGGTATGGTATGGTATGGCATGGCATAGCATGGCATGGCATGGTATGGCCTGGTATGGTATGGCCTGGTATGGTATGGCATGGTATGGTATGGCATGGTATGGCCTGGTATGGTATGGCATGGTGTGGTATGGTATGGCATAGCATGGTATGGCATGGCATGATATGGCATGGTATGGCATAGCATGGTATGGTATGGTATGGCCTGGTATGGTATGGTATGGCATGGTATGGCCTGGTATGGTATGGCATTGTGTGGTATGGTATGGCATAGCATGGTATGGCATGGTATGGTATGGCATGGTGTGGTATGGTATGGCATAGCATGGTATGGCCTGGTATGGTATGGCATAGCATGGTATGGGATAGCATGATATGGCATGGTGTGGTATGGTCTGGCATGGTATGGCCTGGTATGGCATGGTGTGGTATGGTATGGCATAGCATGGTATGGCATGGTATGGCCTGGTATGGTATGGTATGGCATGGTATGGCCTGGTATGGTATGGCATGGTGTGGTATGGTATGGCATAGCATGGTATGGCATGGTATGGCATGGTATGGCCTGGTATGGCATGGTGTGGTATGGTATGGCATAGCATGGTATGGCCTGGTATGGTATGGCATAGCATGGTATGGGATAGCATGATATGGCATGGTGTGGTATGGTATGGCATGGTATGGCCTGGTATGGTATGGCATGGTGTGGTATGGTATGGCATGGCATGGTATGGCCTGGTATGGTATGGCATGGTGTGGTATGGTATGGCATAGCATGGTATGGCATGGTATGGCATGGCCTGGCCTGGTATGGTATTGCATGGTGTGGTATGGTATGGCATAGCATGGTATGGCATGGTATGGTATGGCATGGTGTGGTATGGTATGGCATAGCATGGTATGGCATGGTATGGCATGGCCTGGCCTGGTATGGTATTGCATGGTGTGGTATGGTATGGCATAGCATGGTATGGCATGGCATGGTATGGCATGGTATGGCATGGTATGGCATGGTATGGCATGGTATGGCCTGGTATGGTATGGCCTGGTATGGTATGGCATGGTGTGGTATGGTATGGCATAGCATGGTATGGCATGGTATGGCATGGCATGGCATGGTATGGTATGGCCTGGTATGGTATGGCATGGTGTGGTATGGTATGGCATGGTATGGCCCGGTATGGCATGGTATGGCCTGGTATGGTATGGCATAGCATGGTATGGGATAGCATGATATGGCATGGTGTGGTATGGTATGGCATGGTATGGTATGGTATGGTATACGTATGGGTACCTTGCAAACGGAACAAACATATGGAGCTTTAATTTCCTTGAAGGCAAACGTTCACAAAATATGACAAAATACGACAAAAGTATGACAAAATGAAGCTTTACACACGAGCTTTCAGTCATACACATTAACCCTGTAAACCAGATTCAACTCAGTTGCTAGCGCACACAGCCAACAAACAGTTACAAAATAAAACTTCATATACTACTGTTTAATAGCACCATATATTAATCTATAGTAATAGTACCATTTGTTAAAACATAGTAATAGTACCATATATTAATATATAGTAATAGTACCATATGTTAAAACATAGTAATAGTACCATATATTAATATATAGTAATAGTACCATATATTTAATACCGGGTATAAAGTAATAGTATCAATGTGTTAAAATATAGTAATAGTACCATATATTAATATATAGTAATAGTACCATATATTTAATACCGGGTATAAAGTAATAGTACCAATGTGTTAAAATATAGTAATAGTACCATATATTAATATATAGTAATAGTACCATATGTTAAAATATAGTAATAGTACCATATATTTAATACCGGGTAAAAAAGTAATAGTACCAATGTGTTAAAATATAGTAATAGTATCATATATTAATATATCGTAATAGTACCATAAATTACCATATAGTAATAGTACCATATACTGAATATATAGTAATAGTAACAAATATTAATATATAGTAATAGTACCATATACTAATATATAGTAATAGTACCATATATTTAATATATAGTAATAGTATCATATGTTAATATATAGTAAAATAGTATAGTAATATTAACTCCGTCACCCAGATTCAACGACAGGGACATGTCATTCGGAAGTAGAGGGAGGATGCATGGGAAACCAACAGGTACATTACGAGATTTGGTATCTTTCTTTCCTGAAACACACATTTTGTAATGTAAAATTGACAAACTACGAAGGATTTTATATTTTTTTTAGCATTGACAAAACATTAAAGGCGAGGATGTTTGGCTATTTTTAAAGAGGAAATGAAACATGCGGGATATACAGAGGATCTACATGTATCTGGTTCTTTATTTCGTCGAAACATTAAAATAAAGACATTAACTAATACCGACATCATAGCTAGCAGCGCCGTGATATGTCACGTGACCTTCATCCCACTGTAGCGTTCGAAAGCAAATATAAAGCGTAAATTAAAGTATTCCGTGTATGATAACCAAACGATTTTATGACAAATGTATGCATGTGTAAAACATTACTTCTCGACTTACCGAATTACACGTAAAATCAAACCGATGAGAATAGTTTACAATCAAACATGTCACTTCCGGAAATGCCCAGAACCCTTTATTTTACGCAAAGCCAACCGATATTACTTTCGGAACAAATTAATTAAACTGTGTATATCAAACCCTTTAAGCATCGCCACTCTCGCCAGAATCGATAATAAACACCGCCACTTGGCCAGAATCGATAATAAACACCGCCACTTGGCCAGAATCGATAATAAACACCGCCACTTGGCCAGAATCGATAATAAACACCGCCACTTGGCCAGAATCGATACTATTTTGAATGAACCTGTCTGAATGAAGTATGGGATTGAATTATATCACTATTTATCACCTAAACAATCAATAGTTGGGCTCATGTTTACTGTTGTGGACCGGGTAACCTACCGTCGGGGTCTGTGTATGAATGGCTTTGTACTGCATGGCGGGTTCGATCTGAACTCTGATTGGTTTAAACGCTGGGTAAGACCCCAGGACAGCCGTGGAAGGAATCAACTGCTCATCCCAGACAAACACGAGACAGACACTTACGGACATTTATTCAAGAGAACTGTCCAAGTTGTGGAAAATTAATTATGGTAATTAAAAGCAAATTAAAAGCAAAACACCAAGTGACGCGGTTTAAGCGACACGAAAAAACACACCGAACAGTCTGATGCACATAAGTGTGACACTTTAATGGAGCCGAAGGCGAAGCCATATATATATATAGTAGGAAAAACGAGTTCCATCTGCTTTTTTTAACGTTTGTAACTGGCATATTGCTAAGCCATTTGTCATGTCAATCATTTAAAAATTACACTAGTGAATAAAAAGAAGTGATAATCCAGACTTGTACAGTTACTGTAGTGAAGAAGAGAACCTTTTTATTTACAGGCCTAATTATCATCTATTGAACAAGGAGCAGTGTTGGCATCTAACCCGGTTAATTGAAGCCCCCACCCCATATCTAAGAGCGCAATAACAAGATGGCCATTTCCAATGCTTATCCACAGCAGAAAGCGCGTATTGTAGTTGCATCCTTAACCAAAGAAATTGCCAAACGAAGAGAAGAGCAGCACGTGCCACAGCTCTTAGTTACCATGGTAACGTACCTCGAACTCGCGAGATGTCCTCCCACGCTTGTGTTTGCTCTCGTCTGAGCTTGACGACGTCATCGTCTCGTGCACTTCCACGTGAACCTCGCGCATGTGGCCAGGTAACACGTCACTGGCGCTTGTCTTCACCTCTTTGCCCTCAATGACCTCAATGGCTTGCTGAATCAACACCTCCTGCTTTACGTTGTCGACGGGTGATTCTTCTGTGAGGTAATAGTCAAACCCTGAGAGACATGCAACATAAAGATAATTCATAGCGATCAATGACAATTAAGGAGGTTCCCGGCATCAATGTGGCGCCATCTGGTGGACTATGCCGCTGCGATCTGGCGATAAGCTGGTACCGCCGCTCATACTCATACTTGTAAGCACCGTGAGCGAGCGAGAGAAGTTGGGCCGCGGAACCAGGCTAATCTGGCGAATGCTCTATTGTCCGCAGCCCGTCATCGTTTATTTCTTGTTTATGTAACAAAGTCGCGAAACTGATGCGCTGTAAAGGGAAATTGATAGGCAAACGCAAGTCCAAGCAAACTAAAGAACTTATTGGGATGTATAAATATACAATATAGGCACAGTAAATCAGTGGGGGAGGCGGGGGGGGGGGGGTGTAGGGATCCCCCACATCATCGTATCATCGTAGGCCTATATGCTTACACTTTTGGTTGCTTAAATGTTTTCATGTAAATTTGATAACACCAAGTATCTTATTCACTTGTGTCTATAGTTCAGCATGTTTCCCATTCCGACCCTCAAAATTACCGGCACAATTTCCATGTTCAGGGTCCTTTTACCGAAAAACGAGGTAAAAGACCCATATATGTTTTTCTCTTATTGGAACGAACAAGGAGCAAGCTTGTTACAGACAAATTTTTATTAACTTTGTCTGAGCCGTTTTTTTTCTGTTGAATATTTCGTGTCGAAATTCCAAAATTCTCCATTGACGGCCATTATAAAATTAGATGTGACCCCCTACCTATTCAACGTCATTTTGACAGAAAAGTAGGTAGAAGACATATCTTTTTTATGTTATTTTATCGTTTTGGACACACTATACTATAAGTTGAAAAAATGTCAAGAAGTTTGTCTGAAAAAAATGTAATCTATGCATCTACCTTAAGTTATTTATCATCGAACGCCATGCAAGTCACAGACAGCTTTTGACGTTGCTAAAGTCAATAAGTAACTACATTTATTGATTAATACTAAGCCTGGGTGTTGGTCCCATATAATTGTATGCGTGACGTTAAAGTTTTCAGGATGCGAACACGTAAGTCAAATATGACCAACGTGTCTGTAAGTCAATTATTAACCTACCCTTTGGAGAGTCAGCCTCGTTGTTCCGTCTAGAGGATAAAGCACACAGGGAAACGAAATATTACCAGTAAAACCTAGCTATACACACATATCGGCCAAATGAGTTGATAAAATATCGTTGCATTTTTTCAATTTTCAATTAAGAACACAAGTATTTTGATTCCTATTCTTTTTTAATTCCACGTTAAAAATAAAACTACAGTGTATCGTTGGTTCTAGCCTCGAGAGATGAATATATATGGAGTCAAGCGGTGCGTCTTGGAGTTTGCATTAAATTTTGCACCTCGGGTGAGAAGCTAACGGTTAAATCCGGGAAAAATGGTGGAGTATAATTCGTGCGATGTAGCGCCAAGCAATTATGGACAGTAAACACACTTTCCTCCACACCAAGGGGACACACAAAACGATATCCACAAGGGATGAACACTCGTCTCCCCATTGGCTGCGAACACCTGTTTATATTTCACGGGAGTCGCGCTGAAGCGTTTCCCGCTAAGGACATTTCCTGCCAGACTGTTCCCGCCACGAGTTACCTTTTTTCCTTTGAAGTCTTCCGCTTCGTCAGTCGCTCAGCAGCCGACATCTTGCCTTTGCCGGTGGCGCCACCCAGCCAGGCAACGTCGAGATCGGGTCTGAACAGGTCCACACCCTAAATTAAATTAAAACCAATGAGCGATGTTTGACTGTTTGCCGGTCCTTTCCAGTCTATATAAATCTTTCCATGAAAAATATGTGAAATACATGTGTGCGATGATAGACCGGCCAATTGACATGAATGAAACGCAAACAGTGACAGGAATAACTATAGGACAATAACCATTATATAAAATAGGTTAATATTATGCTAATTGCTATTCAGTTTAATGTAAACATGTTTGGGTTACCAAGATTTTTTTTTCCTCAAATGTGTATTTCATAAACAATTTAGTACTAAGGAATTTTTTAGTCTTGGGTTTTCAAGATGTTACTTTACGTCAGTAGTTAACTCGATAATTGACAAAGACTGGCGGACGTTTAGAAGCGGCGGAAACTCGATGGAATACGGTACAGCTTCCTAGGAATCATAACGTTCAATGCATATCTATGTGACACTATGGACAACATGTGGATTCACTACCTTGTCAAGTGTTTGCGTGCAGATCGCGGATATGGTCGACATCAAGACATGTTCGTTTGAAACAAACCAAATTGTTTTAATGATAAAGGCGTAAACAACATTGTACCGAGCGTGTCAGCACACCATTGCGAGTTAAGTTTACTTATCCAACAGATTATACAATATATCTCGCCTTAGTTAAAACGCTGTGGAACGTGACACGGTTTCCTTAAGATGACACAACTTGTCATCAATTTCGCTGAACAGTATTTGCTCATTTCGAAAACGAGTATTAGAAAGAATCGGCGGTGGTCACAATACTTACAGCGTGCTTCCTGATGACCAAATCCAGCTGCCTGCTACCTTTTAATGCCACCACCGCCTGCAATCACAAATAGGCCGTCAGATATCGGTAATGTCATCTTAATGATCATTTAGATATGGTCTGTAGTAAACAATAGTCGTCACTTGAACACGACACTTTGCAACCAATCCCGGGGTAAGCGTGCGCCGGAGTCGAGGGCTGTCACGGCGCACGTACCTCGGAGTGGAGCGCTGTCACGGCGCACGTACCTCGGAGTGGAGCGCTGTCACGGCGCACGTACCTCGGATTGGAGCGCTGTCACGGCGCACATACCTCGGAGTGGAGCGCTGTCACGGCGCACGCACCTCGGTGGGGAGCGCTGTCACGGCGCACGTACCTCGGAGTGGAGCGCTGTCACAGCGCACGTACCTCGGAGTGGAGCGCTGTCACGGCGCACGTACCTCGGAGTGGAGCGCTGTCACGGCGCACGTACCTCGGAGTGGAGCGCTGTCACGGCGCACATACCTCAGAGTGGAGCGCTGTCACGTACCTCGGAGTAGAGCTGTCACGGCGCACGTACCTCGGAGTGGAGCGCTGTCACGTACCTCGGAGTAGAGCTGTCACGGCGCACATACCTCGGAGTGGAGCGCTGTCACGGTGCACGTACCTAGGAGTGGAGCCCTGTCACGGCGCACGTACCTCGGAGTGGAGCGCTGTCACGGCGCACGTACCTCCGAGTGGAGCGCTGTCACGGCGCACATAACTCGGAGTGGAGCGCTGTCACGTACCTCGGAGTAGAGCTGTCACGGCGCACGTACCTCGGGGTGGAGCGCTGTCACGGCGCACGTACCTCGGAGTGGAGCGCTGTCACGGCGCACGTACCTCGGAGTGGAGCGCTGTCACGGCGCACGCACCTCAGAGTGGAGCGCTGTCACGGCGCACGCATCTCGGAGTGGAGCGCTGTCACGGCGCACGTACCTCGGAGTGGAGCGCTGTCACGGCGCACATACCTCGGAGTGGAGCGCTGTCACGTACCTCGGAGTAGAGCTGTCACGGCGCACATACCTCGGAGTGGAGCGCTGTCACGGTGCACGTACCTCGGAGTGGAGCCCTGTCACGGCGCACGTACCTCGGAGTGGAGCGCTGTCACGGCGCACGTACCTCCGAGTGAAGCGCTGTCACGGCGCACATAACTCGGAGTGGAGCGCTGTCACGTACCTCGGAGTAGAGCTGTCACGGCGCACGTACCTCGGAGTGGAGCGCTGTCACGGCGCACGTACCTCGGAGTGGAGCGCTGTCACGGCGCACGCACTTCAGAGTGGAGCGCTGTCACGGCGCACGCACCTCGGAGTGGAGCGCTATGACGGCGCACGCACCTCAGAGTGGAGCGCTGTCACGGCGCACGCACCTCGGAGTGGAGCGCTGTCACGGCGCACGTACCTCGGAGTGGAGCGCTGTCACGGCGCACATACCTCGGAGTGGAGCGCTGTCACGGCGCACGGACCTCGGGGGGGGAGCGCTGTCACGGCGCACGCACCTCGGAGTGGAGCGCTGTCACGGCGCACGTACCTCGGAGTGGAGCGCTGTCACGGCGCACGTACCTCGGGGTGGAGCGCTGTCACGGCGCACGTACCTCGGAGTGGAGCGCTGTCACGGCGCACGTACCTCGGAGTGGAGCGCTGTCACGGCGCACGTACCTCGGAGTGGAGCGCTGTCACGGCGCACGTACCTCGGAGTGGAGCGCTGTCACGTACCTCGAAGTGGAGCGCTATGACGGCGCACGCAACTCGGAGTGGAGCGCTGTCACGGCGCACATACCTCGGAGTGGAGCGCTGTCACGGCGCACGTACCTCGGAGTGGAGCGCTGTCACGGCGCACGCACCTCGGAGTGGAGCGCTGTCACGGCGCACGTACCTCGGAGTGGAGCGCTGTCACGGCGCACGTACCTCGGAGTGGAGCGCTGTCACGGCGCACGTACCTCGGAGTGGAGCGCTGTCACGGCGCACGTACCTCGGAGTGGAGCGCTGTCACGGCGCACGCGCACCTCGGAGTGGAGCGCTGTCACGGCGGACGTACCTCGGAGTGGAGTGCTGTCACGGCGCACGTACCTCGGAGTGTAGCGCTGTCACGGCGCACGTACCTCGGAGTGGAGCGCTGTCACGGCGCACGCACCTCGGAGTGGAGCGCTGTCACGGCGCACGTACCTCGGAGTGGAGCGCTGTCACGGCGCACGTACCTCGGAGTAGAGCGCTGTCACGGCGCACGTACCTCGGAGTGGAGCGCTGTCACGGCGCACGTACCTCGGAGTGGAGCGCTGTCACGTACCTCGGAGTGGGTGGCGTTGTGCAGACTCATGCCGTTGACCTTGGCGATCTGGTCACCGACCTCCAGCCCCGCCTCCTCCGCCATGCTGCCCGGCTTGACCGACTGGATGAAGATACCACCGCGATCCTCGGGATCGCTGCAGATGCTGCACAGCAAATAGTAAATATATTAATACAAAGTTAATTACTAAAAGCAACTAAGAAGTTATTATTACAGTAATAGCATAGTCATTCAGTTGCCCTATGACCCAAAATTGTCACATAAACAAACGGAAAGAGGAAAATAGCTAGAGCCACATTTTGGTCAAGTGGGAAAAAAATACATTTTCTCTCTTACAGGAAAACGTGAGATACCATAACTACCTTGAATATAGGGCTAAATAGGAAGAGTTGACAGTGCAATATATGCATTCAAATCGCTTATGAATCTGTTTAATTTGATGCAAACATATGAAGATGACGACACAGACGTTTAGTACTCATATTCCGACTCATATTCCGCATTGAGATAGTAAGTGTAGGACAATCCACTGCTGCCCCCTAGCGAGCGTAATGAAGAACCAATGACATGAGAGAATTACACAGATTGAGTGGCATGTCGGCAGCCGGATGATTGAAACCTCAGCTACCAGGGGTCAGCACTGTCCATCAACATTATGACAGACATTAATCACTAATACACTATCGTAAACTGTTTATTGGCTGTGTTATGATTTATAGTTTATTTATATATGATCTTCTGCCAGTACAGGAATAATGTGGTAACGGTAAGAGTAATGGAGACAGACCCGCACCCCAGGGTGGTGTAGAGCGGCAGGTTGATGTGGATACTGTGGTAATGGTGAGAGTAATGGAGACAGACCTGCACCCCAGGGTGGTGTAGAGCGGCAGGTTGATGTGGATACTGTGGTAATGGTAAGAGTAATGGAGACAGACCTGCACCCCGGGGTGGTGTAGAGCGGCAGGTTGATGTGGATACTGTGGTAATGGTGAGAGTAATGGAGACAGACCCGCACCCCAGGGTGGTGTAGAGCGGCAGGTTGATGTGGATACTGTGGTAATGGTAAGAGTAATGGAGACAGACCTGCACCCCAGGGTGGTGTAGAGCGGCAGGTTGATGTGGATACTGTGGTAAAGGTAAGAGTAATGGAGACAGACCTGCACCCCAGGGTGGTGTAGAGCGGCAGGTTGATGTGGATACTGTGGTAATGGTGAGAGTAATGGAGACAGACCTGCACCCCGGGGTGGTGTAGAGCGGCAGGTTGATGTGGATACTGTGGTAATGGTAAGAGTAATGGAGACAGACCTGCACCTCAGGGTGGTGTAGAGCGGCAGGTTGATGTGGATACTGTGGTAATGGTGAGAGTAATGGAGACAGACCTGCACCCCAGGGTGGTGTAGAGCGGCAGGTTGATGTGGATACTGTGGTAATGGTAAGAGTGATGGAGACAGACCTGCACCCCAGGGTGGTGTAGAGCGGCAGGTTGATGTGGATACTGTGGTAAAGGTAAGAGTAATGGAGACAGACCTGCACCCCAGGGTGGTGTAGAGCGGCAGGTTGATGTGGATACTGTGGTAATGGTAAGAGTAATGGAGACAGACCTGCACCCCAGGGTGGTGTAGAGCGGCAGGTTGATGTGGATACTGTGGTAAAGGTAAGAGTAATGGAGACAGACCCGCACCCCAGGGTGGTGTAGAGCGGCAGGTTGATGTGGATACTGTGGTAACGGTAAGAGTAATGGAGACAGACCTGCACCCCAGGGTGGTGTAGAGCGGTAGGTTGATGTGGATACTGTGGTAATGGTAAGAGTAATGGAGACAGACCTGCACCCCGGGGTGGTGTAGAGCGGCAGGTTGATGTGGATACTGTGGTAATGGGGAGAGTAATGGAGACAGACCCGCACCCCAGGGTGGTGTAGAGCGGCAGGTTGATGTGGATACTGTGGTAATGGTAAGAGTAATGGAGACAGACCTGCACCCCAGGGTGGTGTAGAGCGGCAGGTTGATGTGGATACTGTGGTAAAGGTAAGAGTAATGGAGACAGACCTGCACCCCAGGGTGGTGTAGAGCGGCAGGTTGATGTGAATACTGTGGTAATGGTGAGAGTAATGGAGACAGACCTGCACCCCGGGGTGGTGTAGAGCGGCAGGTTGATGTGGATACTGTGGTAATGGTAAGAGTAATGGAGACAGACCCGCACCCCAGGGTGGTGTAGAGCGGCAGGTTGATGTGGATACTGTGGTAATGGTAAGAGTAATGGAGACAGACCTGCACCCCAGGGTGGTGTAGAGCGGCAGGTTGATGTGGATACTGTGGTAATGGTAAGAGTAATGGAGACAGACCCGCACCCCAGGGTGGTGTAGAGCGGCAGGTTGATGTGGATACTGTGGTAATGGTAAGAGTAATGGAGACAGACCCGCACCCCAGGGTGGTGTAGAGCGGCAGGTTGATGTGGATACTGTGGTAATGGTAAGAGTAATGGAGACAGACCTGCACCCCAGGGTGGTGTAGAGCGGCAGGTTGATGTGGATACTGTGGTAATGGTAAGAGTAATGGAGACAGACCTGCACCCCAGGGTGGTGTAGAGCGGCAGGTTGATGTGGATACTGTGGTAATGGTAAGAGTAATGGAGACAGACCTGCACCCCAGGGTGGTGTAGAGCGGCAGGTTGATGTGGATACTGTGGTAATGGTAAGAGTAATGGAGACAGACCCGCACCCCAGGGTGGTGTAGAGCGGCAGGTTGATGTGGATACTGTGGTAATGGTAAGAGTAATGGAGACAGACCTGCACCCCAGGGTGGTGTAGAGCGGCAGGTTGATGTGGATACTGTGGTAATGGTGAGAGTAATGGAGACAGACCTGCACCCCAGGGTGGTGTAGAGCGGCAGGTTGATGTGGATACTGTGGTAATGGTAAGAGTAATGGAGACAGACCCGCACCCCAGGGTGGTGTAGAGCGGCAGGTTGATGTGGATACAGTGGTAATGGTAAGAGTAATGGAGTCAGACCCGCACCCCAGGGTGGTGTAGAGCGGCAGGTTGATGTGGATACTGTGGTAATGGTAAGAGTAATGGAGACAGACCTGCACCCCGGGGTGGTGTAGAGCGGCAGGTTGATGTGGATACTGTGGTAATGGTAAGAGTAATGGAGACAGACCCGCACCCCAGGGTGGTGTAGAGCGGCAGGTTGATGTGGATACTGTGGTAATGGTAAGAGTAATGGAGACAGACCTGCACCCCAGGGTGGTGTAGAGCGGCAGGTTGATGTGGATACTGTGGTAATGGTAAGAGTAATGGAGACAGACCTGCACCCCAGGGTAGTGTAGAGCGGCAGGTTGATGTGGATACTGTGGTAATGGTAAGAGTAATGGAGACAGACCTGCACCCCAGGGTGGTGTAGAGCGGCAGGTTGATGTGGATACAGTGGTAATGGTAAGAGTAATGGAGACAGACCTGCACCCCAGGGTAGTGTAGAGCGGCAGGTTGATGTGGATACAGTGGTAACGGTAAGAGTAATGGAGACAGACCTGCACCCCGGGGTGGTGTAGAGCGGCAGGTTGATGTGGATACAGTGGTAATGGTAAGAGTAATGGAGACAGACCTGCACCCCAGGGTGGTGTAGAGCGGCAGGTTGATGTGGATACTGTGGTAATGGTAAGAGTAATGGAGACAGACCCGCACCCCAGGGCGGTGTAGAGCGGCAGGTTGATGTGGATACTGTGGTAATGGTAAGAGTAATGGAGACAGACCTGCACCCCAGGGTGGTGTAGAGCGGCAGGTTGATGTGGATACTGTGGTAATGGTAAGAGTAATGGAGACAGACCCGCACCCCAGGGTGGTGTAGAGCGGCAGGTTGATGTGGATACTGTAGTAATGGTAAGAGTAATGGAGACAGACCTGCACCCCAGGGTGGTGTAGAGCGGCAGGTTGATGTGGATACTGTGGTAATGGTAAGAGTAATGGAGACAGACCTGCACCCCAGGGTGGTGTAGAGCGGCAGGTTGATGTGGATACTGTGGTAATGGTAAGAGTAATGGAGACAGACCCGCACCCCAGGGTGGTGTAGAGCGGCAGGTTGATGTGGATACTGTGGTAATGGTAAGAGTAATGGAGACAGACCTGCACCCCAGGGTGGTGTAGAGCGGCAGGTTGATGTGGATACTGTGGTAATGGTAAGAGTAATGGAGACAGACCTGCACCCCAGGGTAGTGTAGCGCGGCAGGTTGATGTGGATACTGTGGTAATGGTAAGAGTAATGGAGACAGACCTGCACCCCAGGGTGGTGTAGAGCGGCAGGTTGATGTGGATACAGTGGTAATGGTAAGAGTAATGGAGACAGACCTGCACCCCAGGGTAGTGTAGAGCGGTAGGTTGATGTGGATACAGTGGTAATGGTAAGAGTAATGGAGACAGACCTGCACCCCAGGGTAGTGTAGAGCGGCAGGTTGATGTGGATACTGTGGTAATGGTAAGAGTAATGGAGACAGACCTGCACCCCAGGGTGGTGTAGAGCGGCAGGTTGATGTGGATACAGTGGTAATGGTAAGAGTAATGGAGACAGACCTGCACCCCAGGGTAGTGTAGAGCGGCAGGTTGATGTGGATACAGTGGTAATGGTAAGAGTAATGGAGACAGACCTGCACCCCGGGGTGGTGTAGAGCGGCAGGTTGATGTGGATACAGTGGTAATGGTAAGAGTAATGGAGACAGACCTGCACCCCAGGGTGGTGTAGAGCGGCAGGTTGATGTGGATACTGTGGTAATGGTAAGAGTAATGGAGACAGACCCGCACCCCAGGGCGGTGTAGAGCGGCAGGTTGATGTGGATACTGTGGTAATGGTAAGAGTAATGGAGACAGACCTGCCCCCCAGGGTGGTGTAGAGCGGCAGGTTGATGTGGATACTGTGGTAATGGTAAGAGTAATGGAGACAGACCCGCACCCCAGGGTGGTGTAGAGCGGCAGGTTGATGTGGATACTGTGGTAATGGTAAGAGTAATGGAGACAGACCTGCACCCCAGGGTGGTGTAGAGCGGCAGGTTGATGTGGATACTGTGGTAATGGTAAGAGTAATGGAGACAGACCTGCACCCCAGGGTGGTGTAGAGCGGCAGGTTGATGTGGATACTGTGGTAATGGTAAGAGTAATGGAGACAGACCTGCACCCCAGGGTGGTGTAGAGCGGCAGGTTGATGTGGACACTGTGGTAATGGTAAGAGTAATGGAGACAGACCCGCATCCCAGGGTGGTGTAGTGCGGCAGGTTGATGTGGATACTGTGGTAATGGTAAGAGTAATGGAGACAGACTTGCACCCCAGGGTGGTGTAGAGCGGCAGGTTGATGTGGATACTGTGGTAATGGTAAGAGTAATGGAGACAGACCTGCACCCCAGGGTGGTGTAGAGCGGCAGGTTGATGTGGATACTGTGGTAATGGTAAGAGTAATGGAGACAGACCCGCACCCCAGGGTGGTGTAGAGCGGCAGGTTGATGTGGATACTGTGGTAATGGTAAGAGTAATGGAGACAGACCTGCACCCCAGGGTGGTGTAGAGCGGCAGGTTGATGTGGATACTGTGGTAATGGTAAGAGTAATGGAGACAGACCCGCACCCCAGGCTGGTGTAGAGCGGCAGTTTGATGTGGATACTGTGGTAATGGTATGAGTAATGGAGACAGACCCGCACCCCAGGGTGGTGTAGAGCGGCAGGTTGATGTGGATACTGTGGTAATGGTAAGAGTAATGGAGACAGACCTGCACCCCGGGGTGGTGTAGAGCGGCAGGTTGATGTGGATACTGTGGTAATGGTAAGAGTAATGGAGACAGACCTGCACCCCAGGGTGGTGTAGAGCGGCAGGTTGATGTGGATACTGTGGTAATGGTAAGAGTAATGGAGACAGACCCGCACCCCAGGGTGGTGTAGAGCGGCAGGTTGATGTGGGTACTGTGGTAATGGTAAGAGTAATGGAGACAGACCCGCACCCCAGGGTGGTGTAGAGCGGCAGGTTGATGTGGATACTGTGGTAATGGTAAGAGTAATGGAGACAGACCTGCACCCCAGGGTGGTGTAGAGCGGCAGGTTGATGTGGATACTGTGGTAATGGTAAGAGTAATGGAGACAGACCTGCACCCCAGGGTGGTGTAGAGCGGCAGGTTGATGTGGATACTGTGGTAATGGTAAGAGTAATGGAGACAGACCTGCACCCCAGGGTGGTGTAGAGCGGCAGGTTGATGTGGATACTATGGTAATGGTAAGAGTAATGGAGACAGACCTGCACCCCAGGGTGGTGTAGAGCGGCAGGTTGATGTGGATACTGTGGTAATGGTAAGAGTAATGGAGACAGACCCGCACCCCAGGGTGGTGTAGAGCGGCAGGTTGATGTGGATACTGTGGTAATGGTAAGAGTAATGGAGACAGACCTGCACCCCAGGGTGGTGTAGAGCGGCAGGTTGATGTGGATACTGTGGTAATGGTAAGAGTAATGGAGACAGACCTGCACCCCGGGGTGGTGTAGAGCCGCAGGTTGATGTGGATACTGTGGTAATGGTAAGAGTAATGGAGACAGACCCGCACCCCAGGGTGGTGTAGAGCGGCAGGTTGATGTGGATACTGTGGTAATGGTAAGAGTAATGGAGACAGACCTGCACCCCAGGGTGGTGTAGAGCGGCAGGTTGATGTGGATACTGTGGTAATGGTAAGAGTAATGGAGACAGACCTGCACCCCAGGGTAGTGTAGCGCGGCAGGTTGATGTGGATACTGTGGTAATGGTAAGAGTAATGGAGACAGACCTGCACCCCAGGGTGGTGTAGAGCGGCAGGTTGATGTGGATACAGTGGTAATGGTAAGAGTAATGGAGACAGACCTGCACCCCAGGGTAGTGTAGAGCGGCAGGTTGATGTGGATACAGTGGTAATGGTAAGAGTAATGGAGACAGACCTGCACCCCAGGGTAGTGTAGAGCGGCAGGTTGATGTGGATACTGTGGTAATGGTAAGAGTAATGGAGACAGACCTGCACCCCAGGGTGGTGTAGAGCGGCAGGTTGATGTGGATACAGTGGTAATCGTAAGAGTAATGGAGACAGACCTGCACCCCAGGGTGGTGTAGAGCGGCAGGTTGATGTGGATACAGTGGTAATGGTAAGAGTAATGGAGACAGACCTGCACCCCAGGGTGGTGTAGAGCGGCAGGTTGATGTGGATACTCTGGTAACGGTAAGAGTAATGGAGACAGACCTGCACCCCAGGGTGGTGTAGAGCGGCAGGTTGATGTGGATACTGTGGTAATGGTAAGAGTAATGGAGACAGACCTGCACCCCAGGGTGGTGTAGAGCGGCAGGTTGATGTGGATACTGTGGTAATGGTAAGAGTAATGGAGACAGACCTGCACCCCAGGGTAGTGTAGAGCGGCAGGTTGATGTGGATACAGTGGTAATGGTAAGAGTAATGGAGACAGACCTGCACCCCGGGGTGGTGTAGAGCGGCAGGTTGATGTGGATACAGTGGTAATGGTAAGAGTAATGGAGACAGACCTGCACCCCAGGGTGGTGTAGAGCGGCAGGTTGATGTGGATACTGTGGTAATGGTAAGAGTAATGGAGACAGACCCGCACCCCAGGGCGGTGTAGAGCGGCAGGTTGATGTGGATACTGTGGTAATGGTAAGAGTAATGGAGACAGACCTGCACCCCAGGGTGGTGTAGAGCGGCAGGTTGATGTGGATACTGTGGTAATGGTAAGAGTAATGGAGACAGACCCGCACCCCAGGGTGGTGTAGAGCGGCAGGTTGATGTGGATACTGTGGTAATGGTAAGAGTAATGGAGACAGACCTGCAACCCAGGGTGGTGTAGAGCGGCAGGTTGATGTGGATACTGTGGTAATGGTAAGAGTAATGGAGACAGACCTGCACCCCAGGGTGGTGTAGAGCGGCAGGTTGATGTGGATACTGTGGTAATGGTAAGAGTAATGGAGACAGACCTGCACCCCAGGGTAGTGTAGAGCGGCAGGTTGATGTGGACACTGTGGTAATGGTAAGAGTAATGGAGACAGACCCGCATCCCAGGGTGGTGTAGTGCGGCAGGTTGATGTGGATACTGTGGTAATGGTAAGAGTAATGGAGACAGACTTGCACCCCAGGGTGGTGTAGAGCGGCAGGTTGATGTGGATACTGTGGTAATGGTAAGAGTAATGGAGACAGACCTGCACCCCAGGGTGGTGTAGAGCGGCAGGTTGATGTGGATACTGTGGTAATGGTAAGAGTAATGGAGACAGACCCGCACCCCAGGGTGGTGTAGAGCGGCAGGTTGATGTGGATACTGTGGTAATGGTAAGAGTAATGGAGACAGACCTGCACCCCAGGGTGGTGTAGAGCGGCAGGTTGATGTGGATACTGTGGTAATGGTAAGAGTAATGGAGACAGACCCGCACCCCAGGGTGGTGTAGAGCGGCAGGTTGATGTGGATACTGTGGTAATGGTAAGAGTAATGGAGACAGACCTGCACCCCAGGGTGGTGTAGAGCGGCAGGTTGATGTGGATACTGTGGTAATGGTAAGAGTAATGGAGACAGACCCGCACCCCAGGGTGGTGTAGAGCGGCAGTTTGATGTGGATACTGTGGTAATGGTAAGAGTAATGGAGACAGACCCGCACCCCAGGGTGGTGTAGAGCGGCAGGTTGATGTGGATACTGTGGTAATGGTAAGAGTAATGGAGACAGACCTGCACCCCAGGGTGGTGTAGAGCGGCAGGTTGATGTGGATACTGTGGTAATGGTAAGAGTAATGGAGACAGACCTGCACCCCAGGGTGGTGTAGAGCGGCAGGTTGATGTGGATACTGTGGTAATGGTAAGAGTAATAGAGACAGACCCGCACCCCAGGGTGGTGTAGAGCGGCAGGTTGATGTGGATACTGTGGTAATGGTAAGAGTAATGGAGACAGACCTGCACCCCAGGGTGGTGTAGAGCGGCAGGTTGATGTGGATACTGTGGTAATGGTGAGAGTAATGGAGACAGACCTGCACCCAAGGCTGGTGTAGAGCGGCAGGTTGATGTGGATACTGTGGTAATGGTAAGAGTAATGGAGACAGACCCGCACCCCAGGGTGGTGTAGAGCGGCAGGTTGATGTGGATACAGTGGTAATGGTAAGAGTAATGGAGACAGACCCGCACCCCAGGGTGGTGTAGAGCGGCAGGTTGATGTGGATACTGTGGTAATGGTAAGAGTAATGGAGACAGACCTGCACCCCGGGGTGGTGTAGAGCGGCAGGTTGATGTGGATACTGTGGTAATGGTAAGAGTAATGGAGACAGACCTGCACCCCAGGGTGGTGTAGAGCGGCAGGTTGATGTGGATACTGTGGTAATGGTAAGAGTAATGGAGACAGACCCGCACCCCAGGGTGGTGTAGAGCGGCAGGTTGATGTGGATACTGTGGTAATGGTAAGAGTAATGGAGACAGACCCGCACCCCAGGGTGGTGTAGAGCGGCAGGTTGATGTGGATACTGTGGTAATGGTAAGAGTAATGGAGACAGACCTGCACCCCAGGGTGGTGTAGAGCGGCAGGTTGATGTGGATACTGTGGTAATGGTAAGAGTAATGGAGACAGACCTGCACCCCAGGGTGGTGTAGAGCGGCAGGTTGATGTGGATACTGTGGTAATGGTAAGAGTAATGGAGACAGACCTGCACCCCAGGGTGGTGTAGAGCGGCAGGTTGATGTGGATACTGTGGTAATGGTAAGAGTAATGGAGACAGACCCGCACCCCAGGGTGGTGTAGAGCGGCAGGTTGATGTGGATACTGTGGTAATGGTAAGAGTAATGGAGACAGACCTGCACCCCAGGGTGGTGTAGAGCGGCAGGTTGATGTGGATACTGTGGTAATGGTAAGAGTAATGGAGACAGACCCGCACCCCAGGCTGGTGTAGAGCGGCAGTTTGATGTGGATACTGTGGTAATGGTAAGAGTAATGGAGACAGACCCGCACCCCAGGGTGGTGTAGAGCGGCAGGTTGATGTGGATACTGTGGTAATGGTAAGAGTAATGGAGACAGACCTGCACCCCAGGGTGGTGTAGAGCGGCAGGTTGATGTGGATACTGTGGTAATGGTAAGAGTAATGGAGACAGACCTGCACCCCAGGGTGGTGTAGAGCGGCAGGTTGATGTGGATACTGTGGTAATGGTAAGAGTAATGGAGACAGACCTGCACCCCAGGGTGGTGTAGAGCGGCAGGTTGATGTGGATACTGTGGTAATGGTAAGAGTAATGGAGACAGACCCGCACCCCAGGGTGGTGTAGAGCGGCAGGTTGATGTGGATACTGTGGTAATGGTAAGAGTAATGGAGACAGACCTGCACCCCAGGGTGGTGTAGAGCGGCAGGTTGATGTGGATACTGTGGTAATGGTGAGAGTAATGGAGACAGACCTGCACCCAAGGCTGGTGTAGAGCGGCAGGTTGATGTGGATACTGTGGTAATGGTAAGAGTAATGGAGACAGACCCGCACCCCAGGGTGGTGTAGAGCGGCAGGTTGATGTGGATACAGTGGTAATGGTAAGAGTAATGGAGACAGACCCGCACCCCAGGGTGGTGTAGAGCGGCAGGTTGATGTGGATACTGTGGTAATGGTAAGAGTAATGGAGACAGACCTGCACCCCGGGGTGGTGTAGAGCGGCAGGTTGATGTGGATACTGTGGTAATGGTAAGAGTAATGGAGACAGACCTGCACCCCAGGGTGGTGTAGAGCGGCAGGTTGATGTGGATACTGTGGTAATGGTAAGAGTAATGGAGACAGACCCGCACCCCAGGGTGGTGTAGAGCGGCAGGTTGATGTGGATACTGTGGTAATGGTAAGAGTAATGGAGACAGACCCGCACCCCAGGGTGGTGTAGAGCGGTAGGTTGATGTGGATACTGTGGTAATGGTAAGAGTAATGGAGACAGACCTGCACCCCAGGGTGGTGTAGAGCGGCAGGTTGATGTGGATACTGTGGTAATGGTAAGAGTAATGGAGACAGACCTGCACCCCAGGGTGGTGTAGAGCGGCAGGTTGATGTGGATACTGTGGTAATGGTAAGAGTAATGGAGACAGACCTGCACCCCAGGGTGGTGTAGAGCGGCAGGTTGATGTGGATACTGTGGTAATGGTAAGAGTAATGGAGACAGACCCGCACCCCAGGGTGGTGTAGAGCGGCAGGTTGATGTGGATACTGTGGTAATGGTAAGAGTAATGGAGACAGACCTGCACCCCAGGGTGGTGTAGAGCGGCAGGTTGATGTGGATACTGTGGTAATGGTAAGAGTAATGGAGACAGACCTGCACCCCGGGGTGGTGTAGAGCGGCAGGTTGATGTGGATACTGTGGTAATGGTAAGAGTAATGGAGACAGACCCGCACCCCAGGGTGGTGTAGAGCGGCAGGTTGATGTGGATACTGTGGTAATGGTAAGAGTAATGGAGACAGACCTGCACCCCAGGGTGGTGTAGAGCGGCAGGTTGATGTGGATACTGTGGTAATGGTAAGAGTAATGGAGACAGACCTGCACCCCAGGGAAGTGTAGCGCGGCAGGTTGATGTGGATACTGTGGTAATGGTAAGAGTAATGGAGACAGACCTGCACCCCAGGGTGGTGTAGAGCGGCAGGTTGATGTGGATACAGTGGTAATGGTAAGAGTAATGGAGACAGACCTGCACCCCAGGGTAGTGTAGAGCGGCAGGTTGATGTGGATACAGGGGTAATGGTAAGAGTAATGGAGACAGACCTGCACCCCGGGGTGGTGTAGAGCGGCAGGTTGATGTGGATACAGTGGTAATGGTAAGAGTAATGGAGACAGACCTGCACCCCAGGGTGGTGTAGAGCGGCAGGTTGATGTGGATACTGTGGTAATGGTAAGAGTAATGGAGACAGACCCGCACCCCAGGGTGGTGTAGAGCGGCAGGTTGATGTGGATACTGTGGTAATGGTAAGAGTAATGGAGACAGACCTGCACCCCAGGGTGGTGTAGAGCGGCAGGTTGATGTGGATACTGTGGTAATGGTAAGAGTAATGGAGACAGACCCGCACCCCAGGGTGGTGTAGAGCGGCAGGTTGATGTGGATACTGTGGTAATGGTAAGAGTAATGGAGACAGACCTGCACCCCAGGGTGGTGTAGAGCGGCAGGTTGATGTGGATACTGTGGTAATGGTAAGAGTAATGGAGACAGACCTGCACCCCAGGGTGGTGTAGAGCGGCAGGTTGATGTGGATACTGTGGTAATGGTAAGAGTAATGGAGACAGACCTGCACCCCAGGGTGGTGTAGAGCGGCAGGTTGATGTGGATACTGTGGTAATGGTAAGAGTAATGGAGACAGACCCGCATCCCAGGGTGGTGTAGTGCGGCAGGTTGATGTGGATACTGTGGTAATGGTAAGAGTAATGGAGACAGACTTGCACCCCAGGGTGGTGTAGAGCGGCAGGTTGATGTGGATACTGTGGTAATGGTAAGAGTAATGGAGACAGACCTGCACCCCAGGGTGGTGTAGAGCGGCAGGTTGATGTGGATACTGTGGTAATGGTAAGAGTAATGGAGACAGACCCGCACCCCAGGGTGGTGTAGAGCGGCAGGTTGATGTGGATACTGTGGTAACGGTAAGAGTAATGGAGACAGACCCGCACCCCAGGGTGGTGTAGAGCGGCAGGTTGATGTGGATACTGTGGTAATGGTAAGAGTAATGGAGACAGACCCGCACCCCAGGGTGGTGTAGAGCGGCAGGTTGATGTGGATACTGTGGTAATGGTAAGAGTAATGGAGACAGACCTGCACCCCAGGATGGTGTAGAGCGGCAGGTTGATGTGGATACTGTGGTAATGGTAAGAGTAATGGAGACAGACCTGCACCCCAGGGTGGTGTAGAGCGGCAGGTTGATGTGGATACTGTGGTAATGGTAAGAGTAATGGAGACAGACCTGCCCCCCAGGGTAGTGTAGAGCGGCAGGTTGATGTGGATACTGTGGTAATGGTAAGAGTAATGGAGACAGACCTGCACCCCAGGGTGGTGTAGAGCGGCAGGTTGATGTGGATACTGTGGTAATGGTAAGAGTAATGGAGACAGACCTGCACCCCAGGGTGGTGTAGAGCGGCAGGTTGATGTGGATACAGTGGTAATGGTAAGAGTAATGGAGACAGACCCGCACCCCAGGGTGGTGTAGAGCGGCAGGTTGATGTGGATAATGTGGTAACGGTAAGAGTAATGGAGACAGACCTGCACCCCAGGGTGGTGTAGAGCGGCAGGTTGATGTGGATACTGTGGTAATGGTAAGAGTAATGGAGACAGACCCGCACCCCAGGCTGGTGTAGAGCGGCAGTTTGATGTGGATACTGTGGTAATGGTAAGAGTAATGGAGACAGACCCGCACCCCAGGGTGGTGTAGAGCGGCAGGTTGATGTGGATACTGTGGTAATGGTAAGAGTAATGGAGACAGACCTGCACCCCAGGGTGGTGTAGAGCGGCAGGTTGATGTGGATACTGTGGTAATGGTAAGAGTAATGGAGACAGACCTGCACCCCAGGGTGGTGTAGAGCGGCAGGTTGATGTGGATACTGTGGTAATGGTAAGAGTAATGGAGACAGACCTGCACCCCAGGGTGGTGTAGAGCGGCAGGTTGATGTGGATACTGTGGTAATGGTAAGAGTAATGGAGACAGACCCGCACCCCAGGGTGGTGTAGAGCGGCAGGTTGATGTGGATACTGTGGTAATGGTAAGAGTAATGGAGACAGACCTGCACCCCAGGGTGGTGTAGAGCGGCAGGTTGATGTGGATACTGTGGTAATGGTGAGAGTAATGGAGACAGACCTGCACCCAAGGCTGGTGTAGAGCGGCAGGTTGATGTGGATACTGTGGTAATGGTAAGAGTAATGGAGACAGACCCGCACCCCAGGGTGGTGTAGAGCGGCAGGTTGATGTGGATACAGTGGTAATGGTAAGAGTAATGGAGACAGACCCGCACCCCAGGGTGGTGTAGAGCGGCAGGTTGATGTGGATACTGTGGTAATGGTAAGAGTAATGGAGACAGACCTGCACCCCGGGGTGGTGTAGAGCGGCAGGTTGATGTGGATACTGTGGTAATGGTAAGAGTAATGGAGACAGACCTGCACCCCAGGGTGGTGTAGAGCGGCAGGTTGATGTGGATACTGTGGTAATGGTAAGAGTAATGGAGACAGACCCGCACCCCAGGGTGGTGTAGAGCGGCAGGTTGATGTGGATACTGTGGTAATGGTAAGAGTAATGGAGACAGACCCGCACCCCAGGGTGGTGTAGAGCGGTAGGTTGATGTGGATACTGTGGTAATGGTAAGAGTAATGGAGACAGACCTGCACCCCAGGGTGGTGTAGAGCGGCAGGTTGATGTGGATACTGTGGTAATGGTAAGAGTAATGGAGACAGACCTGCACCCCAGGGTGGTGTAGAGCGGCAGGTTGATGTGGATACTGTGGTAATGGTAAGAGTAATGGAGACAGACCTGCACCCCAGGGTGGTGTAGAGCGGCAGGTTGATGTGGATACTGTGGTAATGGTAAGAGTAATGGAGACAGACCCGCACCCCAGGGTGGTGTAGAGCGGCAGGTTGATGTGGATACTGTGGTAATGGTAAGAGTAATGGAGACAGACCTGCACCCCAGGGTGGTGTAGAGCGGCAGGTTGATGTGGATACTGTGGTAATGGTAAGAGTAATGGAGACAGACCTGCACCCCGGGGTGGTGTAGAGCGGCAGGTTGATGTGGATACTGTGGTAATGGTAAGAGTAATGGAGACAGACCCGCACCCCAGGGTGGTGTAGAGCGGCAGGTTGATGTGGATACTGTGGTAATGGTAAGAGTAATGGAGACAGACCTGCACCCCAGGGTGGTGTAGAGCGGCAGGTTGATGTGGATACTGTGGTAATGGTAAGAGTAATGGAGACAGACCTGCACCCCAGGGAAGTGTAGCGCGGCAGGTTGATGTGGATACTGTGGTAATGGTAAGAGTAATGGAGACAGACCTGCACCCCAGGGTGGTGTAGAGCGGCAGGTTGATGTGGATACAGTGGTAATGGTAAGAGTAATGGAGACAGACCTGCACCCCAGGGTAGTGTAGAGCGGCAGGTTGATGTGGATACAGGGGTAATGGTAAGAGTAATGGAGACAGACCTGCACCCCGGGGTGGTGTAGAGCGGCAGGTTGATGTGGATACAGTGGTAATGGTAAGAGTAATGGAGACAGACCTGCACCCCAGGGTGGTGTAGAGCGGCAGGTTGATGTGGATACTGTGGTAATGGTAAGAGTAATGGAGACAGACCCGCACCCCAGGGTGGTGTAGAGCGGCAGGTTGATGTGGATACTGTGGTAATGGTAAGAGTAATGGAGACAGACCTGCACCCCAGGGTGGTGTAGAGCGGCAGGTTGATGTGGATACTGTGGTAATGGTAAGAGTAATGGAGACAGACCCGCACCCCAGGGTGGTGTAGAGCGGCAGGTTGATGTGGATACTGTGGTAATGGTAAGAGTAATGGAGACAGACCTGCACCCCAGGGTGGTGTAGAGCGGCAGGTTGATGTGGATACTGTGGTAATGGTAAGAGTAATGGAGACAGACCTGCACCCCAGGGTGGTGTAGAGCGGCAGGTTGATGTGGATACTGTGGTAATGGTAAGAGTAATGGAGACAGACCTGCACCCCAGGGTGGTGTAGAGCGGCAGGTTGATGTGGATACTGTGGTAATGGTAAGAGTAATGGAGACAGACCCGCATCCCAGGGTGGTGTAGTGCGGCAGGTTGATGTGGATACTGTGGTAATGGTAAGAGTAATGGAGACAGACTTGCACCCCAGGGTGGTGTAGAGCGGCAGGTTGATGTGGATACTGTGGTAATGGTAAGAGTAATGGAGACAGACCTGCACCCCAGGGTGGTGTAGAGCGGCAGGTTGATGTGGATACTGTGGTAATGGTAAGAGTAATGGAGACAGACCCGCACCCCAGGGTGGTGTAGAGCGGCAGGTTGATGTGGATACTGTGGTAACGGTAAGAGTAATGGAGACAGACCCGCACCCCAGGGTGGTGTAGAGCGGCAGGTTGATGTGGATACTGTGGTAATGGTAAGAGTAATGGAGACAGACCCGCACCCCAGGGTGGTGTAGAGCGGCAGGTTGATGTGGATACTGTGGTAATGGTAAGAGTAATGGAGACAGACCTGCACCCCAGGATGGTGTAGAGCGGCAGGTTGATGTGGATACTGTGGTAATGGTAAGAGTAATGGAGACAGACCTGCACCCCAGGGTGGTGTAGAGCGGCAGGTTGATGTGGATACTGTGGTAATGGTAAGAGTAATGGAGACAGACCTGCCCCCCAGGGTAGTGTAGAGCGGCAGGTTGATGTGGATACTGTGGTAATGGTAAGAGTAATGGAGACAGACCTGCACCCCAGGGTGGTGTAGAGCGGCAGGTTGATGTGGATACTGTGGTAATGGTAAGAGTAATGGAGACAGACCTGCACCCCAGGGTGGTGTAGAGCGGCAGGTTGATGTGGATACAGTGGTAATGGTAAGAGTAATGGAGACAGACCCGCACCCCAGGGTGGTGTAGAGCGGCAGGTTGATGTGGATAATGTGGTAACGGTAAGAGTAATGGAGACAGACCTGCACCCCAGGGTGGTGTAGAGCGGCAGGTTGATGTGGATACTGTGGTAATGGTAAGAGTAATGGAGACAGACCTGCACCCCAGGGTGGTGTAGAGCGGCAGGTTGATGTGGATACTCTGGTAACGGTAAGAGTAATGGAGACAGACCCGCACCCCAGGGTGGTGTAGAGCGGCAGGTTGATGTGGATACTGTGGTAATGGTAAGAGTAATGGAGACAGACCTGCACCCCAGGGTAGTGTAGAGCGGCAGGTTGATGTGGATACTGTGGTAATGGTAAGAGTAATGGAGACAGACCTGCACCCCAGGGTGGCGTAGAGCGGCAGGTTGATGTGGATACTGTGGTAACGGTAAGAGTAATGGAGACAGACCTGCACCCCAGGGTGGTGTAGAGCGGCAGGTTGATGTGGATACTGTGGTAATGGTAAGAGTAATGGAGACAGACCTGCACCCCAGGGTGGTGTAGAGCGGCAGGTTGATGTGGATACTGTGCTAATGGTGAGAGTAATGGAGACAGACCCGCACCCCAGGGTGGTGTAGAGCGGCAGGTTGATGTGGATACTGTGGTAATGGTAAGAGTAATGGAGACAGACCTGCACCCCAGGGTGGTGTAGAACGGCAGGTTGATGTGGATACTGTGGTAACGGTAAGAGCAATGGAGACAGACCTGCACCCCAGGGTGGTGTAGAGCGGCAGGTTGATGTGGATACTGTGGTAACGGTAAGAGTAATGGAGACAGACCTGCACCCCAGGGTGGTGTAGAGCGGCAGGTTGATGTGGATACTGTGGTAATGGTGAGAGTAATGGATACAGACCTGCACCCCAGGGTGGTGTAGAGCGGCAGGTTGATGTGGATACTGTGGTAATGGTGAGAGTAATGGAGACAGACCCGCACCCCAGGGTGGTGTAGAGCGGCAGGTTGATGTGGATACTGTGGTAATGGTAAGAGTAATGGAGACAGACCTGCACCCCAGGGTGGTGTAGAGCGGCAGGTTGATGTGGATACTGTGGTAATGGTAAGAGTAATGGAGACAGACCTGCACCCCAGGGTAGTGTAGAGCGGCAGGTTGATGTGGATACTGTGGTAATGGTAAGAGTAATGGAGACAGACCTGCACCCCAGGGTAGTGTAGAGCGGCAGGTTGATGTGGATACTGTGGTAATGGTAAGAGTAATGGAGACAGACCTGCACCCCAGGTTGGTGTAGAGCAGCAGGTTGATGTGGATACTGTGGTAATGGTAAGAGTAATGGAGACAGACCTGCACCCCAGGGTGGTGTAGAGCGGCAGGTTGATGTGGATACAGTGGTAATGGTAAGAGTAATGGAGACAGACCCGCACCCCAGGGTGGTGTAGAGCGGCAGGTTGATGTGGATACTGTGGTAATGGTGAGAGTAATGGAGACAGACCTGCACCCCAGGGTGATGTAGAGCGGCAGGTTGATGTGGATACTGTGGTAATGGTAAGAGTAATGGAGACAGACCCGCACCCCAGGGTGGTGTAGAGCGGCAGGTTGATGTGGATACTGTGGTAATGGTAAGAGTAATGGAGACAGACCCGCACCCCAAGGTGGTGTAGAGCGGCAGGTTGATGTGGATACTGTGGTAATGGTAAGAGTAATGGAGACAGACCCGCACCCCAAGGTGGTGTAGAGCGGCAGGTTGATGTGGATACTGTGGTAATGGTAAGAGTAATGGAGACAGACCTGCACCCCAGGTTGGTGTAGAGCGGCAGGTTGATGTGGATACTGTGGTAATGGTAAGAGTAATGGAGACAGACCTGCACCCCAGGGTGGTGTAGAGCGGCAGGTTGATGTGGATACTGTGGTAATGGTAAGAGTAATGGAGACAGACCCGCACCCCAGGGTGGTGTAGAGCGGCAGGTTGATGTGGATACTGTGGTAATGGTGAGAGTAATGGAGACAGACCTGCACCCCAGGGTGATGTAGAGCGGCAGGTTGATGTGGATACTGTGGTAATGGTAAGAGTAATGGAGACAGACCCGCACCCCAGGGTGGTGTAGAGCGGCAGGTTGATGTGGATACTGTGGTAATGGTAAGAGTAATGGAGACAGACCCGCACCCCAGGGTGGTGTAGAGCGGCAGGTTGATGTGGATACTGTGGTAATGGTAAGAGTAATGGAGACAGACCCGCACCCCAGGGTGGTGTAGAGCGGCAGGTTGATGTGGATACTGTGGTAATGGTAAGAGTAATGGAGACAGACCTGCACCCCAGGGTGGTGTAGAGCGGCAGGTTGATGTGGATACTGTGGTAACGGTAAGAGTAATGGAGACAGACCTGCACCCCAGGGTGGTGTAGAGCGGCAGGTTGATGTGGATACTGTGGTAATGGTAAGAGTAATGGAGACAGACCTGCACCCCGGGGTGGTGTAGAGCGGCAGGTTGATGTGGATACTGTGGTAATGGTGAGAGTAATGGAGACAGACCCGCACCCCAGGGTGGTGTAGAGCGGCAGGTTGATGTGGATACTGTGGTAACGGTAAGAGTAATAGAGACAGACCTGCACCCCAGTGTGGTGTAGAGCGGCAGGTTGATGTGGATACTGTGGTAACGGTAAGAGTAATGGAGACAGACCTGCACCCCAGGGTGGTGTAGAGCGGCAGGTTGATGTGGATACTGTGGTAATGGTAAGAGTAATGGAGACAGACCTGCACCCCGGGGTGGTGTAGAGCGGCAGGTTGATGTGGATACTGTGGTAACGGTAAGAGTAATGGAGACAGACCTGCACCCCAGGGTGGTGTAGAGCGGCAGGTTGATGTGGATACTGTGGTAATGGTGAGAGTAATGGAGACAGACCCGCACCCCAGGGTGGTGTAGAGCGGCAGGTTGATGTGGATACTGTGGTAATGGTAAGAGTAATGGAGACAGACCTGCACCCCAGGGTGGTGTAGAGCGGCAGGTTGATGTGGATACTGTGGTAACGGTAAGAGTAATGGAGACAGACCTGCACCCCAGGGTGGTGTAGAGCGGCAGGTTGATGTGGATACTGTGGTAATGGTAAGAGTAATGGAGACAGACCTGCACCCCAGGGTGGTGTAGAGCGGCAGGTTGATGTGGATACTGTGGTAATGGTGAGAGTAATGGAGACAGACCTGCACCCCAGGGTGGTGTAGAGCGGCAGGGTGATGTGGATACTGTGGTAATGGTGAGAGTAATGGAGACAGACCTGCACCCCAGGGTGGTGTAGAGCGGCAGGTTGATGTGGATACTGTGGTAATGGTAAGAGTAATGGAGACAGACCCGCACCCCAGGGTGGTGTAGAGCGGCAGGTTGATGTGGATACTGTGGTAATGGTAAGAGTAATGGAGACAGACCTGCACCCCAGGGTGGTGTAGAGCGGCAGGTTGATGTGGATACTGTGGTAATGGTAAGAGTAATGGAGACAGACCTGCACCCCAGGGTGGTGTAGAGCGGCAGGTTGATGTGGATACTGTGGTAATGGTAAGAGTAATGGAGACAGACCTGCACCCCAGGGTAGTGTAGAGCGGCAGGTTGACGGTAAGAGTAATGGAGACAGACCTGCACCCCAGGGTGGTGTAGAGCGGCAGGTTGATGTGGATACTGTGGTAATGGTAAGAGTAATGGAGACAGACCTGCACCCCGGGGTGGTGTAGAGCGGCAGGTTGATGTGGATACTGTGGTAACGGTAAGAGTAATGGAGACAGACCTGCACCCCAGGGTGGTGTAGAGCGGCAGGTTGATGTGGATACTGTGGTAACGGTAAGAGTAATGGAGACAGACCTGCACCCCAGGGTGGTGTAGAGCGGCAGGTTGATGTGGATACTGTGGTAATGGTGAGAGTAATGGAGACAGACCCGCACCCCAGGGTGGTGTAGAGCGGCAGGTTGATGTGGATACTGTGGTAATGGTAAGAGTAATGGAGACAGACCTGCACCCCAGGGTGGTGTAGAGCGGCAGGTTGATGTGGATACTGTGGTAATGGTAAGAGTAATGGAGACAGACCTGCACCCCAGGGTGGTGTAGAGCGGCAGGTTGATGTGGATACTGTGGTAACGGTAAGAGTAATGGAGACAGACCCGCACCCCAGGGTGGTGTAGAGCGGCAGGTTGATGTGGATACTGTGGTAATGGTAAGAGTAATGGAGACAGACCTGCACCCCAGGGTGGTGTAGAGCGGCAGGTTGATGTGGATACTGTGGTAACGGTAAGAGTAATGGAGACAGACCTGCACCCCAGGGTGGTGTAGAGCGGCAGGTTGATGTGGATACTGTGGTCATGGTAAGAGTAATGGAGACAGACCTGCACCCCAGGGTGGTGTAGAGCGGCAGGTTGATGTGGATACTGTGGTAATGGTGAGAGTAATGGAGACAGACCTGCACCCCAGGGTGGTGTAGAGCGGCAGGTTGATGTGGATACTGTGGTAATGGTGAGAGTAATGGAGACAGACCTGCACCCCAGGGTGGTGTAGAGCGGCAGGTTGATGTGGATACTGTGGTAATGGTAAGAGTAATGGAGACAGACCCGCACCCCAGGGTGGTGTAGAGCGGCAGGTTGATGTGGATACTGTGGTAATGGTAAGAGTAATGGAGACAGACCTGCACCCCAGGGTGGTGTAGAGCGGCAGGTTGATGTGGATACTGTGGTAATGGTAAGAGTAATGGAGACAGACCTGCACCCCAGGGTGGTGTAGAGCGGCAGGTTGATGTGGATACTGTGGTAATGGTAAGAGTAATGGAGACAGACCTGCACCCCAGGGTAGTGTAGAGCGGCAGGTTGATGTGGATACTGTGGTAACGGTAAGAGTAATGGAGACAGACCTGCACCCCAGGGTGGTGTAGAGCGGCAGGTTGATGTGGATACTGTGGTAATGGTAAGAGTAATGGAGAGAGACCTGCACCCCAGGGTAGTGTAGAGCGGCAGGTTGATGTGGATACTGTGGTAATGGTAAGAGTAATGGAGACAGACCTGCACCCCAGGTTGGTTTAGAGCGGCAGGTTGATGTGGATACAGTGGTAATGGTAAGAGTAATGGAGACAGACCTGCACCCCAGGGTGGTGTAGAGCGGCAGGTTGATGTGGATACTGTGGTATTGGTAAGAGTAATGGAGACAGACCTGCACCCCAGGGTGGTGTAGAGCGGCAGGTTGATGTGGATACTGTGGTAATGGTAAGAGTAATGGAGACAGACCTGCACCCCAGGGTGGTGTAGAGCGGCAGGTTGATGTGGATACTGTGGTAATGGTAAGAGTAATGGAGACAGACCTGCACCCCAGGGTGGTGTAGAGCGGCAGGTCGATGTGGATACAGTGGTAATGGTAAGAGTAATGGAGACAGACCTGCACCCCAGGGTGGTGTAGAGCGGCAGGTTGATGTGGATACTGTGGTAATGGTAAGAGTAATGGAGACAGACCTGCACCCCAGGGTGGTGTAGAGCGGCAGGTTGATGTGGATACTCTGGTAATGGTAAGAGTAATGGAGACAGACCTGCACCCCAGGGTGGTGTAGAGCGGCAGGTTGATGTGGATACTGTGGTAATGGTAAGAGTAATGGAGACAGACCTGCACCCCAGGATGGTGTAGAGCGGCAGGTTGATGTGGATACTGTGGTAATGGTAAGAGTAATGGAGACAGACCTGCACCCCAGGGTGGTGTAGAGCGGCAGGTTGATGTGGATACTGTGGTAATGGTAAGAGTAATGGAGACAGACCTGCACCCCAGGATGGTGTAGAGCGGCAGGTTGATGTGGATACTGTGGTAATGGTAAGAGTAATGGAGACAGACCTGCACCCCAGGGTGGTGTAGAGCGGCAGGTTGATGTGGATACAGTGGTAATGGTAAGAGTAATGGAGACAGACATGCACCCCAGGGTAGTGTAGAGCGGCAGGTTGATGTGGATACTGTGGTAACGGTAAGAGTAATGGAGACAGACCTGCACCCCAGGGTAGTGTAGAGCGGCAGGTTGATGTGGATACTGTGGTAACGGTAAGAGTAATGGAGACAGACCTGCACCCCAGGGTGGTGTAGAGCGGCAGGTTGATGTGGATACTGTGGTAACGGTAAGAGTAATGGAGACAGACCTGCACCCCAGGGTGGTGTAGAGCGGCAGGTTGATGTGGATACTGTGGTAATGGTAAGAGTAATGGAGACAGACCTGCACCCCAGGGTGGTGTAGAGCGGCAGGTTGATGTGGATACTGTGGTAATGGTAAGAGTAATGGAGACAGACCTGCACCCCAGGGTGGTGTAGAGCGGCAGGTTGATGTGGATACTGTGGTAATGGTAAGAGTAATGGAGACAGACCTGCACCCCAGGGTAGTGTAGAGCGGCAGGTTGATGTGGATACTGTGGTAATGGTAAGAGTAATGGAGACAGACCTGCACCCCAGGGTAGTGTAGAGCGGCAGGTTGATGTGGATACAGTGGTAATGGTAAGAGTAATGGAAACAGATCTGCACCCCAGGGTGGTGTAGAGCGGCAGGTTGATGTGGATACTGTGGTAACGGTAAGAGTAATGGAGACAGACCGGCACCCCAGGGTGGTGTAGAGCGGCAGGTTGATGTGGATACAGTGGTAATGGTAAGAGTAATGGAGACAGACCCGCACCCCAGGGTGGTGTAGAGCGGCAGGTTGATGTGGATACTGTGGTAACGGTAAGAGTAATGGAGACAGACCTGCACCCCAGGGTGGTGTAGAGCGGCAGGTTGATGTGGATACAGTGGTAATGGTAAGAGTAATGGAGACAGACCCGCACCCCAGGGTGGTGTAGAGCGGCAGGTTGATGTGGATACTGTGGTAACGGTAAGAGTAATGGAGACAGACCGGCACCCCAGGGTGGTGTAGAGCGGCAGGTTGATGTGGATACTGTGGTAACGGTAAGAGTAATGGAGACAGACCTGCACCCCAGGGTGGTGTAGAGCGGCAGGTTGATGTGGATACTGTGGTAACGGTAAGAGTAATGGAGACAGACCTGCACCCCAGGGTGGTGTAGAGCGGCAGGTTGATGTGGATACTGTGGTAACGGTAAGAGTAATGGAGACAGACCTGCACCCCAGGGTGGTGTAGAGCGGCAGGTTGATGTGGATACTGTGGTAACGGTAAGAGTAATGGAGACAGACCTGCACCCCAGGGTGGTGTAGAGCGGCAGGTTGATGTGGATACTGATCTCCTTCGTGGACTTCTGTTGCTGGAAGTCTCCATCGAGGACTTGTTGCTGCAGAGAACAGAGGTCATGGCTTAAACCCCGTAATGTGATGGATAACGCAAGGGGCTCATAAATAATGGGGGAGGGGGTGGAGTAGCGGACCGGGTAGCGGGGACAGGGGGGTTGGATGTGTGTGGGGATGGGGAGGCTGCTCGGGGGGGGGGGGTGCTCAGACAGCGTGTGTCGGATAAGAGAGAAATATGGAGAGATGACATTCTCGATCTATCTTCACCCGGCCAGACCTTGAGAGGAGCTTGTAGTCTTGGCCGACATAGGCTGTTAACAATGGTGAACAGAGTCGGTCTGAACTTTGCCCTCTAAGTCACTCTGGTTTATCCTGAATTACTGACTTCCGGTACCCCACCAGAGGTCGTCCTCTCGTTGCCACGGTTGGCGGGAGAGACCACGTGCTCGGGTTGCTATGGGCGGTGGGAGAGACCACGTGCTCGGGTTGCTATGGTTGGCGGGGAGAGAGCACATGCTCGGGTTGCTATGGGTGGTGGGAGAGACCACGTGCTCGGGTTGCTATGGTTGGCGGGGAGAGAGCACATGCTCGGGTTGCTATGGGTGGTGGGAGAGACCACGTGCTCGGGTTGCTATGGTTGGCGGGGAGAGAGCACATGCTCGGGTTGCTATGGGTGGTGGGAGAGACCACGTGCTCGGGTTGCTATGGTTGGCGGGGAGAGAGCACATGCTCGGGTTGCTATGGGTGGTGGGGAGAGCACGTGCTCGGGTTGCTATGGTTGGCGGGGAGAGAGCACGTGCTCGGGTTGCTATGGGTGGTGGGAGAGACCACGTGCTCGGGTTGCTATGGTTGGCGGGGAGAGAGCACATGCTCGGGTTGCTATGGGTGGTGGGGAGAGAGCACGTGCTCGGGGTGCTATGGTTGGCGGGGAGAGAGCACATGCTCGGGTTGCTATGGTTGGCGGGGAGAGAGCACGTGCTCGGGTTGCTATGGTTGGCGGGGAGAGAGCACGTGCTCGGGTTGCTATGGGTGGTGGGAGAGACCACGAGCTCGGGTTGATAAAGTTATTAAAGAAAATATGGTACATAGATATAATTGTCAACGTCTTACGATTCTAAAGAGATACATTACATATCTATTTAGACGTCAGGGGGTTGTCACGCGTCCCGTTATGACTACCGACATACCAGCGCTTTGCTCGGATCCATCGCATCGATATATTTCCACGTCACTTTGTCATCCGCGTGCCTAAAATGATACAAGGAAATTATTACCTCATGACAGCCATTACCTTTCCTCAGTCGCACGAGTAGCTGTTTAGTGCCAAAGTCACTCATACGATAATCAACACTGCTTTAAAGAGCATTTACAGACCCACAAGGGGTGTCGTGTAACACAACCCACAACAATGACCGAGGATTTTCCGTGATTTTCCGTAACATGTAAACAAGCCCATCACCGTCAAGGGATTCATTGAACTACGTTTGTGGTTGGTCGTTTCTGTTCATGAAATCCGGCATGGGCACTGATCTGACCTAGCTCAATTAAAGATGAAATCGTGTTATATATAATAGGAGGCCACTATTGAACCTGAACTTACTCGCGAACTGGTAGCATGCCGATATCTGAAAGAAGAAGAGACATGTTCATTGAACGCATTGTACACAGCAGAATATATCTGGGGGGAAGAATCCAACAGCTGAACTTTGTATCGGGATAAGCCAAAGCGATGACAAGAGCACATGACAAAACGATTATAGATAAGCTTAGATAGAAGTGAGCAAAATCCATTATTAAGTAGATTTATTATAAATTTACCAATGAATATGTTACGATAAAATTAACCTCTCATTCCCTGTAATCCACATTGGCTGGTGAGAGAATGCGGTCGTTCCACTGCTTCAGTATAGCCCAAGTAGTACTCACACCAAACATCATACCAATGATTCATATATTAGCCCCAGCGCCCCGCGTGGCGCGCGGCCTACGCGCGCAGCGACACGTGGTCCCACGTACTTTTGACCTTGAGGACGAGTTCGTTCCTGGCCTTGATGAGGCTGAGGACCTCCTCCTTGATGGCTTGACTAATGGTGAAGCCGTTTAAACGCACGATCTCGTCTCCAATCTGTAACACACAATTTATGGCTTTGTTTATCTGAAATCGGGGTCACCCCCTTTCTATGAATATTGTTTCAAGGTCTCACCGTATAAAATCAAATGTTGTGCCTCCCTTTTGTAAAACTTTGGATCCGGCGCTGTTCCACTCTAGCACTGTATATTGTACATATGGATAGGTCGGTCGTCTTACTTATCAGTAATTACTAGTGTGCAACTAATCACTAGTGTACAACTAATTACTAGTGTACTAATTACTAGTCTACAAGATCCCGAACGTGTCCCGAATACATACCTGGAGCCCTTGGAGGGACGCTGGTGAGTCCGACTCCACGTCTGACACCACGATCCCGACGCCGTGCTCCAGACCTGCAGAGAAAGGATAAGGACACCGTCACTTCTGTGAAATATAAGGATGCAGACATCAGTCAAACTGGCATTCATTCCAATAACTGTTGAGCGTTTGTCTACGCCACAGATTTGTGCAGTGCATTAGTTTATTAAACTCTTTTAGGAGTGCTGAGCAGGATTCATGCAATTAATTCTAGTGACAACAATAGATCGCACTAACCATAGATGCGATATATATATATATATATCATTTATTTCCCTCATTACAAAATTTAACATAGCCCACAGGCAAAAACCTTTGACAACCAACAGTTCATCATATATGACCAATGTCTATATAATGTGACTGGTTTGGTTTATTTAGGCTTTTGTAAACAAAATTCAAGTGGTTCCTAATTTCGCTTTAAAAGCCGTTAAATGCCGAGAAGAAAACACCCAAAAAGTTCGCCCCAAAATAATGCGCTGGTAATTTGTCGGTTCAATTGAACCATCGGCATTGTTCGGTATTCCCGTATTTACTGGACCAGGTAAGATATATACATTTGTATGTGAAGGGACTGCGTGCCCTTATAATAGTCACGATGAAGAAGAATTAAGTATGATGAGAACGGCTGTACCAGTATTTTGCATTGGTTGCAGTGTTGGTGCGGTGGGGTTATTGAGGGTGGACCATGGGAGGGGTGATAGAGGGCGGGGGGTGGGGGGGCGGTGGCGCCTCCGCATTGAGAGGCCTTCACGTGCTCAGCACAGCCTCATTCATCGATTACACTGGTATTAATCCATCACGCACATAGCCAGCCCGCCACCATGATTACCCTAACTAACCCATCGTCCCTAATCGCCCCCCCCCCCAACAGATGTCAGATGTCAAGACCTGCCCCGTGTGGTCCTGGTCCTATAATCACAACACATTCACAGATACTTGGTTCGCATCGGGCACAAACCTTCCCCTCCCCTGCACCCGCCTACACCAGCTCCATCTCCGCCAATCGCTGACCACGTGTGTAATTGCACAGAGTACCCCAACCCTAGCTCCCACCACCACTAGCTCCCACCACCGCTAGCGTCACACAGCGGCAGAAACACGCCTCAGTTGTTCTACTTAGCTTCGCCCTAAGCGCACTCCGCCTTCCAATATGGCGTCGCCTTCTACCGCTGCTCCCTTCCAACATGGCGTCCCCCTCTATCGCTGCCCCCTTCCAACATGGCGTCGCCCTTTACCGCTGCCCCCTTCCAACATGGCGTCCCCCTCTACCGCTGCCCCCTTCCAACATGGCGTCCCCCTCTACCGCTGCCCCCTTCCAACATGGCGTCCCCCTCTACCGCTGCCCCCTTCCAACGTGGCGCCCCTCTCTACCGCTGCCCCCTTCCAACATGGCGTCGCCCTTTATCGCTGCCCCCTTCCAACATGGCGTCGCCCTCTATCGCTGCCCCCTTCCAACATGGCGTCGCCCTTTACCGCTGCCGCCTTCCAACATGGCGTCCCTCTCTACCGCTGCCCCCTTCCAACGTGGCGCCCCTCTCTACCGCTGCCCCCTTCCAACATGGCGTCGCCCTTTACCGCTGCCCCCTTCCAACATGGCGTCGCCCTCTACCGCTGCCCCCTTCCAACATGGCGTCCCCCTCTACCGCTGCCCCCTTCCAACATGGCGTCCCCCTCTACCGCTGCCCCCTTCCAACATGGCGTCCCCCTCTACCGCTGCCCCCTTCCAACATGGCGTCGCCTTCTACCGCTGCTCCCTTCCAACATGGCGTCCCCCTCTATCGCTGCCCCCTTCCAACATGGCGTCGCCCTTTACCGCTGCCCCCTTCCAACATGGCGTCCCTCTCTACCGCTGCCCCCTTCCAACGTGGCGCCCCTCTCTACCGCTGCCCCCTTCCAACATGGCGTCGCCCTTTATCGCTGCCCCCTTCCAACATGGCGTCGCCCTCTACCGCTGCCCCCTTCCAACATGGCGTCGCCCTTTATCGCTGCCCCCTTCCAACATGGCGTCGCCCTTTACCGCTGCCCCCTTCCAACATGGCGTCCCTCTCTACCGCTGCCCCCTTCCAACGTGGCGCCCCTCTCTACCGCTGCCCCCTTCCAACGTGGCGCCCCTCTCTACCGCTGCCCCCTTCCAACATGGCGTCGCCCTTTATCGCTGCCCCCTTCCAACATGGCGTCGCCCTTTACCGCTGCCCCCTTCCAACATGGCGTCCCTCTCTACCGCTGCCCCCTTCCAACGTGGCGCCCCTCTCTACCGCTGCCCCCTTCCAACATGGCGTCGCCCTTTATCGCTGCCCCCTTCCAACATGGCGTCGCCCTCTACCGCTGCCCCCTTCCAACATGGCGTCCCCCTCTACCGCTGCCCCCTTCCAACATGGCGTCCCCCTCTACCGCTGTCCCCTCCCAACATGGCGTCCCCCTCTACCGCTGCCCCCTTCCAACATGGCGTCGCCCTCTACCGCTGCCCCCTTTCAACATGGCGTCGCTCTCTACCGCTGCCCCCTTCTAACAGGGCGTCCCCCTTTACCGCTGCCGTCCTACAACATGGCGTCCCCCTCTACCGCTGCCGACCTACAACATGGCGTCCCCTTCAGCGCCTGGCCCATGGCCGCCCGCCCCTGGCCCCTGGCCCCTGGCACCCCGCGGGGAGGCCTGGCTCATCGTAGATGGCATGCATTATTGAACAACTCACGTCGAATCTGATTTTGCGGGAGATTTGCAGGCGACGTCGTTATAGAGATTGGGTTATAAAAAAAAAGGTTTGCTGATCCCCATGCCCCGCCTCCACCCCCGCCCGCCTCACTCCCACCTCGACCTCCATCTGCCGTCGTCCCGCCTAGCGGCCAAGGAAAGTCCGACAGTTTGACTTACAGTCCCATTATTCCATTGTAGTTAAACAGAGGGGGAAAACCGATGGCAGCCAATGCTAATAAAACATCACATGGCATTTTATTTCCATCCCAAGGTATGCATCTCCAGTAAACATAAACATATATAACATATATAGCATAATTTCGGAAGTGCATATCACAATATGGTTCCAGAATATGGTTCCAGACTATGGTTCCAGACTATGGTTCCAGAATATGGTTTATCCAGGCACGGATTAACCACAAAGGGGAATACTACAAAATATAAATAACGGACTATCTTTCCATCAGTGAGTCGCTTTGAAACATGAGCTATGGCTTCGTCAGACAGATTCTCCCAGGACACTAAGACCGGACTTACACAATCAACCGAGGTAGTGAATAATCCAATGGCAATAGACCTACTAGTAAAGCCGCGGCAACAGAAATAGGGGTTTTACACGGTTAAGGCGCCGTCATGAATTGCTCATAACGAGTACTTACATAAACAGGGATCCTTTGGAGGCTTTGAATGGTTTGTCTCATTATTATTCTATGGTTATTTTCAAGTTGATTGGCGTCGGCTTGCACGGCCCGTGTGATAAAAGGTGAATGTAAAATAAAAAATTGCGTGGCTGCAGAAGTTTTTTTGCGGATGGGGAGCGAGAGTGTGGCGAAGCCCGGCTGTTGGGGAGAAAGGGTGGGGAGGGCGGGGCGAAGAGAGAGAGCGTGGGGAAGGGAGGGGCCAGGGTAGCGGTGGGAGGGGGTGGCGAGCGCGACAGTGGCTAGGAGACGGGTCGCCCCCCCCCCCTACTCATGCTAAGTACCTCGTCCTGCCAATTATATACGAGAAGAGGATACATCACACTGGCCCCCGTTCTTGCAGTACAAGTATAGTTTATATGTATCGTATCAATATATCATAACCAACTAACGGAAAAGAGCCCGAAGTTTTGGAGCCCACGAAAGCGCGTGCAATCCATATTCTTCGAAACACCATACTTTGTTAAAGGACACAATAAGGAACGCAATAAGAGTGCCAGGGTAATATTCAAAGCAATAGCCGATCAGTTCAACCGAGCGAAACATGTCACCACAAGAACCGGAAAAGATAAAGCGATTCAAACATTTTGTTTCGTGCCAAAATCCTGTCAGGACCTACAACTGTAGCAGCTATTCTGGCCTGATTAATGCAAGAATAATCTATTTTTTTCACTACAAGGCATGGTTAAAACTGTGTAATTAAAAAGGGACTGCTCACAAATCTGTGACGTAGTCCAAATACCTTCCCTCTAACGATCAGCTGTCAAGCAACAAATAGCGTTTCTGCCATATTTACCGTTCCAGTTGAAGCAAATGTTAAAAGTGAATGCTGATCTTTCATGGCAGGATATTATGCCAATTTCTTTTTAATTGACGGGGAAGATCTGCATGAATAATATGTCCAGTATTCATTATGGCACCTCTCGTTGGCATCTCGTAGGGTGATCACGTGGCTCGTCTGTGTAATACATCATAGAAACTGGCGGCCGTGTTGTCACTTACACATGAAGATAGTTGTGTCGAGCAAGTACAAGCAGCGAATGTCAGATATAACAACGAGTATGAAAGGGCAACACAAATCTCGTGAAACCCCGATGAGCTATCACTGTAATATGGACAGGCGTGCATTAGTCATGCCAATGACACTAGGTGTGTGCGCTCCAGGTTTGACGCAATGCTATTTCTGTCGTTATAAGCTGAAGCTGCCTAGAGCAAAATGAACAGTTTCATCTTATTTTCATCCGCTGATATTGCTTCACTCGTCAGCTTTAAGTAACCTATTATTGTATGACAAGATGAATGTGGAAATGACTCAAAAGGACGAAGAGCTCGCAAAGTAAACTATTTGGCATGAACCATGTTGGGAGCGCCATGAAATTTGATAGTTATGATTTATTTGACACCTAACATTTTCTGTCCGATCGATGTTATAAAGTTCCCCTATTAACTATAGAGGAATTAATGTTTCAATAAAGTGACTCACACAATTCATATGAACTGCGAATTTTGTTCTAATGCCGTTCGACAGATATGGCATTACGTCACACCTGAAGCGCACATACGTAAAGTGAGAAGGGCATTAGTGAATTGTCAATAAGAAATAAATTCCAGATTTACGGTTTAATATTTGCTGTTTTAAAGTCAAAGGAAATCGATTGGAATCCGCCTATAGTTGAAGAACTGTACTTGTGCTCTCACCAGGTAAAGGGTAAACATCAGTTATTTATGATGACAGACTTCTGACATCAGGTTCGGGACAGCAACGGCGTTACTTATGTTAGCATGACGTCACGGAATACAAAATTCATTAGGGCTTTTAGCGTAAATAATACCAGATCGGAAAGCCTGAAAAATAGTCATAGCCGTGAGCGAGCCACTATTGTATGCCCATAGCTTATCATCGTGAAACTAGGCTTGCCGCCATGTTGTCAACCCCCACCCCCACCCAGGCACCCCCGCCCCTTATATATGCAGGGGATGTCTGGTATAAAAACGAGTCGCAGAAACCACGTTCATTGTAATGATTCCGCGAAATGGAGGCATCACGATACACAATTGATACAGGGAGTAAAAGCAATTCGGTGTCCGATCACTAATTCAAGTGAACCGCTTACCAGGAGAGTAGCCTGCCCAAAATAAGCTAAATGCGACCGGGTTGTCCAAGTGTTGCCGTCCTCTATTGACTGACATCGCTAGTAAGGCCAATATACTTGTCATACTTGACAGGTATTGATGACACAGTCCCAGGCGCCGGTTAGCTCACAGATATTGACAGAAGATGATGACAGTGGCGCATTAGCAAGAGAGCAGAAATCAATAGGGAGGCAACCACAGATCGGTGACGTAAAGACAACGTAGCCCCTCAGCATGCTCCTATGGCCTGCTCCAGACAGAACAGCCCCTCTACATGCCCCTCTGGCCTGCTCCAGACAGAACAGCCCCTCTACATGCCCCTCTGGCCTGCTCCAGACAGAACAGCCCCTCTACATGCCCCTCTGGCCTGATCCAGACAGAACAGCCCCTCTACATGCTCCTCTGGCCTGCTCCAGACAGAACAGCCCCTCTACATGCCCCTCTGGCCTGATCCAGACAGAACCGCCCCTCTACATGCTCCTCTGGCCTGCTCCAGACCGAACAGCCCCTCTACATGCCCCTCTGGCCTGCGCCAGACAGAACAGCCCCTCTACATGCCCCTCTGGCCGGCTCCAGACAGAACAGCCCCTCTACATGCCCCTCTGGCCTGCTCCAGGCAGAACAGCCCCTCTACATGCCCCTCTGGCCTGCTCCAGACAGAACAGCCCCTCTACATGCCCCTCTGGCCTGCTCCAGATAGAACAGCCCTTCTACATGCCCCTCTGGCCTGCTCCAGACAGAACAGCCCCTCTGCATGCCCCTCTGGCCTGCTCCAGACAGAACAGTCCCTCTACATGCCCCTCTGGCCTGCTCCAGACAGAACAGCCCCTTTACATGCCCCTCTGGCCTGCTCCAGACAGAACAGCCCCTCTACATGCCCCTCTGACCTGCTCCAGACAGAACAGCCCCTCTACATGCCCCTCTGGCCTGCGCCAGACAGAACAGCCCCTCTACATGCCCCTCTGGCCGGCTCCAGAAAGAACAGCCCCTCTACATGCCCCTCTGGCCTGCTCCAGGCAGAACAGCCCCTCTACATGCCCCTCTGGCCTGCTCCAGACAGAACAGTCCCTCTACATGCCCCTCTGGCCTGCTCCAGATAGAACAGCCCTTCTACATGCCCCTCTGGCCTGCTCCAGACAGAACAGCCCCTCTACATGCCCCTCTGGCCTGCTCCAGACAGAACAGCCCCTCTACATGCCCCTCTGGCCTGATCCAGACAGAACAGCCCCTCTACATGCTCCTCTGGCCTGCTCCAGACAGAACAGCCCCTCTACATGCCCCTCTGGCCTGATCCAGACAGAACCGCCCCTCTACATGCTCCTCTGGCCTGCTCCAGACAGAAAAGCCCCTCTACATGCCTCTCTGACCTGCTCCAGACAGAACAGCCCCTCTACATGCCCCTCTGGCCTGCTCCAGACAGAACAGCCCCTCTACATGCCCCTCTGGCCTGCTCCAGACAGAACAGCCCCTCTACATGCCCCTCTGGCCTGCTCCAGACAGAACAGCCCCTCTACATGCTCCTCTGGCCGGCTCCAGACAGAACAGCACCTCTACATGCCCCTCTGGCCTGCTCCAGACAAAACAGCCCCTCTACATGCCCCTCTGGCCTGCTCCAGACAGAACAGCCCCTCAGCATGCTCCTATGGCCTGCTCCAGACAGAACAGCCCCTCTACATGCCCCTCTGGCCTGCTCCAGACAGAACAGCCCCTCTACATGCCCCTCTGGCCTGCTCCAGACAGAACAGCCCCTCAGCATGCTCCTATGGCCTGCTCCAGACAGAACAGCCCCTCTACATGCCCCTCTGGCCTGCTCCAGACAGAACAGCCCCTCTACATGCCCCTCTGGCCTGCTCCAGACAGAACATCCTCTCTACAAGCCCCTCTGGCCTGCTCCAGATAGAACAGCCCCTCTACATGCCCCTCTGGCCTGCTCCAGACAGAACAGCCCCTCTACATGCCCCTCTGGCCTGCTCCAGACAGAACAGTCCCTCTACATGCACCTCTGGCCTGCTCCAGACAGAACAGCCCCTCTATATGCCCCTCTGGCCTGCTCCAGACAGAACAGCCCATCTACATGCCCCTCTGGCCTGCTCCAGACAGTACAGCCCCTCTACAGGCCCCTCTGGTCTGCTCCAGACAGAACAGCCCCTCTACAGGCCCCTCTGGCCTGCTCCAGACAGTACAGCCCCTCTACAAGCCCCTCTGGCCTGCTCCAGACAGAACAGCCCCTCTACAAGCCCCTCTGACCTGCTCCAGACATAACAGCCCCTCTACATGCCCCTCTGGCCCGATCCAGACAGAACAGCCCCTCTACAAGCCCCTCTGGCCTGCTCCAGACAGAACAGCCCCTCAGCATGCTCCTATGGCCTGCTCCAGACAGAACAGCCCCTCTACATGCTCCTATGGCCTGCTCCAGACAGAACAGCCCCTCTATATGCCCCCCTGGCCTGCTCCAGACAGAACAGCCCCTCTACATGCCCCTCTGGCCTGCTCCAGACAGAACAGCCCTTCTACATGCCCCTCTGGCCTGCTCCAGACAGAACAGCCCCTCAGCATGCTCCTATGGCCTGCTCCAGACAGAACAGTCCCTCTATATGCCCCTCTGGCCTGCTCCAGACAGAACAGCGCCTCTACATGCCCCTCTGGCCTGCTCCAGACAGAACAACCCCTCTACATGCCCCTCTGGCCTGCTCTAGACAGAACAGCCCCTCTACATGCCCCTCTGGCCTGCTCCAGACAGAATAGTCCATCTACATGCCCCTCTGGCCTGCTCCAGACAGAACAGCCCCTCGACATGCCCCTCTGACCTGCTCCAGACAGAACAGCCCCTCTACATGTCCCTCCGGCCTGGTCCAGACAGAACAGCCCCTCTACATGCCCCTCTGGCCTGCTCCAGACAGGACAGCGCCTCTACAGGCCCCTCTGGTCAGCTCCAGACAGAACAGCCCCTCTACATGCCCCTCTGGCCTGCTCCAGACAGAACAGCCCCTACATATGCCCATCTGGCCTGCTCCAGACAGAACAGCCTCTCTACATGCCCCTCTGGCCTGCTTCAGACAGAACAGCCCCTACATATGCCCCTCCGGCCTGCTCCAGACAGAACAGCCCCTCTACAAGCCCCTCTTGCCTGCTCCAGACAGAACAGCCCCTCTACAAGCCCCTCTGGTCAGCTCCAGACAGAACAGCCCCTCTACATGCCCCTCTGGCCTGCTTCAGACAGAACAGCCCCTACATATGGCCCTCTGGCCTGCTCCAGACAGAACAGCCCCTCTACAAGCCCCTCTGACCTGCTCCAGACAGAACAGTCCCTCTACAGGCCCCTCTGGCCTGCTCCAGACAGAACAGCCCCTCTACAAGCCCCTCTGGCCTGCTCCAGACAGAACAGCCCCTCTACATGCCCCTCTGGCCTGCTCCAGGCAGGACAGCCCCTCTACAGGCCCCTCTGGCCTGCTCCAGGCAGAACAGCCCCTCTACAGGCCCCTCTGGCCTGCTCCAGACAGTACAGCCCCTCTACAAGCCCCTCTGGCCTGCTCCAGACAGAACAGCCCCTCTACAAGCCCCTCTGACCTGCTCCATCCATAACAGCCCCTCTACATGCCCCTCTGGCCCGATCCAGACAGAACAGCCCCTCTACAAGCCCCTCTGGCCTGATCCAGACAGAACAGCCCCTCTACATGCCCCTCTGGCCTGCTCCAAACATAACAGCCCCTCTACATGCCCCTCTGGCCCGATCCAGACAGAACAGCCCCTCTACAAGCCCTTCTGGCCTGCTCCAGACAGAACAGTCCCTCTACAGGCCCCTCTGGCCTGCTCCAGACAGAACAGCCCCTCTACAAGCCCCTCTGGCCTGCTCCAGACAGAACAGCCCCTCTACATGCCCCTCTGGCCTGCTCCAGACAGAACAGCCCCTCTACAGGCCCCTCTGGTCTGCTCCAGACAGAACAGCCCCTCTAAATGCCCCTCTGGCCTACTCCAGACAGAACAGCCCCTCTACATGCCCCTCTGGCCTGCTCCAGACAGAACAGCCCCTCTACATGCCCCTCTGGCCTGCTCCAGACAGAACAGTCTCTCTACATGCCTCACTGGCCTGCGCCCGACAATGTACTTTGTCTGTGTCCAGATGATCTTCTCCAGACAGTGTAGACTGTCTAGATGAGCTGACTCGCATGTTCCAGACAGCACAAACCTTCTAGATTAGCTCGATCTGCTGGAATGACGCCCCAATCAATCTCCCAATATTATACATCACCTCACCGCGCATTATTAATAAATTTCACGCTTCATTCCATCAGATTAAAAAAAAAGCCAAACTAAATGGGAACAACAATTTGGCGCTAAATTACCGACTGCATTACCTCGCGGAATGACTCTACCTCCCGCCATTTTATTTATGCAAACTGATCCCCGCACTTTGATGAATCCTAATTTCTTGCAAGGCTATAATTACAATATCATTACATTAATTCCATACGCGGCAGGCACTTGCGGGTGACTATAATATGCGCGCTTACCCGTTCTGAATAATGCTAGGGGACTAAAAGTTATCAATCATGAGCCTAAATACGCCGCCGCCAGAGGGCGGAGACATTAGCAATGAGCTCTGCGGTAAATACACCCGCGACATAATTGTATATTAATTTGATTTGTTAGCTGATGGTTGCATGATTACGCGTTGAGCGATGGGTGAGCCTTGGGGGTCGGGGTGGGGTGAGGTGGGGTGGTGTGGGGTGAGGTACGCGTGGGGTGACGTGGGAGTGGGCTGTGGATGGGGTGGGGGTGGAAGGCGGTCAGAGTGAGGTGGTAGGGGCGTGGGCTGCGCGCGGGGTGGGGTGGAAGTTGGCTGTAGACGGGGTGGGGTGGGGGGGGGGGGCGGCGGCGAGGGGGGGGGGTGGGAATGGGTTGCGGACGGGTGGGGGGGGGGGGGGTAGGAGATGTGTTGTATGCTATATGCTACACTACCATCCATTGGATGAAGCATAACAGATTGATTAATTGAGTCTCATTTAGTTTGTCTTGCCGCTCACGTTTCAACAAGAATAAATCTCTATTCATCACTAATGTCATGCAACATGGTGTGCGATCCCAGCATGCAACGGAAATTGCTCACGTACAGCTTTTGTCTCCATAAATAATCTCCAATAATGAAATGATTGTGGCCACTGTGTCCGGATCTCTGTTTGTTTCAACACCTTTATGTCAGTGTTATCTGGGGATAAGAGTCCAGGGTTACCACCGACAACATGGCTCTCCTCTACCACGAACGCTCCCACGCTGTCGCTATGTCAGCTACACAGGATGAATGTCAGTGTTATAGGCAACAACGAACCTTTGAATCAACGAATGGCCCCCTAGCCGAAACTGAGCACCAACAGCAGAAAGATCATGGCGGAGGAATGGACAGTGGAGAGAATGGGCGGAGAGTAGGGTAGTGTGGGCGGTGGTGTATGGAGAGTAGGGTAGTGTGGGCGGTGGTGAATGGAGAGTAGGGTAATGTGGGCGGTGTGGGCGGTGGTGAAAGGAGAGTAGGGTAGTGTGGGCGGTGGTGAATGGAGAGTAGGGTAGTGTGGGCGGTGGTGAATGGAGAGTAGGGTAGTGTGGGCGGTGGTGAATGGAGAGTAGGGTAATGTGGGCGGTGTGGGCGGTGGTGAAAGGAGAGTAGGGTAGTGTGGGCGATAGAGAGTAGGGTAGTGTGGGCGGTGGTGAATGGAGAGTAGGGTAATGTGGGCGGTGGTAAAAGGAGAGTAGGGTAGTGTGGGCGGTGGTAAAAGGAGAGTAGGGTAGTGTGGGCGGTGGTGAATGGAGAGTAGGGTAGTGTGGGCGGTGGTGAATGGAGAGTAGGGTAATGTGGGCGGTGTGGGCGGTGGTGAAAGGAGAGTAGGGTAGCGTGGGCGGTGGTGAATGGAGAGCGTAGGGTAGAGTGGGCGATGGTGAATGGAGAGCAGGGTAGTTTGGGCGGTGGTGAATGGAGAGTAGGGTAGAGTGGGCGGTGGTGAATGGAGAGTAGGGTAGTGTGGGCGGTGGTGAATGGAGAGTAGGGTAGTGTGGGCGGTGGTGAATGGAGAGTAGGGTAATGTGGGCGTTGTGGGCGGTGGTGAAAGGAGAGTAGGGTAGTGTGGGCGATGGAGAGTAGGGTAGTGTGGGCGGTGGTGAAGGGCGAGTAGGGTAGTGTGGGCGGTGGTGAGTGGAGAGTAGGGTAGTGTGGGCGGTGGTGAATGGAGAGTAGGGTAATGTGGGCGGTGTGGGCGGTGGTGAAAGGAGAGTAGGGTAGTGTGGGCGGTGGTGAATGGAGAGTAGGGTAGTGTGGGCGGTGGTGAATGGAGAGTAGGGTAACGTGGGCGGTGTGGGCGGTGGTGAAAGGAGAGTAGGGTAGTGTGGGCGGTGGCGAATGGAGAGTAGGGTAGTGTGGGCTGTGGTGAATGGAGAGTAGGGTAATGTGGGTGGTGTGGGCGGTGGTGAAAGGAGAGTAGGGTAGTGTGGGCGGTGGTGAATGGAGAGTAGGGTAATGTGGGCGGTGTGGGCGGTGGTGATTGGAGAGTAGGGTAGTGTGGGCGGTGGTGAATGGAGAGTAGGGTAGTGTGGGCGGTGGTGAATGGACAGTAGGGTAATGTGGGCGGTGTGGGCGGTGGTGAAAGGAGAGTAGGGTAGTGTGGGCGGTGGTGAAAGGAGAGTAGGGTAGTGTGGGCGGTGGTGACTGGAGAGTAGGGTAGTGTGGGCGGTGGTGACTGGAGAGTAGGGTAGTGTGGGCGGTGGTGAATGGAGAGTAGGGTAGTGTGGGCGGTGGTAAATGAAGAGTAGGGTAGTGTGGGCGGTGGTGAATGGCGAGTAGGGTAGTGTGGGCGGTGGTGACTGGAGAGTAGGGTAGCGTGGGCGGTGGTGAATGGAGAGTAGGGTAATGTGGGCGGTGTGGGCGGTGGTGAACGGAGAGTAGGGTAGTGTGGGCGGTGGTGAATGGCGAGTAGGGTAGTGTGGGCGGTGGTGACTGGAGAGTAGGGTAGTGTGGGCGGTGGTGAATGGAGAGTAGGGTAGTGCGGGCGGTGGTGACTGGAGAGCAGGGTAGTGTGGGCGGTGGTGAATGGAGAGTAGGGTAGTGTGGGCGGTGGTGAATGGAGAGTAGGGTAGTGTGGGCGGTGGTGAATGGAGAGTAGGGTAGTGCGGGCGGTGGTGACTGGAGAGCAGGGTAGTGTGGGCGGTGGTGAATGGAGAGTAGGGTAGTGTGGGCGGTGGTGAATGGAGAGTAGGGTAGTGTGGGCGGTGGTGAATGGAGAGTAGGGTAGTGTGGGCGGTGGTGAATGGCGAGTAGGGTAGTGTGGGCGGTGGTGACTGGAAAGTAGGGTAGTGTGGGCGGTGGTGAATGGAGAGTAGGGTAGTGTGGGCGGTGGTGCATGGCGAGTAGGGTAGTGTGGGCGGTGGTGACTGGAGAGTAGGGTAGTTTGGGCGGTGGTGAATGGAGAGTAGGGTAGTGTGGGCGGTGGTGAATGGAGAGTAGGGTAGTGTGGGCGGTGGTGAATGGAGAGTAGGGTAGTATGGGCGGAGGTGAATGGAGAGTAGGGTAGTGTGGGCGGTGGTGAATGGAGAGTAGGGTAGTATGGGCGGAGGTGAATGGAGAGCAGGGTAGTGTGGGCGGTGGTGAATGGAGAGTAGGGTAGTGTGGGCGGTGGTGAATGGAGAGTAGGGTAGTGTGGGCGGTGGTGAATGGAGAGTAGGGTAATGTGGGCGGTGTGGGCGGTGGTGAATGGAGAGTAGGGTAGTGTGGGCGGTGGTGAATGGAGAGTAGGGTAGTGTGGGCGGTGGTGAATGGAGAGTAGGGTAGTGTGGGCGGTGGTGAATGGAGAGTAGGGTAGTGTGGGCGGTGGTGAATGGACAGTAGGGTAGTGTGGGCGGTGGTGAATGGACAGTAGGGTGGAGTGGGCGGTGGTGAATGGAGAGCGTAGGGTAGAGTGGGCGGTGGTGAATGGAGAGCGTAGGGTAGAGTGGGCGGAGGTGAATGGAGAGTAGGGTAGTGTGGGCGGTGGTGAATGGAGAGTAGGGTAGTGTGGGCGGTGGTGACTGGAGAGTAGGGTAGTGTGGGCGGTGGTGAATGGAGAATAGGGTAGTGTGGGCGGTGGTGAATGAAGAGTAGTGTAGTGTGGGCGGTGGTGAATGGAGAGTAGGGTAGTGTGGGCGGTGGTGAATGGAGAGTAGGGTAGTGTGGGCGGTGGTGAATGGAGAGTAGGGTAGTGTGGGCGGTGGTGACTGGAGAGTAGGGTAGTGTGGGCGGAGGTGAATGGAGAGTAGGGTAGTGTGGGCGGTGGTGAATGGAGGGTAGGGTAGTGTGGGCCGCTGGTGAATGGAGAGTAGGGTAGTGTGGGCGGTGGTGAATGGAGAGTAGGGTAGTGTGGGCGGTGGTGAATGGAGAGTAGAGTAGTGTGGGCGGTGGTGAATGGAGAGTAGGGTAGTGTGGGCGGTGGTGAATGGAGAGTAGGGTAGTGTGGGCGGTGGTGACTGGAGAGTAGGGTAGTGTGGGCGGAGGTGAATGGAGAGTAGGGTAGTGTGGGCGGTGGTGAATGGAGAGTAGGGTAGTGTGGGCGGTGGTGACTGGAGAGTAGGGTAGTGCGGGCGGTGGTGAATGGAGAGTAGGATAGTGTGGGCGGTGGTGAATGGAGAGTAGGGTAGAGTGGGCGGTGGTGAATGGAGAGTAGGGTAGTGCGGACGGTGGTGAATGGAGAGTAGGGTAGTGTGGGCGGTGGTGAATGGAGAGTAGGGTAGTGTGGGCGGTGGTGACTGGAGAGTAGGGTAGTGTGGGCGGTGGTGAATGGAGAGTAGGGTAGTGTGGGCGGTGGTGAATGGAGAGTAGGGTGGAGTGGGCGGTGGTGAATGGAGAGCGTAGAGTAGATTGGGCGGTGGTGAGGGGAGAGTAGGGTAGTGTGGGCGGTGGTGAATGGAGAGTAGGGTAGTGTGGGCGGTGGTGAATGGAGAGCGTAGGGTAGAGTGGGCGGTGGTGAATGGAGAGCGTAGGGTAGAGGGGGCGGTGGTGAATGGAGAGCGTAGGGTAGAGTGGGCGGTGGTGAATGGAGAGTAGGGTAGTGTGGGCGGTGGTGAGTGGAGAGTAGGGTAGTGTGGGCGGTGGTGAATGGAGAGTAGGGTAGTGTGGGCGGTGGTGACTGGAGAGTAGGGTAGAGTGGGCGGTGGGGAATGGAGAGCGTAGGGTAGAGTGGGCGGTGGTGAATGGAGAGTAGGGTAGTGTGGACGGTGGTGAATGGAGAGTAGGGTAGTGTGGGCGGTGGTGAATGGAGAGTAGGGTAGTGTGGGCGGTGGTGAATGGAGAGTAGGGTAGTGTGGGCGGTGGTGAATGGACAGTAGGGTAGTGTGGGCGGTGGTGAATGGAGAGTAGGGTAGTGTGGGCGGTGGTGAATGGACAGTAGGGTAGTGTGGGCGGTGGTGAATGGACAGTAGGGTGGAGTGGGCGGTGGTGAATGGAGAGCGTAGGGTAGAGTGGGCGGTGGTGAATGGAGAGCGTAGGGTAGAGTGGGCGGTGGTGAATGGAGAGTAGGGTAGTGTGGGCGGTGGTGAATGGAGAGTAGGGTAGTGTGGGCGGTGGTGACTGGAGAGTAGGGTAGTGTGGGCGGTGGTGAATGGAGAATAGGGTAGTGTGGGCGGTGGTGAATGAAGAGTAGGGTAGTGTGGGCGGTGGTGAATGGAGAGTAGGGTAGTGTGGGCGGTGGTGAATGGAGAGTAGGGTAGTGTGGGCGGTGGTGAATGGAGAGTAGGGTAGTGTGGGCGGTGGTGACTGGAGAGTAGGGTAGTGTGGGCGGAGGTGAATGGAGAGTAGGGTAGTGTGGGCGGTGGTGAATGGAGGGTAGGGTAGTGTGGGCCGCTGGTGAATGGAGAGTAGGGTAGTGTGGGCGGTGGTGAATGGAGAGTAGGGTAGTGTGGGCGGTGGTGAATGGAGAGTAGAGTAGTGTGGGCGGTGGTGAATGGAGAGTAGGGTAGTGTGGGCGGTGGTGAATGGAGAGTAGGGTAGTGTGGGCGGTGGTGAATGGAGAGTAGGATAGTGTGGGCGGTGGTGAATGGAGAGTAGGGTAGAGTGGGCGGTGGTGAATGGAGAGTAGGGTAGTGCGGACGGTGGTGAATGGAGAGTAGGGTAGTGTGGGCGGTGGTGAATGGAGAGTAGGGTAGTGTGGGCGGTGGTGACTGGAGAGTAGGGTAGTGTGGGCGGTGGTGAATGGAGAGTAGGGTAGTGTGGGCGGTGGTGAATGGAGAGTAGGGTAGTGTGGGCGGTGGTGAATGGAGAGTAGGGTGGAGTGGGCGGTGGTGAATGGAGAGCGTAGAGTAGATTGGGCGGTGGTGAAGGGAGAGTAGGGTAGTGTGGGCGGTGGTGAATGGAGAGTAGGGTAGTGTGGGCGGTGGTGAATGGAGAGCGTAGGGTAGAGTGGGCGGTGGTGAATGGAGAGCGTAGGGTAGAGTGGGCGGTGGTGAATGGAGAGCGTAGGGTAGTGTGGGCGGTGGTGAATGGAGAGTAGGGTAGAGTGGGCGGTGGTGAGTGGAGAGTAGGGTAGTGTGGGCGGTGGTGAATGGAGAGTAGGGTAGTGTGGGCGGTGGTGACTGGAGAGTAGGGTAGAGTGGGCGGTGGTGAATGGAGAGCGTAGGGTAGAGTGGGCGGTGGTGAATGGAGAGTAGGGTAGTGTGGACGGTGGTGAATGGAGAGTAGGGTAGTGTGGGCGGCGGTGAATGGAGAGTAGGGTAGTGTGGGCGGTGGTGAATGGCGAGTAGGGTAGAGTGGGCGGTGGTGAATGGAGAGCGTAGGGTAGAGTGGGCGTTGGTGAATGGAGAGCGTAGGGTAGTGTGGGCGGTGGTGAATGGAGAGTAGGGTAGAGTGGGCGGTGGTGAATGGAGAGCGTAGGGTAGAGTGGGCGGTGGTGAATGGAGAGCGTAGGGTAGAGTGGGCGGTGGTGAATGGAGAGTAGGGTAGTGTGGGCGGTGGTGAGTGGAGAGTAGGGTAGTGTGGGCGGTGGTGAATGGAGAGTAGGGTAGTGTGGGCGGTGGTGACTGGAGAGTAGGGTAGAGTGGGCGGTGGTGAATGGAGAGCGTAGGGTAGAGTGGGCGGTGGTGAATGGAGAGTAGGGTAGTGTGGACGGTGGTGAATGGAGAGTAGGGTAGTGTGGGCGGCGGTGAATGGAGAGTAGGGTAGTGTGGGCGGTGGTGAATGGCGAGTAGGGTAGAGTGGGCGGTGGTGAATGGAGAGCGTAGGGTAGAGTGGGCGTTGGTGAATGGAGAGCGTAGGGTAGTGTGGGCGGTGGTGAATGGAGAGTAGGGTAGTGTGGGCGGTGGTGAATGGAAAGCGTAGGGTAGAGTGGGCGGTGGTGAATGGAGAGCGTAGGGTAGTGTGGGCGGTGGTGAATGGAGAGCGTAGGGTAGAGTGGGCGTTGGTGAATGGAGAGCGTAGGGTAGAGTGGGCGTTGGTGAATGGAGAGCGTAGGGTAGAGTGGGCGGTGGTGAATGGAGAGCGTAGGGTAGAGTGGGCGTTGGTGAATGGAGAGTAGGGTAGTGTGGGCGGTGGTGAATGGAGAGTAGGGTAGTGTGGGCGGTGGTGAATGGAGAGCGTAGGTTAGAGTGGGCGGTGGTGAATGGAGAGCATAGGGTAGTGTGGGCGGTGGTGAATGGAGAGCGTAGGGTAGAGTGGGCGGTGGTGAATGGAGAGCGTATGGTAGAGTGGGCGTTGGTGAATGGAGAGCGTAGGGTAGTGTGGGCGGTGGTGAATGGAGAGCGTAGGGTAGAGTGGGCGTTGGTGAATGGAGAGCGTAGGGTAGAGTGGGCGTTGGTGAATGGAGAGCGTAGGGTAGAGTGGGCGGTGGTGAATGGAGAGCGTAGGGTAGAGTGGGCGGTGGTGAATGGAGAGTAGGGTAGTGCGGGCGTTGGTGAATGGAGAGTGGGGTAGTGTGGGCGGTGGTGAATGGAGAGTAGGGTAGTGTGGGCGTTGGTGAATGGAGAGCGTAGGGTAGAGTGGGCGGTGGTGAATGGAGAGCGTAGGGTAGAGTGGGCGGTGGTGAATGGAAAGTAGGGTAGTGTGGGCGTTGGTGAATGGAGAGTAGGGTAGTGTGGGCGGTGGTGAATGGAGAGTAGGGTAGTGTGGGCGGTGGTGAATGGAGAGCGTAGGGTAGAGTGGGCGTTGGTTAATGGAGAGCGTAGGGTAGAGTGGGCGGTGGTGAATGGAGAGTAGGGTAGTGTGGGCGTTGGTGAATGGAGAGCGTAGGGTAGAGTGGGCGGTGGTGAATGGAGAGTAGGGTAGTGTGGGCGGTGGTGAATGGAGAGCGTAGGGTAGAGTGGGCGTTGATGAATGGAGAGCGTAGGGTAGTGTGGGCGGTGGTGAATGGAGAGTAGGGTAGAGTGGGCGGTGGTGAATGGAGAGAGCAGGGTAGTGTGGACGGTGGTGAATGGAGAGTAGGGTAGAGTGGGCGGTGGTGAATGGAGAGCGTAGGGTAGAGTGGGCGTTGGTGAATGGAGAGTAGGGTAGTGTGGGCGGTGGTGAATGGAAAGCGTAGGGTAGAGTGGGCGTTGGTGAATGGAGAGTAGGGTAGTGTGGGCGGTGGTGAATGGAAAGCGTAGGGTAGAGTGGGCGGTGGTGAATGGAGAGCGTAGGGTAGAGTGGGCGATGGTGAATGGAGAGTAGGGTAGTGTGGGCGGTGGTGAATGGAAAGCGTAGGGTAGAGTGGGCGGTGGTGAATGGAGAGTAGGGTAGTGTGGGCGTTGGTGAATGGAGAGTGGGGTGGTGTGGGCGGTGGTGAATGGAGAGCGTAGGGTAGAGTGGGCGTTGATGAATGGAGAGTAGGGTAGTGTGGGCGGTGGTGAATGGAGAGTAGGGTAGAGTGGGCGGTGGTGAATGGAGAGTAGGGTAGAGTGGGCGGTGGTGACTGGAGAGTTGGGTAGTGTGGGCGGTGGTGAATGGAGAGCGTAGGGTAGTGTGGGCGGTGGTGAATGGAGAGTAGGGTAGAGTGGGCGGTGGTGAATGGAGAGCGTAGGGTAGAGTGGGCGGTGGTGACTGGAGAGTAGGGTAGTGTGGGCGGTGGTGAATGGAGAGCGTAGGGTAGTGTGGGCGGTGGTGAATGGAGAGTAGGGTAGAGTGGGCGGTGGTGAATGGAGAGCGTAGGGTAGAGTGGGCGGTGGTGAATGGCGAGTAGGGTAGTGTGGGCGGTGGTGAATGGAAAGCGTAGGGTAGAGTGGGCGGTGGTGATAGGAGAGCGTAGGGTAGTGTGGGCGGTGGTGAATGGAGAGTAGGGTAGAGTGGGCGGTGGTGAATGGAGAGAGCAGGGTAGTGTGGGCGGTGGTGATTGGAGAGTAGGGTAGAGTGGGCGATGGTGAATGGAAAGCGTAGGGTAGAGTGGGCGGTGGTGAATGGAGAGCGTAGGGTAGAGTGGGCGGTGGTGAATGGAAAGCGTAGGGTAGTGTGGGCGGTGGTGAGTGGAGAGCGTAGGGTAGAGTGGGCGGTGGTGAATGGAGAGTAGGGTAGTGTGGGCAGTGGTGAATGGAGAGTAGGGTAGTTTGGGCGGTGGTGACTGGAGAGTGGGGTAGTGTGGACGGTGGTGAATGGAGAGCGTAGGGTAGAGTGGGCGGTGGTGAATGAAGAGTAGGGTAGTGTGCGCGGTGATGAATGGAGAGTAGGGTAGTGTGGGCGGTGGTGACTGGAGAGTGGGATAGTGTGGGCGGTGGTGAATGGAGAGTAGGGTAGTGTAGGCGGTGGTGAATGGAGAGTAGGGTAGTGTGGGCGGTGGTGAATGGAGAGCGTAGCGTAGAGTGGGCGGTGGTGAATGGAGAGTAGGGTAGTGTGGGCGGTGGTGAATGGAGAGTAGCGTGGAGTGGGCGGTGGTGAGTGGAGAGCGTAGGATGGAGTGGGCGGTGGTGAATGGAGAGTAGGGTAGTGTGGGCGGTGGTGAATGGAGAGTAGGGTAATGTGGGCGGTGTGGGCGGTGGTGAATGGAGAGTAGGGTAGTGTGGGCGGTGGTGAATGGAGAGTAGGGTAGTGTGGGCGGTGGTGAATGGAGAGTAGGGTAGTGTGGGCGGTGGTGAATGGAGAGTAGGGTAGTGTGGGCGGTGGTGAATGGACAGTAGGGTAGTGTGGGCGGTGGTGAATGGACAGTAGGGTGGAGTGGGCGGTGGTGAATGGAGAGCGTAGGGTAGAGTGGGCGGTGGTGAATGGAGAGCGTAGGGTAGAGTGGGCGGTGGTGAATGGAGAGTAGGGTAGTGTGGGCGGTGGTGAATGGAGAGTAGCGTAGAGTGGGCGGTGGTGAATGGAGAGTAGGGTAGTGTGGGCGGTGGTGAATGGAGAGTAGGTTAGTGTGGGCGGTGGTGAATGGAGAGCGTAGGGTAGAGTGGGCGGTGGTGAATGGAGAGCGTAGGGTAGTGTGGGCGTTGGTGAATGGAGAGAGTAGGGTAGATATGGCGGTGGAGATGGCAATGCGATTGAGAGTGGAATGGCTGGTAATGGGATAGGGACTGTAAACAGGGGCGCAATGGTTTTGAGACTGGAATGGCTGGTAATAGGATAGACACTGTAATCAGGGACGCAATGGGATTGAGACTGGAAATGCTGGTAATGGGATAGACACTGTAAACAGGGACGCAATGGAATTGAGACTGGAAAGGCTGGTAATGGGATAGACACTGTAAACAGGGACGCAATGGTTTTGAGACTGGAATGGCTGGTAATGGGATAGGCACTGTAAACAGGGGCGCAATGGTTTTGAGACTGGAATGGCTGGTAATGGGATAGGCACTGTAAACAGGGGCGCAATGGTTTTGAGACTGGAATGGCTGGTAATGGGATAGGCACTGTAAACAGGGGCGCAATGGGATTGAGACTGGAATGGCTGGTAATGGGACAGGCACTGTAAACAGGGGCGCAATGGTTTTGAGACTGGAATGGGTAGTAATGGGATAGGCACTATAAACAGGGGCGCAATGGTTTTGAGACTGGAATGGCTGGTAATGGGATAGACACTGTAAACAGGGGCGCAATGGTTTTGAGACTGGAAGGGCTGGTAATGGGATAGGCACTGTAAACAGGGACGCAATGGGATTGAGACTGGAATGGCTGGTAATGGGATAGGCACTGTAAACAGGGGCGCAATGGGTTTGAGACTGGAATGGCTGGTAATGGGATAGGCACTGTAAACAGGGGCGCAATGGGATTGAGACTGGAATGGCTGGTAATGGGACAGGCACTGTAAACAGGGGCGCAATGGTTTTGAGACTGGAATGGGTAGTAATGGGATAGGCACTATAAACAGGGGCGCAATGGTTTTGAGACTGGAATGGCTGGTAATGGGATAGACACTGTAAACAGGGGCGCAATGGTTTTGAGACTGGAAGGGCTGGTAATGGGATAGGCACTGTAAACAGGGACGCAATGGGATTGAGACTGGAATGGCTGGTAATGGGATAGGCACTGTAAACAGGGGCGCAAGGGGTTTGAGACTGGAATGGCTGGTAATGGGTTAGGCACTGTAAACAGGGGCGCAATGGGTTTGAGAGTGGAATGGCTGGTAATGGGATAGACACTGTAAACAGGGGCGCAATGGGTTTGAGAGTGGAATGGCTGGTAATGGGACAGGCACTGTAAACAGGGGCGCAATGGGTTTGAGACTGGAATGGCTGGTAATGGGACAGGCACTGTAAACAAGGGCGCAATGGGTTTGAGACTGGAATGGCTGGTAATGGGATAGGCACTGTAAACAGGGGCGCAATGGGTTTGAGACGGGAATGGCTGGTAATGGGTTAGGCACTGTAAACAGGGGCGCAATGGGTTTGAGAGTGGAATGGCTGGTAATGGGACAGGCACTGTAAACAGGGGCGCAATGGGTTTGAGAGTGGAATGGCTGGTAATGGGATAGGCACTGTAAACAGGGGCACAATGGGTTTGAGACTGGAATGGCTGGTAATGGGATAGGCACTGTAAACAGGGCGCAATGGGTTGGAGACTGGAATGGCTGGTAATGGGATAGGCACTGTAAGTAGGAGCGCAATGGGTTTGAGACTGGAATGGCCGGTAATGGGATAGACACTGTAAACAGGGACGCAATGGGATTGAGACTGGAATGGCTGGTAATGGGATAGGCACTGTAATCAGGGACGCAATGGTTTTGAGACTGGAATGGTTGGTAATGGGATAGACACTGTAAACAGGGACGCAATGGGATTGAGACTGGAATGGCTGGTAATGGGATAGACACTGTAAACAGGGACGCAATGGGATTGAGACTGGAATGGCTGGTAATGGGATAGACACTGTAAGCAGGGGCGCAATGGGTTTGAGAGTGGAATGGCTGGTAATGGGACAGGCACTGTAAACAGGGGCGCAATGGGTTTGAGAGTGGAATGGCTGGTAATGGGATAGGCACTGTAAACAGGGGCGCAATGGGTTTGAGACTGGAATGGCTGGTAATGGGATAGACACTGTAAACAGGGGCGCAATGGGTTTGAGACTGGAATGGCTGGTAATGGGATAGGCACTGTAAAATGGGACGCAATGGGTTTGAGGCTGGAATGGCTGGTAATGGGATAGGCACTGTAAAATGGGACGCAATGGGTTTGAGGCTGGTAATGGGATAGGCACTGTAAACAGGGGCGCAATGGGTTTGAGACGGGAATGGCTGGTAATGGGACAGGCACTGTAAACAGGGGCGCAATAGGATTGAGACTGGAATGGCTGGAAATGGGACAGGCACTGTACACAGGGCGCAATGGGATTGAGACTGGAATGGCTGGTAATGGGATAGGCACTGTAAACAGGGGCGCAATAGGATTGAGACTGGAATGGCTGGAAATGGGACAGGCACTGTAAACAGGGCGCAATGGGATTAAGACTGGAATGGCTGGTAATGGGATAGGTACTGTAAACAGGGGCGCAATAGGATTGAGACTGGAATGGCTGGAAATCGGACAGGCACTGTACACAGGGCGCAATGGGATTGAGACTGGAATGGCTGGTAATGGGATAGGTACTGTAAACAGGGGCGCAATAGGATTGAGACTGGAATGGCTGGAAATGGGACAGGCACTGTACACAGGGCGCAATGGGATTGAGAGTGGAATGGCTGGTATTGGGATAGACACTGTAAATAGGGGCGCAATGGGATTGAGACTGGAATGGCTGGTAATGGGACAGGCACTATAAACAGGGCGCAATAGGTTTGAGAGTGGAATGGCTGGTAATGGGACAGGCACTATAAACAGGGCGCAATGGGTTTGAGAGTGGAATGGCTGGTAATGGGATAGGCACTGTAAACAGGGGCGCAATGGGATTGAGACTGGAATGGCTGGTAATGAGATAGGCACTGTAAACAGGGGCGCATTGGGATTGAGACTGGAATGGTTGGTAATGGGATAGGCACTGTAAACATTGGCGCAATGGTTTTGAGTCCCACATAACTTATACAACGAGGACCGGAACGACAGTTGAGTCTTTACTTCTTGTATTCTGCTGATGAATATGGCATTCCTCCTGTCCAAACGGACATAAATTCAGGGTCGATGCTCAGTCCGAGGGCCATACATGGCGCGCTTTTCTTATCCTATCTTATCCCTCACCCGTTCCCTATCATCACCATTCCATTCGCCCTTCCCACGCAACCATACATATCTTTCATTTAACTCGCCATCCGTTAACCTCACCCCCATCTCTTTATTTACCTACCAACCTCCCCATTTTTATTTACCCCCCATCTTTTATTTAATCCCCCCCCCCTCCATTCTTCCTTATTTTCACAATAGTGCATGTAAACGGCAAGTTTGGACTCCCTGCTACGCCATAAAACCCAGCCGCCGAGGGGGTGGGGAGCGGTGTGGTGGTGGTGGTGGGGGGGGGGGGGGGCGGGCGGGGTGAGGGGTGGGCGGGGGCGGCGCACTCACCCTCCACCCATCTTGCCTCCATACGTCCCTACTCTGGCGCTTGTCACGGCGCTCGTTAATAATTCACCAATCCCTTAAATAACAAGCGCGGTGGCTGCAAAGACGGGGTCCGCGTGGCTAGCGCGGGTCCGGGGAGGGTGGGGGGGGGGGGGGGCGGTGGAAGGGGGGGGCTGTTGGGGAGAGAGAGGAAGCGGTGGGGTAGAAGGACGGTGGGGGTGATTGACCATGGGTGCGGTAGGTGTGTGAGGGGTGTGGGGTGGGGGTGGGGGGGGGGGAGTACGACGGAAACCAAACAAGTCACCGTCCTCTACCGCCAGACACATGCGCTCTTCCCTTCTATTCGCCCCCTACCCTCTTCCCCGCTACTCCCGACCACTCCAGTAAAAACCGCTGCTGTACCACACCACCCCTCCACCCCTCTCCATGACCAGCGAGCTCACAACCCCTCATTCGCTTAGCAGTATTTCTAACGTGTTAGTTAAGGCCCCGGTAATTGCTGCCCCACCCCCCCCCCCCGCCCGCCCCGACGACCCCTACCCCCACCACCCCCCGCCCCCCAAACCCCCTCACCCGCCGTTGCCCCCACCAAGGAACCGTCCGAGCGGAATCTTCGATCACCAGCGACAAGCAGAACAAACTGTCGATTTCCTTTCGCTTTCTTCCCTGCCTGGCGTCGTTGGTTCATTCATTAACGCATTTACTCATTCATAAGGAGACCCGCGGTCGGGTTAGAGGCGGGGCGAGCCAGGAAAGTCTCCTTTCTAGAGGAGTTCGGGCGAGTTGACAGTACCGTTCCGCCCCGACAAACCCCACCAGACAGACAAACTCCATCGACAACCATCGATGTGCTGACACTGAGCCCGCCACTCCAATCGTGGGCGTATAAACGACTGAGCCACGCTTTTACAGTACAGACCATTCCGCGAGACACCCCGAGCAGACGACCGGGCGCCCGATGTGTTGTGAGGGGGATACGACGCATATCCAGGGACGCAGCAGCAACTCTAAAAGACGGAATCGAAAGCTGTTGAACGCACCACTGGCAGGAAAGGACGTTTCACTCATGGTGTACACGTGAGCTGTACGTCCAAGCCGCTTCTCCATGGCACAAGTGGCCAACAGGGGAACCAACTATTTATAATTCAGAAAGCAAGAGATGCAAGCCCCTCGTCGAAGGCCATGAGAGCTGTCCGCAGAGGAAGGCCATGCCCGCCACATCGTCACGTCTGTCAGGACACCCTCCAGGGGAACACATGTATTCAGTGAATACATCATTATAACGGTAAGCAACTCTTGTTGTGGTAATAGAATGACCCGGCACTAATTTTCGATTATTAACCATCAACAGCGTTTCAAATGCATTTGTTGATTTTTCGTCCGATGTTTTCATTGGGATGCAGGGATCTAAATGTGTGTGTGTGTGTGGGGGGAGGGGGGGGGGGGCAAATTTTGACATTGCAGGTGTGAAAGTCCGTGCGGCTGGGTAACTGATGAATAACATAGCGATGGTCCACATGACCGGCCAAAGCCACATCTTGCTTTAGCATTTCTCTAGTGCAGACCAACAGACTCAGACTTGTCCGAGAGATTTCGTGGACCACTTACTTAGCCCATGTGTGCACAAAGGTGGCCCAAACCCCCAATCCATCTTTTATTATTCGCTTCCATTTAAAAATTTAAAAAAACATTAATAAATATGTTTTTACCGGCCTTGACCAATGTTTTCCCGTTCATTACGGGTATGCTTATGCCACAGTATAATTAGATTAAATTTTCAGCAGCGATTTCCAATTGAAATGGGTCTGCTAGGTTTCAACGTCCTAGAACATCATAATACTGCTGTGTTGTTACAGGTTGAATAACCCGACCACACGTTACTTTTGGCATAGTCAACACAGCCGAGCATATTCCAGTCCGATGGCATATGGACAAAATTGTGAGAGAAAAAAACAATATGACAATGCAAACCGCGAACAAAGATGTCGTGATGTGTTGAGTTGTCATATTGACCAAGGTTTGCATAATTTATCGGCCGCCTCACCTAAAGCCTAAAGATGTTGAAAAGTTCTATGGACGAGAGCGATAGACACCTTCTGATGCCCCCCCCCCCCCCACCCTCCCCTCTCCTCTCCTCTCCATCCATCAGTGCCATCGCCCCCAGGTGTAGCCATGACCACCGAGCCACACACCAAAAACTAGAGGATCGATGTGCGTTATTTTTCACAAATATGAACAGAGATTCCATGTGAGTAAGATAGAGTAAGCGTTTACATTATTATGTCGACTGCAAGATTACGGACATCATTGTGAATGAGTGAGGAGGGGGGGGGGGGGGTTATATTGTATATTACTTGGTTCAACTGAAAATTATGTAAGTGATTTGTTGACACAAAATAATAATATACTGATGGAAGATCATAATGTATGGGTGTATCTAGTGATATATGTAACACCCTTTGGCCACATCGAGAAAAGAAAAGAGACTGAGAAAATATGAATGATGTGTGAAAACTTGTTTTAAGAGGTGGAGAGTTCTCAGATAGGAATTGACATGAACGGAAAGTTATATCGCTGCTTTTTTAAATCTCCCCGTATTTCAAATCTCCCTATTTTTAAATCTCCCCGTATTTCAAATATCCCCGTATTTCAAATCGTCCCGTATTTCAAATCTCCCCGTATTTCAAATCTCCCCGTATTTCAAATCTCCCCGTATTTCAAATCTCTCCGTATTTCAAATCTCCCTGTTTTTAAATTTCCCCGTATATCAAATATCCCCGTATTTCAAATCTCCCCGTATGTCAAATCTCCCCGTATTTCAAATCTCCCTGTTTTTAAATCTCCCCGTATATCAAATATCCCCGTATTTCAAATCTCCCCGTATGTCAAATCTCCCCGTATTTCAAATCTCCCTGTTTTTAAATCTCCCCGTATATCAAATATCCCCGTATTTCAAATCTCCCCGTATGTCAAATCTCCCCGTATTTCAAATCTCCCTGTTTTTAAATCTCCCCGTATTTTAAATCTTCCCGTATATCAATTCGCGCCGTATTTCAAGTCTCCTAGTTTTCAAGTCATCCCAGACTTAAATGACCCCGTACTAAAATCGTTCTGTATTCAAATCGATATATCGGACCGTGATCCATCGTTAACCTCCCAGAATGGAATGGACCGGGGGGTGAGTGACCACACTCTGTCACAGCGGTTACGTCCCCCCCCCACCTCCTCCACTCCGCAAGCCCCGTAAAAGAACCACACCCTCCCTAAAAGCCCAACAAGCCAGGGTTTATGGCCCGATACACCAAGGCAATCCCGCTGCCTAATAAGGATGGGGCCATCCCCTTCCCGGCGCCATTTGGAACGCTGGCCCTCAGCCCTCACCCTCCGTCACCCAGCTGTGGTTAACGAATGGGTGGGGGCAAACCTTGGCAACCCCTCTACGCTCATTTCAGCCCCACCCCTTCCCAATGAAAACCCTAACCACAATCGCCCAATGGCTTGGCTCCCCGAGGCAACGCAAATAATGGTCCCATTAAGGTCCCTCTGATTGAAGAGTTCTTCTTTGACATGTACTCACCTTCCATAACAGAAACGAAATGATATGAAATGGTGTTTTATGCCATTTTCATGCACACATGGGCTAAGCTGGTCCACCACCGATAAAGAAAAGAATGTAATCACCCCCTGCGACGAAAAAACCTTGCTTTTTAAAACTATCGCTTTTACTCTGAAGGAAAATCCTGCTTTAGATTAAAATTGATTCACACCTATTGGATGGGACATCTTGTTTTTTAAATGCAATCACCATTTGACCCTGAAAGCCACCTCACTGCGATAGTTACTGATTCAATTGGGGAAAGCACACTTTTTTCAAATATGATCACCCCCGTGACGGAGGTTAATGGAGATCAGGGAAAGCCCACGGAGTTGAGGGAAACCCCCTTCTCTATAAAGGACTGACCCCACCCCGGTGAAAAATAACTCCTTCAAATTGAACTAACCGTATTAGGCAAAAAGCCCTTCGTTAGAAGTACTCACTCCCTCTCACAGACACAGAAACTTCTTTTAAACCACTTTCCCCTCTGACGGAAAAGGTCTGCGTTTCAAAGAAGGATCATTCTCGTCCCTTTGGCTGATAAAAATGTCCTTCTATAAACCGTACGCACGCCCTCTGACGGAAAAGCCCTTCTTAGAGTCGTGCCCACGCCCTCTGACGGATAAGCTCTTCTATGAAGCGTACCCACGCCCTATGACGGGAAGACCCTTCTATTAATCGTCCGTACGCCCTCTGACGGGAAGACCCTTCTATGAATCGCACACAACCGTTCTGACGGGAAAGTCATCATATGAAGAGTACACACAGCCTTCGTACAATCGTGCTCACCCCCTCTGACGGAAAAGCCAATATATGAAGAGTACACACTCCCTATGACGGAAAAGCCCGTGTTTGAATC